>CM042167.1:68257789-68270289 GCA_023376005.1 Doryteuthis pealeii | reverse complement strand
CATTCTGACCAAACACCTGCATCTCCACATAAACACTCCCCATTTAGAGGGAAGAAAATCCACTACCCATCCCCCCAGCCACCCCTGCCCCTACTGACAACCTACTGTTTTTCACCATTCTGAAAATGTCCTTCATTGAAGCAAGAACTGGGCTTTTGTCCTGATGATGGGCAAAATGGCCGAAACGTTGCATCGTCGACAATAAACATCCAGTTTCCATAATATCCCGTGTTTGTCTACTTTTCTCCACACACACACACACACACACACACACACATATATATATATATATATAAGTGTTTTATAATTTGCTTGAAGCATTGTGTTTATATTGGTTTGCTGGTTGGTTTTGAAGGCTATCACAATGCAAGTGTAAAGAAAAATAAGGAAACTATGGTGTTGTTTGTTAACCTGTGATTTATTCTTAATATTTCGAGATAAAATCTCTTCTACAGAAGATTTCTGAAACTGAAGCTATTGCAAGTGACCGTCCATTTTCAGTGCAGCAAGTGGTTAAGATGAGAGACCTCCACAACTCGTTCATGACATTAAGCAGACAATAATCGATTTACTTACTATTGACTATTGATATCGTGAAAATTGTACAGTTCTTTCAAATTTTCAAACTGTATGAATAATTTTCCTTTTTGGCTGTTATAAGTTCAGCCGGCGGCCTTGAAGAATTGAATGACAAGGCTTGACCTCAGTGCTGATCCTCCTTCCGGTGGATACCGTGAGAATCGGTGGAGAAGACCCTCTTCCAGTTTAGATTAGAGAGAGTTTTAGTCAGATCGGCCAAGACCACGACGGTGGTAAGTCGTGTTATGCACGCTGCCGACTCAATCTGCGCAGGTAGTCTGGTGGGGATTTCAGAATAAAATATGATCTAAGTTCAATCGAAGTCTTGTGTTATTATCTAAAAACGACCAATGACGCAGGGCTTCTGATAAAGAGAAATCCCCAATGGAAGACCAGACACGAAGTCCACAAGACGAAGTCCAGACGCTAGAAGAACTTAAGATAGAAAAGATGAATAGAAGAAGAATAGAAGTAAGAAAGAAAAAAGAAGGTATGTAACAGTTTCAATATATATCGTTTGGTTTGGTTATTTTATTTTACGGCATATCAACCTTTTTCGAGTCATTTAATACCGAATTGAAATTTATATTTCTTTTTTTCTTTTTTCTTTTTTTTTAACTTATATATTATATATATATATATATATATATATATATATAAGTCTGGCATCGTACGGGTATTAAATTCTAAGAAATGCATCAAAATATTCAAAATTAATTTTTTTGATAAAACCAAATTTTGAGTAAATTTGAGAGGATAGTAGATTTTTCTCATATTTAGTAAATTTAAACTATTCCTTCTCAAAATTAAGTTTTATATTTCTTTCTTTTTTGGTACCTAATCTATATATATAAAAGGAAGTTTGGTATGTACGTGTCAACGTATAACTTTGAAACGGGACGTCACTCAGATTCGAAAACTTGCATACCCCTTAATATCCTTCTAACTAAGAAACACGCCAAATTTGGTTATGTATTTTTTTTACTAATTAAGGGATATAATTAATTAATTAAACCAAAATCAATCGATTTGCGGAAGTGTCCGTATACCAGCTGTTACTGATAATAAAATATTGTTCGCTTTTTACTTTCTATTATAGCTATACCAGCTGTTTAGTTTAATTTTAGTGAACAAAATTACAGTCTAAGCTGTTCAACTCGGAATCTCTCGCCTATCTATGATCCAAACTTTATATATAGTCCGGTCATTGACCGGATATTTTTGCTAGTAAAATATAAAAAAGACTGGCATCATATGAGTATTAAATTCTAAAAAACGGGTCAAAATATTCAAAATTCATTTTTAAAAAAATTTGTGTAAATTTAAGAGGATAGAGGAAGGGATTAGTGTTGGATAATTTTAAGATGACCTACCAATTTTGATGAATATCCAACCAGTTTTGTCAAAAGTGTGCCATCTTCCACGAAGGGGTAAGAACCTTTAAGTTTCTGAAGGGCAACATGTCGGGCTGCCAGCATTGTGACCAAAACACAGTCGCTGGCTGAACCCTGCACAAAAAAGAAAAACAAACAAGACCATTAAGGGTGGAAGATTGTGTAGCTCAACTCTTTCAGACATTTTAACCAAAACGAAGTCGCTGGCCGAACCCTGCACAAAAAAGAGAAAAAAACACGACAATTATAATACAATTAATGATGGAAGAATGTGTAGCGCGAATCATTCAGCTTTGTAACCAAAACTAAGTGTTGTGGCCTGGTTAGGGGCCAGAATAAAGACACAAGAGAGGAAATGAGTTAAACAAATATATCAACAAAGAACAGTAGTACAAACATATACAAATGAGAAGGTACTCGTTAGGCGGTCTTATCAGCTATCCGCTGAAATATTAACTCTCGCTTAAGTGCAGAACCTGCTGCGATTGATAGTGTGAAGGGTTCATGCCTGCGTGGTAAATTACCATAACACTAAGTCGCTGGCCAAACGCTGCACAAAAAAGAAAAACTTGACTATTATAATACAATTAATGATGGAAGATTGTGTAGCGTGAATCTTTCAGCATTGTAATCAAAACACAATTGTTGTCCGAACCCTGCACAAAAAAAAAGGAAAAAAAACACGGGCATTACAATACAATTAAATTCAATTGGACGGGTGGAAGCTAGAATCTTTCAATGTAGTAACCAAACGCGGTTAGTCGGTGAAAGCTTAACAAAAATAAATAAATGAAAACAAAAACAATCAATCATCATCATCATCATCCTCCTCTATCATCCTTATCATCATCATCATCATCCTCATCATTAAGGCGTGCCGACAACACTGATTCCTTTGACTCTCTCTCTCTCCCCCTCTCTCTCTATCCACCATCGCACGATCGACCATCGCATTTTGTAGTTTTCCAGACGGTACCCAATTATCATCATCATCATCATCATCCTCGTCCTCATCATCATCCTTATCATCATCATCATCATCCTCAAGGCGTGCCGACAACACTGATTCCTTTGACTCTCTCTCTCTCTCAGTCTCTCTCCCCCCTCTCTCTATCCACCATCGCACGATCGACAACGCACTTGTAGTTTTCTAGACGGTGCCCAATCATCATCCTCATCATTCTCATCATCATCATCATCATCATCAACGACAATACTAATTCCTTTGAAATCTCTCTCTCTCTCTCTCTCTCTCTCTCTCTCTCTCTCTCTCTCTCTCTCTCTCTCTCTCTATCCACCATCGCACGACCAACCATCGCACTTTGTAGTTTTCTAGACGGTGCCCAATCATCATCATCATCATCATCATCATCATCATCAAGGCGTGCCGACAACACTAATTGCTTTGACTCTCTCTCTCTCTCTCCCTCTCTCTCTCTCTCTATCCACCATCGCAAGATCGACCATCGTACTTTTTAGTTTTCTAGACGGTGCCCAATGTCCGGAAACACCTAATGAATGTAATTTTTTTTTTTACAGTGGTGTTTCCATAGTTGTTGGATTATTTTGTGGATATAAGCCGTGCTACATACACCACTTAAATGTATAGACTAAGCGAGGTCACGCGGTTTAAACCTTTAAATCAACAGCCCGAATGTGTAGCTGGTTGACAACTTAATCACTGATACCGAGAGACGTCCATTTGCAATCATTGACGAAGGACTTGCAATACTGAGGAGCACCAAGGAACAACCAAAGGATTCTTTACCAAGGATCGCGCTCTGTTTAACACAAAGGATCTCCGCTGGACAAGCGCTCTTGCTTGAAGCCCGAAGGATGGCTACTAAAATCGTAACAATAGTATGTGTCTATAGGAGAACATTGCTTATAATTTCATCTTTACTTCATCTTCAGGACGGTAATTTATGAGGAAGTGCGTCCCGGTCTCCTGCCTCAAAAATTGCTACCCGGTGACTATCAAAATAACAACCCCAGCTCGTCGTAATTCTTGTTTATTTATCGTAATTTGTCGTAATTCTTATTTAGATATGAAGATGGATATATAGTTTGGAATAGACTGAGATAGATAGATAGATAAACAAAATAATATAGATAGATACGAACAAATGGAGATAGATATTTTCGACAAGTAAATGTATTTGGGGGGGGGGTCGCTTCTTTTTTTTGTCGTAATTCTTGTTCATTTAAACTAAAAACAAGACATTAAACAAACATGAATAAAAAATCTTAGTATTTAAAGTAATATAGATAAATAGGAACAAATTGAGATAGATAGATATGAAGATGGATAGTTTTGAATAGACTGAGCTGGGTCATTATTTTAATAGTCACCGGGTAGCAATTTTTGAGGCAGGAGACCGGGAAGCATTTCCTCATAAATTACCTTCAGGATCAGTGATGCTTAAGGTGGATGAGCATCCCTAGCACCTGTATGATTGTCCCAATCCTATTGTTCTCATGGCAAGAACCAACCCTATTTATCATACATATGCTAGAAGGCGGTGGCTGAGGGTCTTAATGTCCTGGGTATGACGTTAAACTCTCTGATGATGAAGTTCCAGTTCTGAAGCTTGGGGAATGTGGAATATCCCTTCATCTCCATTACTCCCAGGTCCACTCTGACCCGGGGTGGTATTACCTGTTAGGGTCCCATCTAGAGGGAAAACATGGATTCATACTTTTCTTGTTTTTCTTTTCTTTGTTTTTAATGGTATATCAACCTCCGTGGGTTATTTAATGCCAAAACCATCCCTGTAGAATAACAGTAGTGGAATTATTTAACAGGGAAAATTGGTGGTAACTAATAAGGGATAAATATTTATCAAATTTTTTAAAAGAATCGCCGAGAATTGTCTAATGAATAAACAGTTGAAATAAATGTTATATTCGAGACGACACTAATATGAATGAATTAAATTAATTTCTAAAGTTATTAAATATTGTTAATAAATGATTAATATAAATTTTGAGATAAGGGCTGAACTTGAAAAACGGTCGGAAAATTAGGGTGACAAAAAAAAAAATAAATAAATAAACAGAACCCAAATTATTTATTTTCCCATTAAACTAACTCTAGCTGGATGGATGAGGGGGTACAAATTTTTTCAAAGCGTGAACGTAATAGCCCGACTGAAGTTCGAATTTACTTGCTTACTACGATATCGGTGTCTGACAGGTTAACCAATACGCCACTGGACTCCCCCCATGCTTTCTCCAAGGCATCAGCAAAAAGTGAAACGCAAACATCCTCGTCCTGGATTGG
Organism: Doryteuthis pealeii; assembly: GCA_023376005.1. Lineage (NCBI taxonomy): Eukaryota > Metazoa > Mollusca > Cephalopoda > Myopsida > Loliginidae > Doryteuthis > Doryteuthis pealeii. The sequence goes on along the minus strand of CM042167.1, from coordinate 68,265,033 downwards.
AACTCGGATCACCGATTCCATTTCCTACGACAATAACCGTTACATAAGTGCGCCTCTATGGAAAACATTTTTATCATTATAGAATAAAATAGTGCAGTAGAACGAAGGAGTGTACGGCCTGTTCACTCACCTGTATTACTCCGCCTCCCTTGCCACCTTCGTGTAAGAACTGTTGTGGAAGCCCAATCATTTTACCTAAGAAAAAAAGAATGAAAATGATAAAATGGAAATCATCAGGAAGTATTCCAGGGTCATAAAAAACACAATATATATATATATTTTATGCGATACATGCGTTGTAAGTGCCTTCAAGTAAAAATTTAATATATACTTTATTCTGCAACGTTTCTAAATAAACAAACATCCAAAAATCTTATTGATATATATATATATATATATATATATATATATAATATATATATATGGTATTTGTGGAATGGATGACTTACCAGTGAAAATGGTCACAATGGGTAGTTGATGCAAGACTCACTATGATAAGGCAGCGATATAACAAATATAAAGAGCTCAATACGTTGGTAGAGCAAATCTAGTGGATTTAACCCTGAAGATCCTTATGGTGAAACTCGAGTAGGTTATTACCGTGTACCATTATCATAATATATATATATATATATAATATTTGGTTTGGTGGTTGGTTTTGAAGGCTATCACAATGCAAGTGCAAAGAAAAACTTGGTAACTATGGTGTTGTTCGTTAACCTGTAATTTTTCTTAATTCTGAATATTTCGAGATAAAAATCTTCTCTACATAATATCTCCGAAACTGAAGCTGAAACTGTCCATTTGGTTTTGTGTCTCATGTCTTCCAAGTTCTCTGCGTATGTGGCGGCGTTGTTTGTTTGTTTGTTTGTGTGTGTGTGTGTGTGTGTGTGTGCCTGTTCAACAGTGTCTGATTATCATTCCAAGTTTAGCCCACCCTCTAACACACACACATATATATATATATATATATATATATATATATATATAAGATAAACAAAAAGTGATAAGACAAACAGGAATATTTTTTTTTGTTGTTTATTTTTATATATACAAAGTGACCCAGAAAAAACAGAACCCACAAATTTTGTAATAAAACTTAATTTTAACTAGGAGGGTTTAAGACCTGGCTTTTAAAGAATATCACCTTTTCTTGCTAAAATTATATTAAAAGACTTCAATATACAACATTAAAATTCAAAATTAAAAGTAAAATTTAAAATCCAAATCCCCCCTAAACTATATTAAAACAAAACACTTCCACATGTTTCTATACTTTTAGTTTTCTTTTCTCTATGGCTAAAATCTTCTCCAACTTATATGAATTAAATTTGACGACTTTATTTTATTTGTCCTAATATCATCATCATTTGTTGGAATTTTTGTGTTATAGTTATTTACTAAGCTTAGCTTAGATATGGCACAAGGCCAGAAGTATGGGGCACCCAGTGAGAATCGAACTCACTAACAATGGTCTGCTAATTTAGCTTGCTAACCATTACACCACGAGAGGCGTGTGCCGAATGGTCACTTCTAAATATAGACTCGCCGACTACCATGTGACCAGCCTTGTTGTCCAATCACTGGCAGTCCTCTGCTGCTGTTGTTGTATTTGTACTGGCTAATTCTAATCTTAGCTCATAACTACTTGGATCTTCTTGGACGACGGAACGTAGTACTATACCACAGAACTTATTGACATACCAAAGGATACTATACCACAGGATACTATAACACAGGACTTATTGACTTACCAACGGATACTATACCACAGGATACTATACCACAGGACTTATTGACTTACTTACTTATTTACTTTAAGTTCTTTTACAACTGGCCAAGGATGGCGGCCAGATACTTAACAGGTTATAGGCCCAGCACGCTTCCAACTTTACCTCACTAAAAAACTTTTCTACACTTGCCTAAGCTATTTACCCACTAAAAAAATGTAACAGCAAGTCTCTTTATATTTCCTGATCTTTTTACCACCCAATGAAAAATACCAACATACTTTACTTAATTATGACACAAACTTTTCAACAATGATCCCCAAGATTATATCAATAACAAATAAATAAATGAATTGCCAATATTGATATACGTATTCATTAATTTAATAAACAAATTTAAGCATATATAAACAACATATTAATTGTCAAATTTAAACTTAAACTAAATTTCTAATTTAATTACATATTTTTAAGTAGACTAGCTTCTCAAATTCGCTGATATTTGCTCTTTGACTGAGAATCAAACTGGTCACCAGATCTGAAAAATTCTTCTTTCTTTTCAATAAAGTAATCAATGTAATCATTTGACCAGCCCTATTACACACAGAAAAACAATACAATTGTGTTTATTTTGAGAGTGAGCTGTAGAGAAAGAAAAATTGACGTGACAGAAGACAACTGATTGTAGTTTTGAAATCAGCATGACAATTTCAGTCTAAATAAAATGAAAAATCAAATTCAACAGAAATGATGTCCAAAATTGTTCTCCAGTGTAATCTACAGGGTGTCCACAAAGTCTGGATACATGGAAATTTCACTATTGTATTTATTTATGTTATTTTTCCGAGAAGGTAGATATGGTAATTTAGCAGTAAATAAAATCCTAACATAAACAATTAAATATAACATATAGCATTATAATTAAATAAAATTGTTTTGTTTTAAAAGTATGTTTAATCCACCCATGTACCCAGACTTTGTGAACACCCTGTATAATAATCCATTAGATTAACATCCCTAGATTATCTTTTGGATACTAATGCAGAATAGCGCGCAAGAGATAATATTAGCTTACGTATAAAAATTCATAGATTATGAATAATAGATTAACGCCTGCGCTGGCTTGGTCATGTCAGGAGGATGAACAAAGGCCGCATTCCCAAAGACCTACTGTATGGTGAACTAGTGGAGGGCACCCGACCGACAGGGAGACCACACCTACGCTTCAAATATGTCTGCAAGAGAGACCTGAAGACATGCGGCATCGACATAGACACGTGGGAGGCTTGTGCAGAATACCGTGCAACCTAGCGCCTCCTCGTCAAACAAGGAACAAAAAGAAGTGAAGAAGAGAGGAAAAAAGCTGCCACAGGAAAGAGAGCTAAAAGAAAGGATAAACAGCAGCACCCCCAACACCTACAGAAAGCATCACCTTTTGTTTGCAGCCACTGCACCAGAGACTGCCATTCAAGGATCGGTCTGTTCAGCCACTCACGTAGCTGTAAGTGAGACAGACAGACAGACAGACAGACAGAAAAAAATTACGCCATCGTCTAAAATAGACGGAAGGTTGCCAACCAACTAATGCAGAATAGCGCGCAAGAGATAATATTAGATTACGTATAAAAATTCATAGATTATGAATAATAGATTAACGTACCAACCCAATCCAATACAACTGATTCCAATTCAGTACAAGCAGGACTCGCAGCCTAAGAGAAAAGAAAAGAGAATATACAATTATTACAGTGAGTGAATGATTTCACATGTTTATATTAAGTATAATTTATTATATATATAATTATATAATCATCTATACATATATAAAGGGCAATTGTGTGTATGTGTATGTCCGGAGGAAACTTCGAAAATAAAACAATTAACGACAAAGTAAATATATATACACATTAAATATCACCAGGGCTTGGTTTTTGAGCAAAAATAATAGAGATTTGATTTATATTCGTGAAGATGATTAAAAAATAAAATTTAAATAATAACATCATGGATTTTTTTTTTCATTTAATATTTTAGATAGTAGACATTAACAATTCTTTTCAGAGTAACTGGATCAATGCAAGGTCTATTTTTTTTACATAGGGATTTAAATGGGGCATCCCACGAGGATTCAACTCACGATTCAGTAATAATGGATTTGCGGGACTAACTTTAAAAAATCCCCCTCTACCCAGTCGACGCCGGTTAGCCGTTGCTAGTTTAATATAAACGGATAAATATACTCAGAAACAATGGTCAGTACCATGGATTATAATAAAATCAAAGGGTCCAGGAAAAGATTTTCTTTAGTGTTTGGAACAAAAAGCGCCCTCTGACGGGATTCGTTAAAATGATTTCACCAGAAGCTTGATCAGAATGAAGAAGTAAATTATCTGAATGGCCTGTATCATCAGAACTGCGAGGGAGTCTATCCTCTTTACTTGGGAATTTTTGTGAGTCCGGGTTTCATGCTTTTTTTCCCATTATGAATGCGTAAAAAGGATGAAATCCGGGGTCACAAAAATTCACATGTATAAATGCTCTATATTTTACGAAATATATTGAGCCCTTTTGGATTAACTACTTATACTACTGCAATGAAAAATGTAGTAGTAACTTCGTGATGAATATATAATTATATATTATATATATATATATATATATATATATATAGTTGTTAGTTGATGTTGAGTCCACGTATGCCTCTTTATAAATAAAGCAGTCCATATGGCAAACAACATTCTTCTATTAGAACTCTGTTTTTTTTCTCTTATTATTCTGATGCTTCTAATATCACCCAAAACGTTATATATATATATTATATAATATATATAATATATATATATATATATAACAGCTCTATGGCTGATGTTGAGCTCTCCACTAATAATACTACAAAAAAACTTGGTCCATCACCGATTCACCATGTGAGCTTGTGTTAACTATATACTATTACATTATATATATATATATATATTATATATATATATATATATATATATATACAGGAACTTTTAATATAAAATTCTTTTGAAAATAATCTAACAATTAAAAAAAAAAGAAAGATACATATTTTTTCTTATTTACGAGATTTAAGTTTCAATGTTTAAGATGTCCTATTTCCAAAACCGATTTAGTAGCGAATTATCTTTTTTTACATATGTTCCGTCCTTAAATTGTCTTTCCAAAAATGTAAAATTTATTTATGTACAAAAAAAAATTACTAAGATCTTTGTACGGGGGATCAATGCGCGAAACAAAAACTAACGAAAAATATTATTTGCCTTTTCAATTTAGTAAACATTTATTTACAATAAAAGTTCGTCTTGTATTACTTCATATGCCGAAAATTTGATTAAAATCGGATAGTTAGTTTATTTTATATGATTTTTAGAAAAATTTCCTGTGATCACTCTTTTTTAGAGCCAGCGATAATTTGCACATCCCTACTATAATACTTGGCCAAAAGAAAAAAACAAACAATTTATATGTATATATATATATATGAGAAAATATATATATATAAAACCGCCAGGATATTCTAAAGCTAAAAAGTAAAGAATAAAGTAAAGTAAAGTAAAGTTAATATATATATATATATATATATATATATATATATTATATATATATTACCACGAAGTGAGATAGAGAGAGACACACACACACACACACACATATATATTAATATTATATATATATATATATAACACACATATATATAATATTATATATACTAGCAAATATATGCATCCTCCGGGTGCAAGTATTTAAATTTTAATGTAATGAAATATCGTATTAAATTAGAAAGTCTAGTAAGAAGGCAGATAAAAAGATATGTAACAGAGTAGGGGTATAATAGAAAAATAGAAATGAAACTTACTCTTCCATCACTCCCGTCTTTCATTGCTGAATTTTACTTATTTAACTATTTAGTTAAATTAGGAAATAAAGAATAAAATGACAGTTATTTTTTCTTGTTAATGGATTTCATTTAAGATTCATTGAAGAGATTTTTGCTTATATTCATTAAAATAAAACCAAACAATTAGAAATCAATAATACTAAGCACATATTTAATAAAATCACATTTTTAATATCAATATGCAAATTAGCCTTTCCTATTCACACTGTAAACCGCTATTTTTTGTATATATAAATACAATTGCATATTATTTGTATGTAGATATGGACAACACTAATAAAAAGGTGAAGCAATTTTATTAATAATTGAGGTTTAAATACAAATAAAATCATGGAGAATGTGACGTAAATAACTAAGGGAATTGTGACTTGAGTAGTAATATAGTTTCGGTTACAGACAGAAAAACACACAATCTCCATTATAATAAGATAATATTAGCTACCTATAATTTTTTTTAGTTCTCCTCGGGAAGGTGGACCTTGAACACCGTAACCGTAGTAGAGAGAAAAACTTTTCTACAACTATCTATCTATCTATCTATCTATCTATCTATATATATATATATAATGTATATGTATGTATATGTATATATATGTATGTATATATATGTTATATATATGATTGTATAATATATGTATGTATATATATGTATATATATATATATATATATATATATATATGAATAGAGTAGAGATCATTATTATATAAAGAAAGGAAATAAACATTGAAGATCAGTAGACAAAGGACTTAGAGTTAAATAGTCAAGAAACAGGAGAATGCAAATACAAATAAGACAAGATAAGTACAAAGAAGAAGAAGAAAAAAGAAGAAGAAGAAGAAAATAAGGAAGGAAGAAGAAGAAGAAGAAGAAGAAGAAGAAGAAGAAGAAGAAAGAAGAGAGAGAAGAAGACATTTCAGCTTTGGATTCTATTTGTATTAGAAAGAACATCCATTTCTACATCGCGACCCCCACCTCCCCCCAAAAAAAGTATGTGTGAAGAGAGAGGGGGAGGGGGAGAGAAATTCATTTCTTTTCTGGATAAAAAAAAAATCCATTATTATTTGTGTTGAGTTGTCAGTACGATCTTCAGGCCGTTTCTTTTTTTTGTGTTTCTTTCTTTCCTTCTTTCTTTCTTTTCTTGTTTTTAAATTCTTTTTTTTTTTCTTTATTCAAACAAACCATTCGTTGATATCCGCTAAAGTCTAATAATTGTCATTTACTAACTTGTCTTTTTTAATCGGACTGTGTGGAAAAAATATAGAGAAAAACACTAAGTAGTATTATTTGGATTATTCGGACTATTGTCCTCATCTTTATTGTTATCTGTACAACGTTTCGGCCGATGTGTCCTCCGGCCTTTTCAGGTATTTCTTGTCGGACTCAGGAGCCTTCTCGAACTCAAGAACCTTCTTGTCGTAATCGGGAGCCATCACAGAACTTTGAACCCAACCCTTTATTCAGTCCACGCGGGTATCCTGTTCTCATTCCGCTAACCATAGCTGGTACTGGTGTAAGCGTGTGTAATTATTATTCTATGTTACTTGTCGGCCCTCAAATTTGATTGAGAGTATGATACCATGGAGCCAAAAAAAGA
>CM042167.1:68238236-68257689 GCA_023376005.1 Doryteuthis pealeii | reverse complement strand
ATATTATTAATTTATTCTCATCATAATTTTCAAGAATTTAACTATTACTAATTTATTGTGTTTCTGAGGTTCTAATCTTCAGTTTTCTCTCTTTTTAAAATGAACTCTTCCAAAGATTCTAATGTTTTAGTACAAATTGATAGCTGTCAGTCTAATAATATTTTAATGACCGTTCAACCTATGTTATAATTCTATTGATTCATTCTATATTGAAAGAAATTGTAATCTATTATATAATTTTCCGTGTAGAATAGGAAGTATGATCATTTAAAGATCTTCACCTTTGATTCTATCCAATACCTGGTGTTATGTTTGTTTTGTTTTTTTTGCGGCATATCAACCTCAGTGGGTCATTAATGCCAATAAAGTTTTGAAATTAAATTTCATTCTTAACGATTCACAATTTCTTTTTATAAAACATTTTTCTATCAACCCTAGATATGGACCCTAAACAGGTACTACACCTGACCGGAGTGGTAGTCTGTTAGGGTCCATCTATGGGTTAAATAGAAAAATGTATTTATAAAAAAATATTGAATTATCCATTAAGAATTGATTTATCTCAAAACTTTATCAGCATTAAATGACCCACTGAGGTTGATATGCCGTAAAACAAAACAAAACAAAACAAAACAAACAAACAAACTACGCTAACTGTTCAAAAGGATGAATATTTATTCTTCATGATTAATGTTGACGCTATAAAATTTCGATTTTTGCAAACTTCTTCGGGACACATAGGGAAATTTTGTGTGGAGATGTTAAGATCCTACTTGCAGGGGTATGAGCAGTGATGATCGCATATTGGATAGGGGGTGGGGTAGTAGTCGGTGTCATCCAGTGTAGCTGTCCTTGATCTTGGGTTTAAAGGAGTGGGGAGTTGAGACGTAGTTGGTGAGAATATATGACTATATTTATCTGCACTGAATCAAAACAGACGTTATTAGGTATTATTTATTACCGAACCTTCAACACTGAGACTCTGTAACCAGCAAATGGAATATGTAACACTCCCCTCCCTCCCCATCCTCTCTCCCTCTCTCTCGCTTCTCTCTCTCTCTCTCTCTCTCTCTCTCTCTCTCTTCCCCGCAAAAGTCTCTATCGGTCATCGCCCCTGGAAATTTTACGCAGTATCCATTATCCGTTCAGAGCTGATTGATGAAAGTTTTTGCTGGTCGACTTACACTGGTGTATCCACATGTCCACAGAAAAAACATCACTTATGAGTTCGTCCTTGCTTCTCCAACGGTGTCCAGCTTTTCTTACACATCTTACTTGGATGGTTTGTGAGATAGGAGGTAAGTGACCGTATATTCTATGGGAGAATGCGTCCAAGAATTGTTCAAGACAGCACGCAGCATCATTGTGTAGTTTTTTGTAGTTCTTTTCTCTCTAAGTGTTTCGTAATAATTCTAGCCATACAGTAGCACTGACACGATCTAAAATGAATGGAACTAGCAAAAAAAGTTAATTTTTATTTTACAACAGATGACAATGCTTTTTTTATTTTTTTAAATACATCTATTTATCCATATATAAAGGGCAGTTGTGTGAATCTGTATGTCCGGAGGAAACTTCGAAAATAAAACAATTAACGACAGAGTAAATATATATACACATTAATTATCACCAGGGCTTGGTTTTTGAGCAAAAATAATGAAGATTTGATTTATATTCGTGAAGATAATTAAAAAAATAAAATTTTAATGATAACAGCATGGATTTTTTTTTGCATTTATCATTTTAAATAGGAGACATTAATTTTTCTTTTCAGAGTGGCTGGATCAAGGCAAGGTCTTTTTTTTTTACATAGGGATCTTAATGGGGCCTCCTGCGAGGATCCAACCCGTGATTCAATAATAATGGATCTCCGAGACTATCTATTTACCCACCCACCCCGCTCTACATAGACGACGCCGGGTAGCCCTTCTAGTTTTTACATAATTCTACAAAATTTTATCAAAATTGAATGAATATCTTAATTTTAATTTAAAAAAATAATATATATACTTTTTAGAATTTTTTTTTATCTCGATTGATAAAATCGAGATTTTGAAAAAATTCTAAAAAGTATACATATTTAAAAATATTAAAATTAAGATATTCATTAAATTTTGATAAAATTTTGTAGAATTATGTAAACACTAGAAGCGGCTACTCGGTGTCGTCTAGGTAGACGTCCATCATTCCGTGAAAGGATTTTTTAAACTGTCGTCAAATTTAAACTTTTAATGAAAAACGAAACATGCAAACCGGATCCAGTTAAATACAACAACATCTTTAAATTTAATGCAGAAAAATATTATCTGACTATTTATGGAACCTCGCCATCAGATAGAGTTTAACGTCATCCCCAGGACAGGAACAGCCTCGGCTACCACTTTATAGCACACACATGATAAAAAAGGGTTGGGCTTGCCATATGAGCAATAGGATTGGGGATATCATATAGGTGCTAGGGCTTGACGTGGCAAGAAGATTGATCGGTGGAGGACTCTCCGACCGCCCGTTTAGCCCAAGTAAGGGCCAAAGTGGGGACCCAGATGAAGGTGTAAGAGTAGCACCGAAACCGCGGTCGGGATATAACTTTTTCTACAACTATATATATATATATATATATATATATATTCTCCCGTTGGACCCATAACAACACTTTATATATATATCTATATACTTGCAAATATATGCACTCCTTGGGTACAAGAATTTAAGTTTTAATGTAATACGAAGGTGAGTAAAAACATTCTGTGGGTGACGATAGCCAAGCGATTATGCTGAATCGATCCGAGTTCTATCCCAGCTATAGGTAGCTCAAAAAATGTCTAGCCACACTGAAGAACTTGATAAGTCGAAACATGTGCCTGTGGATGAATATAATTCATATTATATATATATATATATATATATATATATATATATATGCAAAAACAATATATATGTTTTTGCATACACACACACCACAACACACACACATATTATATATATTATATATATATATATATATATATATATATAAATATATGGAAGACTTGTGCTTTTAATTTTAGTCAGACCTAATTTTTTGAAAGTTAATTCATTTATGGTTAATTAGGCGGATTTAATAAATATATATATATATATATATATATAATATATATATATATATATATATATATATATATATATATATATATATATATATATATATATATATATAATATATATATATATATATTCATCCAAAGACACGTGTTTCGAGTTATCATGGAGGCGCGTGGGCTAGTGGTTAGAATCGTGGAAAATGGACTCGTCGATTCGAGTTCAATTCCCAGACGAAGCTTTTGGCATTTCACATAGCGCTAATGCCCTTGGGAAAGGTATGAATCCATATATTCTCCCTCCAGCTATGGGTTAAATAGTAGGACAGACTGGGTCCTTCAGCCTTGGGTAGGTAGCCAGTCTAGGAGAGGGATTCAAAATTCATGAGGTCGGTCGTTGATTGGGTTTGTGGCAACCCTTGATGCACAAATTCTTTCCTAACGGTTGTGCCAAAAAGTGTGGATGGTCCAACACAAGCCTTCACCACTATAAACAAATCACTGTATGGATGTTCATTGTATGAACACTCATGCGTCGAAATCGGCGAGAGAGTCCATCATATATATATATATATATATATATTTACATGGTGAGATATGTCTACATTGATAACACCTGGGTGAACATGACATTCCCGCTTTGAATTAATAGACGCTATTCATTTTGTCAAATTGTTTTTGCTTCCGGTTCAGCGCTGATCGAGTTGTTTGAATTCGAATTGGTTGACAGACACCGATGTTGTGTTGACAAAAGTACAAAACACAGACAAAGTTAAACAAGACGTTCTGGGAAAATAGACAGAAAGAAGGAACGGTTAGGATTTTGAGGTTATTCCACATAGAAATCTGATCTATCTGATAATATAAAACAAGAATTCTTCCAAGTTTTAACTGTGTTAATACTATTATGTGGTTGTACCACTTGGACTCTTATAAAATGCATGGAGCAAAAGCTAGATGAGATCAAAGCAAAAATCTGCCAGCCAAGAAGAAAGACTTTAAAAGTGGAAAGGTTATTCCACATAGAAATCTGATCTATCTGATAATATAAAGGCTAAACTTGCACAAAGGTGTCAAAACTAGGGTGACCCAGAAAAAACAGAACCCACAAATTATATATATATAGTTGTAGAAAAAGTTATATAGTAGCACCGAAACCGCGGTCGGTATATAACTTTTTCTACAACTATTAATGCTCTATATTTACAGTATATTGAGCCCTATAGGATTAACTACTTACGCTGTGCTTACATAGTAGTAAGCCATCAATGAATATATATATATATATATATTTAGTAAATGAAGAAAAACTCTAAACTGCTTCATTACAATAATTTATTTCAACCGTATTAATACGGCATCTTCAGGTAATCACAAGAACATGACTCTTACTGAGAATTTCCCAAAGTAACATCTCTTTTATATCTATCAATTTAGGGGAGGGAGGGTTGGTGTCTTATTTAGGAATGGGTGGGGTTAGTTTCTTTGGATGAGGCGGGGAGGTCTATGTTTTGGATGAGGTGTGGCTTAGCTTGAGGCAGATTCCTTGGGGAAATAGTTGTAAGAGTGTATATACAAAATGAGCAGAATTTCAAGGCTAAAAATAATAAAATAAGAGAAAAAAGAAGAGAAGAAGAGAGGAAGAAAGAGAAAAATAAAGATCACAAAATGATATAGAAATAAACAATAAAAAAATAAAAAAATAAAAAATAAAAATTAAAATTAAAAAATTAAAAATTAAAATAAAATAAAAATAAAAATAAAAATAAAGGTAACAAATAATAATGATAATGACAATAAGGTAAAGTAATAAAGCATAATGATTAAGATTAATAAAATCTCGCAAAATAACATAAGATAAATTAAATTAAAATAAGAGAAGAATTAATATTAGAATAAAGAATTAGAATCTACTAAAACAGAATGAAATAAAAAAAACCTAATGAAATAAAAAATAAATAATAAAATAAAAATTAACATAATATGTATATATGTATATATATATATATATACTTGCAAATATATGCACTCCCCGGGTATTTTATTTAAGTATTTAAGTTTTAATGTAATACGAGGGTGAGTCAAAAGGTAATGCCATTTTGTTTAGTACAGTTATAATTACCTACACAGGAACATGTATCATACATCAAAATGAAGCTGGTCCTCTGTGGATCACATCCCTACTTCTTCACACAGCCACCGTGTCTCTCAATAGCAATGTTCCACGTTCGAATGAGAGCATGTATCCCTGCCCCGTAAAATTCTGTTGACGGTTCTTTGAACCACTTCATTACAGATTTCACTTCCTCGGCCCCGTGAAATAGGGTTTGAGAGGCAAACATTATTCCATTGATGAGGAATCTGTAGTGAAGAAGTGGCTCAAAGAACAATCTGTTCTTTGAGTTGGTGAGGGCCGGTATAGATCTCCTCCTCTCCCTCTTTCTCTTTCTCTTTCTCTCTCCCTCTCTGCCTCTGTCTGTCTGTCTGTCTGTCTGTCTGTCTCTCTCTCTCTCTCTCTCTGTGTTTGTATGTATGTCAGCCTTTCTGTCCTATTATTTTGATCTCTTTCTATTTGTTTTTTTAAAACTTTTCTTCCTTCATTCTTTCTTTCTTTCTTTCTTTCTTTCTTTCTTTATTTATTTTTAAATCCCATTTTTTTCCTTTAGCCTCTTTGTATTTGTCTGTTTAACTTTTTTCTTTCTTTCTTTTTAAATATCTTTCTTTCTTTTTAAATATCTTTCTTTCTTTCTCTCTCTCTCTCCCCCCTCTCTCTCTCTCTCTCTCTCTCTCTCTCTCTCTCTCTCTCTCTCTCTCTCTCTCTCTCTGTGTTTGTATGTATGTCAGCCTTTCTGTCCTATTGTTGCATACCCCTTTCTTTACTTCTTCTATTCTTCTGGGGGTCTTGATATCTTAAGTTCTTCTAGGTCTCTTCTAACATCTCTTCGTCTTGGTGACTTCGTCTTGGCGGTCGGTCGCACTTACCTCATTTCTTCTTCTATATCAGTTTTGTTACCAAGACATTCACCAACCATAAAACTGTGTTATTTGCTTAAGCTTTTATTTACTTAACTATACATTTCATGTAACTAAATATCTGACTAACATAGCGCGCGTATGCAGTGTCAGTTCCAGTTAGGGCAGCACATCTTCTCTGTCCGACGTCAAACTGAAAACTGAGGACCCAACCAGGTCCCACATGACTTCACGTATTTCGCGGGCTTTCTGTACTATTCCATGGAAAGTCCCGCCCGTGATATGAAAAGGGCAATCCCTTTAGAAATACAGGGGATTGACAATAATCTTATGCAACCGCATAGATTATGTAACACTATTATTTTTATATAATTCTATTTGTTTCTTTAACTTTTCTTCCTTCATTCATTTTTCTTTCTTTCTTTTCTTTCTTTCTTTTTTTATTCATTTATTTTAAATTCCATTTTTTTCCTTTAACCTCATTGTATTTGTCTGTTTAACTTTTTTCTTTCTTTTTAAATATCTTCTGTTTTTTTTTTGTTTGTTTTTTTTTTCGCCCAGACGATTTCGCTTTCTTTGTTCACATGTTTTTCTCAGACGAAGCCTTGTGTCACACTCTGTCTGTCTGTCTGTCTGTCTGTCTCTCTCTCTCTATCTCTCTCGCTCTACCTGTCTCTGTCTCTCTCAATCTATTTCCTATTATTTTAGTCTCTTTTCATTTGTCTCTTTCTTTCTTTCTTTCTTTCGTTCTTTCTTTCTTTGTATGTCGTCCTCAAATTTTCAAAACCTTTTCTTTCTGTCTTTATTTTCAAATACCTTTTTTGTTTCTCTCACCCAGACAACCATGCTTTTCTTTGCTCACATAGCCAGCCATGTTTATAAGAAAAGAGCAAAGCACTAACGTCTCGTCTAAGTGTAGGTGATGTTAATAATGTCACTCTTTTAATGGCGGGGTTTTAATGAAAGTCACTTCCGGTCGGAAGACTGTGTTAGCAGCTCGCTTCCGGATGAGCGGGTCACGACTAACATTTGCCTCTGGTTTTCTGGCGGCAAAGCCAAGGAAATGAAAAGGGCTTCTTACAGGAGGCTATTTAACGCCGACAAACGAAAAACCTGCTTCTTTTGTGCGGCCATGACAGGTGAGTGGAACCGGGGGAGAGGAGTGGGAGATTGAGATTTGTCGAATGGCGACGATGCCCGGATGAAGTCAGTCGAGGGAGAGAAATAAAATGGCGGGAAGAAATTGGAAGGAAAGCGAATAAGTTTTGTAAATAAAAGGAAATATAAATTAAAAATAAATTCATTAAGAAGAGACGGGAGTGTAGGGTTCGTTAGAAGGTGGGGGTGGTGGTGGTTGGAGAAAAGTTGTAAATAAAGAAGATGGATAGGGAGAGGGAGAGAGAGAGTGAGCGTGTGTGTGTTTGTGAGAGAGAGAGAGAGAGAGAGAGAGAGAGAGAGAGAGAGAGAGAAACGAACTGGGAATATATATATATATATATATATATGTATATATAGAGAGAGTGAGATAGAGAGAGAGAGACAGACAGACAGACAGACAGAGAGAGAGAAAGAGAAAGAGAAAGGGAAAGGAAAAGAGAGAGATGGAAAGAAAAATAAAGAGATGGACATTATGAAAAAGAAAGGAATTGAGAGAGAATAAATGAGAGAGAGAGAGAGAGAGAGAGAGAGAGAGAGAGAGAGAGAGAGAGAGACAAAAAGGACATAGGAAATGAGTAAGAAAAGGAAAAAGATTGAAGAAATGGCTGTAATGCGAAAAGAAAAAAAGAAGAAGAAAGAAAGAAAGAAAGAGAGAGATGTAAAGGAAAATTAAGAGATGGGGGTTATGAAAGAGAGAGAGAGAGAGGAGAGAGAGAGAGAGAGAGAGAGAGAGAAACAAAAAAGGACATAGGGAATGAGTAAGAAAAGGAAAAAGATTGAAGAAATGGCTGTAAATGCGAAAGAAAATAAAGAAGAAAGAAAGAAAGAAAGAAAGAGAGAGATATAAAGGAAAAATTAAGAGATGGGGGTTATGAAAGAGAGAGAGAGAGAGAGAGAGAGAGAGAGAGAGAGAGGAGAGAGAGAGAGAGAGAGAGAACAAAAAGGACATAGGGAATGAGTAAGAAAGGAAAAAGATTGAAGAAATGGCTGTAATGCGAAGAAAATAAAGAAAGAAAGAAAAGAAAGAAAGAAAGAGAGAGATGTAAAGGAAAAATTAAGAGATGGGGGTTATGAAAGAGAGAGAGAGAGAGAGAGAGAGAGAGAGAGAGAGAGAGAGAGAGAGAGAGAGAGAGAGATGGTGTGTTACATATTCCCATTTTCTTTTGTTACAGAGTCTGAGTGCTGTAGAGTTTGGTAATAGATAATACCTAATGATATTCAATTTTTAGTGCCATGTTCCACAGGAAACAAGAAAATCCTGATATATTTGGTTTAGAAGGAAATTAACTTTTTATGACTATTTTTATTTTTATGGTAGGGGTGTACATATTTATGAGACTGTATAAACACACTATGCTAGTTTATTATATATATATATATATATATATATATATATATATATACTACAAGATACCTGATTCGATACCGGCCTTCGCCAACTCATCGTATGAGTAGCACAGGGATCTGTGCGGTAAAGTAAGGAGTTGATGGTAGGTGTGCTGCTCCACCCCGGATGCCCAAATGATCTCCTTGGTCTCGCGCTGGTGAAAAGGGGATAGACTCCCTCGCTGTCAGGCTGATACCGACTTTAGGCCACTTTATATATATATATACCAACCGGTCTGCACAAACTGGATTGACAAGGTCAATTTCTTAAGCGGAGTTTAACAGATTTGAATTCAGAATTATCCTTCGCCTATACTGGTTACCTAGCCAAGGTTTAAAAAAAACCCAGAAAAATGAAGGAATGGAGGTTATGGGAAAGAAAAAAAAAGAGAGAGAGAGAGAGAGAGAGAGAGAGAGAGAGAGAGAGAGAGAGAGAGAGAGAGAGAGAGATGGAAAGAATAAAATGATAGATAGACAGATATGAACAGACTGAGTTAGATATGCACAGATTGAGCTAGCTAGCTAGCTTGAGAGATAGATAGATAAATAGATAGATATGAACAGACTCACACAGATATGAATATACTGATATATATATATATATATTTGTGTGTGTGTGTGTGTGTGTGTGTGTGTGTGTGGATAGATAGATAGATAAACTGAGTTTGATATACTTGAACAGTCTGAGATAGATTCATAGATAATGAATAGTAATTGATTGATAGATAGATAGATAGATATGAACATACACGCACAGATATGAATATACTGATATATATATGTGTGTGTGTGTGTGCCTGCGTGTGTATGTGTGTGTGTGTGTGTGTGTGTGCGTGTGTAGATAGATGGATAAACTGAGTTTGATAGATAAACTTGAACAGTCTAAGATCGATAGATTGATAGATAGATAATGAGCAGTGATAGATAGATAGATAGATGATATATATATATATTATATATATATAATATATATATATATATTATGTGTGTGTATATATATATATGTGTGTGTGTGTGTGTGTGTGTGGATAGATGGATAAACTCAGTTTGATAGATAGACTTGAACAGTCTAAGATCGATAGATTTATAGATAGATAATGAACAGTGATCGATAGATAGATAGATAGATAGATAGATAGATAGATAGAATTGTAGTGAGTGTGACAGAATAATCCACTAAAATCAATTTCACTTGGAAGAAAATGCCGGAAACATCGAATCGGCTAAACCGGAAGTGTTTGTTCGCGGTAAAGTACAAAGAACGGAAGTGAATGAAATTGCAATTCCTTTTTTTTAAATGGTAATCATGCAAGAGACTTAAAAGATTTTAAATCAGGAATTAAATTGCGGAAATAGTAAGAATGCTTTAGAATCCTTAACAGCATCATTTATATTCATAGATTTGAGCCTGGGTCTTTTGATCATTCAGTGACACTTTAATATATTCAGCAACGCGACGACATTGATGGGGGTCATGGCTGGTAAAAGATCCGATTTCGGGGTGTTTGTCTAAGAGATCAAAGGGTTTATCGAGCAACAGTGTTGCATGGATTTTACCGTAAAAGCCTATAATCTGGCTACATAAATACCTATTTGTTTATATCTATGAAAATCTTTTTTAAAAAATCCTATTTATTTATAAATTAAATTGTGTAATTGTGTGATATAAAGTGTGCTACAATACACCACCTAAAATTATAGACTATAAACCACTATTTTGTTGTATATGTAAATACAATTGCATGTTATTAGTATGTAGATAAAAACCAACAGTATTAATAATGTAAAACAATTTTATTAATAATTGAGGTTTAAATAAAAAATAAAATCATGGAGAATGTGACGTAAATAACTAAGGGAATTGTGACTTGAGTAGTGTTATAGTTTCGGTTACAAACAGACAATCACACAATCTTCATCATAATAAGATTATTATTATTTTATTGTGGATCGATATCCATTCAGATTATTGATCCCTAACCGCATTTATCAATTCCTGTAATCGATAAAAGTATAACAATCTTGATTTAATTCTCTCTCTCTCTCTCTCTCTCTCTCTCTCTCTCTCGCTCTCTCTCACACACACACACACACACACATATACTCACCCACTCGTTTTTTCTTTCTTTCCTTTTTTTCAACTTGTCATTATGTTCGATTCAAACTGATTAGCGTTATCGCTTCCGCGCTTTCAACAGCCCTCTCTCTATATATTTTCCCTACTCTCTTTCTTTCTTTCTTTCTTTCTTATTATATTTTTCTGTCTAGCATGTCCTTTTTCTTCCCTTGCTTTCTTTATAATAAAAACTGTATGGTTCATTGTTTAGCTGGGGTGACGACACTCATAAGAAATCTCCGATTAAGCGACACTTTTTTCTTTCTTTTCAGAATAGCATTATCACTTCCGTGCGCTCACCCCCTCTCTCTCTATCTTTCCTCTACTCTCTTTCTGTCTTTCTTTTTTCTTTCTTTCTTTTTCTTTCTTTCTTTCTTTCTTTCTTTCTGTCTTTCTTTTTTCTTTCTTTCTTTCTTTCTTTCGTATCATATTTTTTTCTATGTAGCATACCCCTTTTCTACCCTTTCTTTCTTTCTGATAAAAACGGAATCGTATATTATCTAGCTAACGTGATGACACTCATAGGAAATAAAAATTCGACGGATAAGCAACGCCAGATAATCGGGATTGAAATTTTTGTATTTGATATTGGATTATTTGGACGGTCTCATTTTCTACCAGAGGGTATTGCAAGATGATAACGGTCGTACTTTTTAGGAGCACGAGTATTAGTATATGAATGGTTTATCTTTTTCACTGTTCCTTTTTTTAGTATTATTTGTATTATTCGGACTATTGTCCTCATCTTCATTGTTATTTGTACAACGTTTCGGCCGATTGCCCTCCGGCCTTCTTCAGTTATTTCTTGGCGGACTCGGGAACCTTTTCGGACTCGGGAACCTTCTTGTCTTAATCGGGAGCCATCACGGAACTTTGAACCTAACCCTTTATTTAGTCCACGGGGTTATGCTGTTCTCATTCCGCTAACCATAGCTGGGTTACAGGTGTTAAGCTGTATTAATTATTATTCTATGTTACTGTTGCCCCTGACCAGGATTGAACCTGCAGTCTAGAGATAACTGTCACTTAGAACTGTCTTAACATAATACCTTTATCCACTAGGTTATGTGTCCAATTGGACAATCCAGTGTGAATTTTTTTTAAATTTCTTTTTTTTATTACTATTTCTCTGAATATTTGAGATGAGGCTTGAAGATTAGCATTATCTGCGTTATTCAGACTATTGTCCCCATCTTCATTGTTAGTTGTACAACGTTTCGGCCGATATGCCCTCCGGCCTTCTTCGGTATTTCTTGTCGGACTCGGGAACCTTCTCGAACTTGGGAACTTTCTTTTCGAACTCGGGAACTTTCTTGTCGTAATCGGGAGCCATCACGGAACGTTGAACCTAACCCTTTATTTAGTCCACGGGGGTATCATGTTCTCATTCCGCTAACCATAGCTGGGGTACAGGTGTTAAGCTGTGTTAATTATTATTCTATGTTACTGCTGCCCCTGACCAGGATTGAACCTGCACTCTAGAGATAACTGGCATTTAGAACTGTCTTAATCTAACTCCTTTATCAACTAGGATATGTGTTCAATTGGACAATCCAGTGTGAATTTTTTCAATTGCAAAAGTTACAATTTATTTTGTAAAAACGGATTTTAAGTAGCCTCTTGGCAGGCATCTTGATCAAAAGTGACGAAAAAAACGTTCTAAATAATTCTAAATAGGAGTTGTGTTAATTATTATTCTAACTGCCCTCACTCAGGATTGAACTCAGGATCCATAGATAACTGTCACTTAGAACTGTCTTAATCTAACTACTTTATCTACTAGGCCATATGTCTAATTCTATTTTTTTTGTCCAATACTGTGGATCGATATCCGATAAATCTATTGATTACTAACAGCATTTATCAATTGCTCTAATCGATAATCCATCAATGAGAATAATCATGCCGCAAATAACAATCACCCACCCACCCCCAACAACTTTTGCTTTTCATCCCGACCTCCAACCCCCAGCTTCTGTCACAAGCGCTTCAACGGTTTCCAGTGCGGTTGGCATCCATGTTGGTTTCTCGAGTTTTCATTGAAGACATCAAGCCAATCCAGTGTCATTCGATCATTCCTTTTATTTGTAAACGAACACGTTTCTAGCAGAATGAGTAACTGCAGAATTCTTTTATTCGCCTGATTCGTTCATTCCACTGATCTTTCACTGAGAATTGACCGTTCCTCTTTTATTCCATTGTTCAATCGCAGATGACGTCCGCCATTTGACGGCGCCCGAACGGCATGCGTCCGAATTTCTCCTCTCCAACCGACCGAGTCGTATTTTCTTTTAAGCAAAAGTTTTGAGGACAGTTAATTTGCGATCGGGATATTGTCGCTCGAATGTTCGTTCGCCTTTCGTGTTTTCTGATTGGTTTTTATGGCTAAGAGCAACGTGATTAAATTTCAAGATCTTCCGGGATCTGTTGGCCATTTTGTTTTTTTTTGCTTTCTTTCGGCCATTATTCTTTTGATGAGAAACAACTATATACGCTGAAAGCTCACAGATGCTCTTGTTGGCTGGTTGTTTGTTGGTTTGTTTTACTACATATCAACCCTTTTCAAGTCGTTTAGTGCCGTATAAAGTCATATATGACAAAGGACTCAGGTCGCGTGCAGTTGCTCGAGTAGTCACCCAATTAAGTATTAAACAGGCTCATCGCTGCTTACCTTCGGTTAGCTAGCGAGAACCAGTGCTTTCAGCATACCTCGATCGTAAGAGAGAGAGAGAGAGAGAGAGAGAGAGAGAGAGAGAGAGAGAGAGAGAGAGAGAGAGAGAGAGAGAGGAGGGGGGCGGGGAAGGTTGTTGGTTGTTTTACGGCATATCAACCTTTTTAAGTCATTTAATGCTGAATCAAGTCATTTATGACAAAGGACCCAGTTTGCTTATAGTACCTGCTGTTGCTCAAATGGTCAACCAATTAAATATTGAAAAAGCTCATTGCTGCTTAACTTCGGTGATCTACCGGGAACGGGTGCTTTCAGCGTGACCTAACCCGTAAGAGAGAGAGAGAGAGAGAGAGAGAGAGAGAGAGAGACGAGAGAGAGAGAGAGCGGGACAGACAGACAGACAGACAGCAGAGAGAGGGAAGTTGTTGGTTGTTTTACGGCATATTAACCCTTTTCCGGACATCTAAAGTCATATCAAGTCGCTTGCAGTACCTGATGTTGGTCAAGTAGTAACCCAATTAAGTATTAAACAGGCTCATCGCTGCTTAATTTCGGTGATCTAGCAGGAACCAGTGCTCTCAGCGTAACTTGACCGTAAGAGAGAGAGAGAGACAGACAGACAGACAGACAGACAGAAATGTTGTTGGTTTTTTTTACGGCATATCAACCCTTTTCAAGTTATTTAATGCCGAATCGAGTCATATTTGATTAAGGACTCAGTTTGCTTACAATACCTGAATGTTGTTAAGTTGTCACCCAATTTAGTGTTGAACTGGCTCATCGTTGCTTAACTTCGTTGATTTAACGGGAACCGGTGCTTTCAACGAGACTTGACTGCATCTCATTAATTTGATTTGGTTTGTGTTTTTACAATTAACAATTATTAAACCATTAAACATAGCTGACTTATTTAATCTATATACTAATACTCGTGTTCCTTAAAAGTACGACCGTTATCATCTTGCAACACCCTCTGGTTAAAAAAAGAATGAGACCGTCCAAATCGTCCAAGATGAAATGCAAAAAAAACTAAATCCTTATTATCTGCTGTTGCTTATCCGCCGATTTTCTTTTTTCTCATGAGTGTCGTCACCTCGGTTAAATAATGGACCATTCCGTTTTTATCGTAAAGAAAGAAAGGGAAGAAAAAGGACATGCTACGCCAAAAAATATAATAAGAAAAAAAAGAAAGAAAGAAAGAAAGAGAGTAGGGCAAAGATAGAGAGAGTGTGTGAGCGCGCGGAAGCGATAGCTCTAATCTGTTTCAATCGAACTTTACGAAAAGATGAAAAGAAGTAAAGAAGTATAAGAAAAGCATAGTTAAAGGTAGGCAAAGTGTTAAATTTATTACACACAAATTGATAAAGAAAGAGAGTAGGGCAAAGATAGAGAGAGTGTGTGAACGCGCGGAAGCGATAGCGCTAATCTGTTTCAATCGAACTTTACGAAAAGATGAAAAGAAGTAAAGAAGTATAAGAAAAGCATAGTTAAAGGTAGGCAAAGTGTTAAATTTATTACACACAAATTGATAAAGAAAGAGAGTAGGGCAAAGATAGAGAGAGTGTGTGAGCGCGCGGGAAGCGATAGCGCTAATCTGTTTCAATCGAACTTTACGAAAAGATGAAAAGAAGTAAAAGAAGTATAAGAAAAGCATAGTTAAAGGTAGGCAAAGTGTTAAATTTATTACACACAAATTGATAAAGAAAGAGAGTAGGGCAAAGATAGAGAGAGTGTGTGAGCGCGCGGAAGCGATAGCGCTAATCTGTTTCAATCGAACTTTACGAAAAGATGAAAAGAAGTAAAGAAAGTATAAGAAAAGCACAGTTAAAGGTAGGCAAAATGTTAAATTTATTACACACAAATTGATAAAGAAAGAGAGTAGGGCAAAATAGAGAGAGTGTGTGAGCGCGCGGAAGCGATAGCGCTAATCTGTTTCAATCGAACTTTACGAAAAGATGAAAAGAAGTAAAGAAGTATAAGAAAAGCACAGTTAAAGGTAGGCAAAATGTTAAATTTATTACACACAAATTGATAAAGAAGAGAGTAGGGCAAAGATAGAGAGAGTTGTGTGAGCGCGCGGAAGCGATAGCGCTAATCTGTTTCAATCGAACTTTACGAAAAGATGAAAAGAAGTAAAGAAGTATAAGAAAAGCACAGTTAAAGGTAGGCAAAGTGTTAAATTTATTACACACAAATTGATAAAGAAAGAGAGTAGGGCAAAGATAGAGAGAGTGTGTGAGCGCGCGGAAGCGATAGCGCTAATCTGTTTCAATCGATCTTTATGAAAAGATGAAAAGAAGTAAAGAAGTATAAGAAAAGCACAGTTAAAGGTAGGCAAAGTGTTAAATTTATTACACACAAATTGATAAAGAAAGAGAGTAGGGCAAAGATAGAGAGAGAGTGTGAGCGCGCGGAAGCGATAGCTCTAATCTGTTTCAATCGAACTTTATGAAAAGATGAAAAGAAGTAAAGAAGTATAGAAAAGCACAGTTAAAGGTAGGCAAAGTGTTAAATTTATTACACACAAATTGATAAAGAAAGAGAGTAGGGCAAAGATAGAGAGAGTGTGTGAGCGCGCGGAAGCGATAGCGCTAATCTGTTTCAATCGAACTTTATGAAAAGATGAAAAGAAGTAAAGAAGTATAAGAAAAGCACAGTTAAAGGTAGGCAAAGTGTTAAATTTATTACACACAAATTGATAAAGAAAGAGAGTAGGGCAAAGATAGAGAGAGTGTGTGAGCGCGCGGAAGCGATAGCGCTAATCTGTTTCAATCGAACTTTATGAAAAGATGAAAAGAAGTAAAGAAGTATAAGAAAAGCACAGTTAAAGGTAGGCAAAGTGTTAAATTTATTACACACAAATTGATAAAGAAAGAGAGTAGGGCAAAGATAGAGAGAGTGTGTGAGCGCGCGGAAGCGATAGCGCTAATCTGTTTCAATCGAACTTTATGAAAAGATGAAAAGAAGTAAAGAAGTATAAGAAAAAAAGCACAGTTAAAGGTAGGCAAAGTGTTAAATTTATTACACAGAAATTGATAAAGAAAGAGAGTAGGGCAAAGATAGAGAGAGTGTGTGAGCGCGCGGAAGCGATAGCGCTAATCTGTTTCAATCGAACTTTACGAAAAGATGAAAAGAAGTAAAGAAGTATAAGAAAAGCATAGTTAAAGGTAGGCAAAGTGTTAAATTTATTACACACAAATTGATAAAGAAAGAGAGTAGGGCAAAGATAGAGAGAGAGTGTGTGTGAGCGCGCGGAAGCGATAGCGCTAATCTGTTTCAATCGAACTTTATGAAAAGATGAAAAGAAGTAAAGAAAAGCACAGTTAAAGGTAGGCAAAGTGTTAAATTTATTACACAGAAATTGATAAATTCTAAACTCTTTTGTATCGCGGCGGGGGGGGGTATACAAATGAATGTAACACATTTATTAAGCACCAGCACCCGGTGCTGAATGGATACATAAAAACACAGAACAAATAAGCAAAAATAAAGTAAAAAGTCGTCGGGGTGACTTAAAGTCGGTATCAGCCGATCAGTGAGAGAGTCTATCCCCTTTTCACAAGCGCTATACCAAGGAGATTGTTTTTGAGTCTGAGGTGGAGCGCCAAACCTACCATCAGCTCCTTACTTTATCGCTCAGATCCCTGTGCTACTCATACGCTGAGTTGGCGGGGGCCCGGTATCGAAACACAGACTGTATAGTTCCCAGGTATCGAACTAGGAACCTTGTGGTTTCTAGCCGAACGCTCTACCGACTGAGCTAAACGACGTCCTGGCGACGAAAAAATAAATAAACTGTTATAAGAAATGTAAACAAAATTCGTACAAATAATTAACAAGACAAAACTTACACTAAAAAGAGGAGGGTCAATTCGGTATAGCCAACGCAGCAAAATCAGTCTGAATATTATTCAGCTAGTTAATCTACATTAATCGTAGGCTATTTTATGGCTATGAGCCAGTCCATGTGGTAGAGTGCTGAAGGGGTGTTAGCTACTCTATAACACAAACCAGCAGGACCTGTGGATCTATCACAGTATGATAATTTAATTATTACAACAAAAATAGAGGTGGGTCAATTCTGTATAGCCAACGCAGCAAAGTCAGCCTGAATATTATTCAGTTAGTTAATCTACTTTAATCATAGGCTATTTTATGGCTATGGGCCAGTCCATGTGGTAGAGTGCCGAAGGGGTGTTACCTACTCTACAACAAACTATTAGTTAATTTACTAATTAATAATTATTAAACTCTAAAACATAACTAACTTATTTAATTTAACTATTCAAATAAGTTCTCTACGATCGAACGAGTCGCTTTCTTTTTAGTAAAAGGGTGCTATTCGCAGAACTGCGTCCCGGCCTCTTGCCTTAAAAAAACGCTAGGCGGTGATAGCTGGAAAAAAACAACCCTACCTACGAATGAAGTTCCTAGCTGAAGCGGTGCCTGCTGTAAAAAAACAACAACCAGCGCTTAAAGCATTTTTCCCGTTAATGCGATATTTTTTCCAGTCTTTTTTACGACAAGTAAATGTAAGTATTTTAACCCTCCCTCTCTTTCAAATATTTTAGGCGGGGGGGGGGGGGGGGGCTAAATATTTACATTTGCTTGTTGATAAAAATATGGCTTACTTTTTAAACGCCTTCAAACCCGTAGGTGGGGTTGTTTTTCAGCTATCACCGCCTAGCGTTTTTAAGGCCGGGACCCAATTCTGCGGAATAGCACGAGTAAAAGTTTTGAAGGCAGTTAATTTGCGATCGGGATATTGTTGCTCGAATGTTCATTCGCCTTTCGTGTTTTCTGGGGGGGGGGGGGGGGGGGTTATGGCTAAGAGTAACGTGATTAAATTTTAGGATCCTCCAGCGTCTATTAGTCATTTTTTTTTTTCTTTCTCTTCGGTTATTATTCTTTTAATATAAAACTCCGTGAGTTTTTTCCACAGAACAATATTAACTTCATACGTTAAACGAAAGAAAGTGAAAAAGACAGAGAGGAAAGAGAAAGAGAAAGAGAGGGAGAGAGGAGTGGAGAGAGAGGGGGTGTGTTGAAAAAGAAAAGAGAGGAGAAGAGGGGTTGGAGAAAAGTGTAGAAAAAGAAAAGAAAAAGAAGAGCGAGTGAGAGATAGGAGAGGAGGGGAGAAAAGAGAAAGTAGGATGATGATGAGAAAATGGAAAGGAGAGAGAGAGAAGAGGAAAGAGATGATAAGAGAGAGAAAAGTTGTGGTGCTGAAAAGAGAGGAGAGAAGAGAGGAAAAGTGGAAAAGAGAGACGACAGGGGGGGGGAGGAGGGGGGAGAGAAAGGAAAGAAAAGCCAGAGACCTGTTAATTTAAAGAAATTAACATACACACCACCACACAACAACACACCAGCGAGCCACCGACAGCACAACAAAAATACTTATGAATATAGTATATAGAGAAGATAATAAGTAAAGAGTAATATATATACGAATGATGAGAATAGTAAAGATAATATATAATGGTGAGAAAACGTAATAAACTCAAAGAAACACTGTGAACAAATTAAACACACAAATGAACAATTTTAACATGTTTTTTTAATGTGTATGAGAATTAGAGAAGTGAGAATGATATTCTTGTAACCCCAAGAACTCGAAGCTGAGTAAAATTTATCAAGTCACGCTTATCTAATAGAAAAAAAATTCTCGAAATGACGTAAATTACAAGTTAAAGAAACTTAAAAAGTCACTTTTTTACCCGGGCGAAGAGAGATGTATGGGACACATAGATCTCGCAGATCACCACCTTATGGGAAAAAGTAATATTCGCAAGAGTAAAACCGTGTTTTCCCCAAAAGCCTTCATCATCGTTGCCTTCGCCACTTGACGTGGTAAGAGAAATGCAGTATGCCATTAGCCACAACACACAAACATGCAACACAAAGAATGTCTTACAAGGCTAAAAGCCCACCGTGATGGGAGTAGAGTGACGTGTGCAGCGCGTGACGGGCTGGGAAGGTGACACAGCGGGGAGAATTGTCTAGACTGCGCGCACGTCATGGCGACCCAGCTAAACGGCGAAGGGGCAGGGAGGAACTGCACGAAGGTGGAGA
>CM042167.1:68224325-68238136 GCA_023376005.1 Doryteuthis pealeii | reverse complement strand
TTTGACAGTCATGACGGTGCCAGCCGATTGATTGAAGAGAAGAGGGCCAGAGCACAGTTAAGGTAAGGGCAAAAGTGTTATTTTATTAACACCCACAAAAATGATAAAAGAAAGAAGAGTAGGGCAAAAAGATAGAGAGAGTGTGTGAGCCCGCGCCCGAAGCGATAGCCGCTAAAATCTGTTTCATTCCGAACTTTATGAAAGATGAAAGAAGTAAACGAGTATAAGAAAAGCCAGTTAAAGGTAGGCCAAAGTGTTAAAATTTATTACACAGAAATTGAAAAGAAAGAGAAGGGCAAGATAGAGAGAGTGTGTGAGCGCGCGAAGCCGATAGCCGCTAATTGTTTCAATCGAATCTTCTACGAAAAGATGAAAGAAGTAAAGAAGTATAAGAAAAGCATAGTTATAAAGGTAGGCAAAGTGTTAATTTATACACCACAAATTGATAAAGAAAGAGAGTAGGGCAAAGATAGAGAGAGAGTGTGTGTGAGCGCGCGAGCGATAGCGCTAATCTGTTTCAATCGAACTTTACTGAAAAGATGAAAAAGAAAGTAAAGAAAAGCACAGTTAAAGGTAGGCAAAGTGTTAAATTTATTACAAAGCAGAAATTGATAAATTCTAAACTCTTTTGTATCGCGGCGGGGGGGGGGGGGATATACAAATGAATGTAACACATTTATTAAGCACCACACCCGGTGCTGAATGGATACATAAAAAACACAGAACAAATAAGCAAATAAAGTAAAAAGTCGTCGGGTGACTTAAAGTCGGTATCAGCGATCAGTGAGAGAGTCTATCCCCTTTTCACAAGCGCTATACCAAGGAGATGTTTTTGAGTCTGAGGTGGAGCGCCAAATACATCACTCCTTACTTTATCGCTCAGATCCTGTCTACTCATACGCTGAGTTGGCGGGGGCCCGGTATCGAAACACAGACTTTATAGTTCCCAGGTATCGAACTAGGAACCTTGTGGTTTCTAGCCGAACGCTCTACCGACTGAGCTAAACGACGTCTGGCGACGAAAAAAATAAATAAACTGTTATAAGAAATGTAAACAAAATTCGTACAAATAATTAACAAGACAAAACTTACACTAAAAAGAGGAGGGTCAATTCGGTATAGCCAACGCAGCAAAATCAGTCTGAATATTATTCAGCTAGTTAATCTACTTTAATCCTAGGCTATTTTATGGCTATGAGCCAGTCCATGTGGTAGAGTGCTGAAGGGGTGTTAGCTACTCTATAACACAAACCAGCAGGACCTGTGGATCTATCACAGTATGATAATTTAATTATTACAACAAAAATAGAGGTGGGTCAATTCTGTATAGCCAACGCAGCAAAGTCAGCCTGAATATTATTCAGTTAGTTAATCTACTTTAATCATAGGCTATTTTATGGCTATGGCCAGTCCATGTGGTAGAGTGCCGAAGGGGTGTTACCTACTCTACAACAAACTATTAGTTAATTTACTAATTAATAATTATTAAACTCTAAAACATAACAAACTTATTTAATTTAACTATTCAAATAAGTTATCTACGATCGAGCGAGTCGCTTTCTTTTTAGTAAAAGGGTGCTATTTGCAGAACTGCGTCCCGGCCTCTTGCCTTAAAAAAACGCTAGGCGGTGATAGCTGGAAAAAAAAACAACCCCATCTACGAATGAAGTTCCTAGTTGAAGCGGTGCCTGCTGTAAAAAACAACAACCAGCGCTTAAGGCGTTTTTCCCGAAAAGTTAATGCGATTTTTTTCCAGTCTATTTTCGACAAGAAAATGTAAATATTTTAACCCTCCCTCTCTTTCAAATATGGGGGGGGGGGGGGTAAATATTTACATTAGCTTGTCGATAAAAATATGGCTTACTTTAAACGCCTTCAAACCCGTAGGTGGGGTTGTTTTTTCAGCTATCACCGCCTAGCGTTTTTTAAGGCCGGGACCCAATTCTGCGAATAGCACGAGTAAAAGTTTTGAAGGCAGTTAATTTGCGATCGGATATTGTTGCTCGAATGTTCATTCGCCTTTCGTGTTTTCTGGGGGGGGGGGGGGTTATGGCTAAGAGTAACGTGATTAAATTTTAGGATCCTCCAGCGTCTATTAGTCATTTTTTTTCTCTTTCTCTCGGTTATTATTCTTTTAATATAAAACTACGTGAGTTTTTTCCACAGAACATATTAACTTCATACGATAAAACGAAAGAAAGTGAAAAAGACAGAAGAGAAGAAAGAGAAAGAGAAAGAGAGAGAGAGAGAGAGAGAGTGAAAGAGAGAGAGGGGGGAGAAAGTGAAAAGAGAGAGAGAGAGGGAGAGAAAGAGAAAGCGAAGAGAGAAAATGAAAGAGAGAGAGAGAGAGAGAGAGAGAGAGAGTGAGAGAGAGAGAGAAAGTGAAGAGAAGAGAGGGGGAGAGAAAGAGAAAGCGGAGAGAGAAAATGAAAGAGAGAGAGAGAGAGAGAAAGAGAAAGAGAGAGAGAGAGAAAGAAAGTGAAAGAGAGAGAGAGAGAGAGAGAAAGTGAAAGTGAGAGAGAGAGAGAGAAAGAGAAAAGAGAGAGAGAAAATGAAAGAGAGAGAGAGAGAGAGAAAGAGAGGAGAGAAATAGAAAGAGAGAGAGCGAGAGAGAGAGAGAGAAGTGAGCGAGATAGATAGAGAGAGAAAGTGAAAGAGAGAGAGAGAGAAAGAAAGTGAGAGAGAAAGAGAGAGAAAGTGAAAGAGAGAGAGAAAGCGAGCGAGATAGAGAGAGAGAGAGAGAAAAAGAGAGAAAGAGAGAGAGAGAGAGAGAAAGTGAAAGAGAGAGAGAGAGAGGAAGTGAAAGTGAGAAGAGAGAGAAAAGAGAGAAGAGAAGTGAGAGAGAAAGTGAAAGAGAGAGAGAAAAGTGAGAGAGAAAGAGAGAGAGAAAAAGTGAAAGAGAAGAGAGAGAGAGAAAAGAAAGAGAGAGAGAGAAAGAGAGAGAGAGAGAGAGAGTGAAAGAAAGTGAAAGAAGAAAGAAGTGAGAGAGAAAGTGAAAGAGAGAGAGAGAGAGGAGAAAGTGAAAGAGAGAGAAAGAGGAGAAAGAGAGAGAGAGAGAGAGAGCGAGAGAGAGAGAGAGAGAAAAGTGAGAAAGAGAGAGAGAGAGAAAAAGTGAAAGAGAGAGAGGGAAAGAGAAAGTGGAAAAAAAGAGAAGAGAAAGTGAAAGAGAGAGAGAGAGAGAGAAGAGAGAGAGAGAGAGAGAGGAGAGAGAGAGAGAGAGAGAGAGAGAGAGAGAGAGAGAGAGAGAGAGAGAGAAATGTTGTTGGTTGTTTTACGGCATATCAACAAGACAATACTTTGACCTTGCCAGAGAACTGAAAAATAAATGTTGGACATGAGGGTGACGGTGATGCCAATTGTATTTGGTCCACTTGGAACGATCCTCAAACGCTTAAAAAAAAAAGAGCGGAGGTATTATAAATTATAGGAAGAATCGAGACCCTCCAGACCACAGCATTGTTGAGATCGTTGAGAATACTCAGAAGAGTCCTGGAGATGTGAGGGGACCCGTAAAAATTCCACGAAACGAAAGAAAAATCACGAAGAGTTATTTAAGCCAGAAACGATGATTTGCAATTCCATTACGTATAAATCCTACTGTTGTCTTTGCAATAAATAATACAAAAATAAAAGAGACAAAAATACGACTCGGAAAAAAAAGTTAAGCTGGAAATTCACCTGATGCTGGTTTGCTAAAACATAGCGTAAATTAGGGCAGGAATCCTGGACGACATAAGATCAAAAATACCAAAATATCTTCCACAATTCACAATTTCAATATTACAAATAAAAGAAATATGTAATTTCTTTTCTTTTAATTAATTTCCATTTTACGTTGGGCATTTAAGCGACGTAAGACCATTTGGACGATTTGGACGGTCTCATTTTTAACCAGAGGGTGTTGGAGGATGATAACGGTCGTACTTTTAAGGAACACGAGTATTAGTATATAGATTAAATAAGTTAGCTATGTTTAATGGTTTAATAATTGTTAATTGTAAAAGACAAACCAAGATTAAGGAACAAGTGTATTAATATATAGATTAGTGGAACCCGTAAATATACTAAGGTGTGATAATATAATCTCTCTCTCTCTCTCTCTCTCTCTCTCTCTCTCTCTCTCTCTCTCTCTCTCTCTCCATTCCAATCTTAGACGAAGAATCGAGACCATCCAGACCACAGCAGTGTTGAAATCGGTAACAATACTCAGACACTGGAAACTGAAACTAATAAACGCTTTTGTTGTTAGATTAATTGATTGATTTTATCGCCATTTCAAACCGTGTAGGGTTATTCTATGCCTAGAGGTTAGGGAATCATGTTCATAGTACAAAGGTCTGCTAAAGAGTCTATTGGCTGACCAAGATACTCTTATGAAATGTGACCAAATGAGGTTTATTTTTCAACATGATGTCCCTTACGATTCACACACTTCTTCAAACGGTGTTGCAGTGCTTGGATCCCATAGGTAAAAAAAAAATCATCAAAAACAGATATGCTATGGCAGTAAGAGGTATCTCTCTGTTCAAGGGTCAGCTAAAAAGTTAATTGCCAGTATATATAAGTATTCCAACAGTGTTTCGGTGCTTTGATCCCATTGGTAAAAAATGTCATCAACAGCAGATATGCCACTGCAGTAAGAGTTATATCTTTATACAAGGGTCAGCTGAAAAGTTCATAGGCTGACCAAGATAATCTCATGAAATGTGACCAAATGAGGTTTATACAAGGGTTGGCTGAAAAAGTTCATAGACTGACCAAGATACTCTCATGGAATGTGACCAAATGAGGTTTATACAAGGGTTAGCTGAAAATTTCATAGGCTGACCAAGATAATCTCATGAAATGTGACCAAATGAGGTTTATTTTTCAACATAGTGCCCCTTACGGTTCACACACTTCTTCAAATGGTTTTTGTTACGATTTTATGGGCCATCCTTTAGGCTCCAAGCAAGAGCACTTGTCCAGCGGAAATCCTTGGTAAAGAATCCTTTGGTTGCTCCTTGGTGCTCCTCATTATTGCAATTCCTTCCTTAATGATTTCAAATGGACGTCTCTCAGTATCAGTGATTAAGTAGTCAACCAGCCACGCATTACGGCTGTTGGTTGGCTGAGGTTTAAACCACATGACCTTGCCTTGTCTATAAATTTAAGTGGTGTATTGTAGCACACCTTATATCTATTAATAATGGAGATTCGCTTCCGGTTTTTGTCTGTAACAAAAACTATGTCACTGCTTACGTCACATTACCCAAAATCGTCATAACATAGAATAAATACACTCAAAATTTGAGCATGCAACATTTGACAGTCCTCATTGTTTTTTAAAACAAGTTTTAATAGATACATCCCCAGTATCATATATTTATTTATATAGCTTGTTTTATTTTAATAGATTTTTAACTTCCACCTCCTCAAGCAATATTTTTCCAAAATTTATTTTTTACATTGCCCGGAGGGTGTTTTTTATTTTGCTAGTTTTTGTAATTTTACAATTTTTTTATTTTGCAATATGATGTCATCACGGCCTCCTGCTTTAATTTGAACATGTAACATTAGACAGTCCTCATTGTTTTTTTTTTTAACAAGTTTTAATAAATACATGACTGGTATTATATATCTATATATAGTTTGTTTTATTTTAATACATATTTAAAGTTTACATTTGAAATTGTTTTATTTTTTAATCCTTTAATGAATTTGATGATTTTACTTACTTAGGGTTCAAACTCGCTGACATTGAATTTTTAACTCCCACCCCTCAGGCAATATGTTTTAAAAATCTATTTTACATCGCCGGAGGGTGTTTTTTATTTTGCTAGTATATATAAGTATCCAACAGTGTTTCGGTGCTTCGATCCCATTGGTAAAAAAATGTCATCAACAGCAGATATGCCACTGCAGTAAGAGTTATATCTCTGTACAAGGGTCAGCTGAAAAGTTCATAGGCTGACCAAGATACTCCTATGAAATGTGACAAATGGGGTTTATTTTTCAACATAATGTCCCTTTGCACTCCAAACACTAGGCTTGATTACTATCTAAGTACTGGTGGACCTGTTAGTTTTGTTAACTTTTTCCTTTCTTCTCTGTTTTATATACATACCTTTTGTATCTATACTGAATCTATTCATCTGAGGAATTGTTATTTTATATGTCCCAACTATGTCACTGCTTACGTCACATGAGTACTGTTAAATACTGCTTGGTCAATCAATAAAACACTAACCTTTTATTTTCTCACTAAAATGACAGACATTTCATTCATTTTCATCACTATTACTTTTCATATTCTATTTCAATATCAACTAAAAAAATTAATTGATATATCTATAATTTTTTATTAGCTTAAGATTTTGTTTTATATTCTTTTACTCTTATTTACATTATTATCATCATAGATTTTTAAATACATTCCAAATGAGGACTCTGAAATTGTAAAATCTTATATAACTAATACTAATTTTTTTAAAGATTACAAAACACTGATTAGGTTTTGTTTCACTAAAATAAAATAAGCATCGGGACAATATGAGAAGTAGTAGGTATCCACCCACATAAATACGTAAGATCTGTAAACTTATTCTTTTATATTACACTTGCACATGCATACGCACATGAAAAATGATTGAAAGTCTTACATATTATGTGGTGTCATGGGTTGTTGAAAAGACTTAGTTATAGATTGCACAAGACACATCCGCCCTGTCGGCTGGGGCGTTAGAATGCACTGACTGCACCTCTGCAGAGGGGTAAGACTCCCCCAATGGGGCCACTTGTTGGCCGTGGGTGGCGACCTGTGATTCTTAAGGATAGAACCCAGGTGGATGAGCAGTCCATGACTTGCAATACTCCACTTTGCCCTTAATTAGGCTAGACGGGCGGTCGGAGAGACTCCCTCCAATCAATCGGCTGGCCATGCCAAGCCCTAGCACCTATATGATTTTCCTAACCCTATTGCCTTTATGTCAAGCCCCAACCCCTTTTTATCATATGGGTGCTAGAAGGCGGTGGCTGCGGATCTACATGTCCTGGGAATGACGTTAAACTCTATCTGATGGTGAGGTTCCAGTTTTGGAGGTCTGGGGAATGTAGAGCACCCCTTCATCACCATTGCTCCCTGGTCCACTCTGACCCGGAGTGGTAGTACCTGTTAGGGTCCCATCTTATGGGTTAAATAGAAAAATGTATTTATAAAAAAATTGTATTATCCATTAAGAATTGATTTATTTCAAAACTTTATCGGCATTAAATGACCACTGAGGTTGATATACCGTAAAACAAAACAAACCAAACAACCAAACCACAAGACACATTGTTTGTTCCTGGAGTTTGCATGAATTGTCCCTGATGAGATTTCCTGTGATTGACATATAATAGTTTCATACGGACTTACATACACACCAACTGCCCTTTATGTATGGATAGATTGATAGATGAAAAGAAAACTTGCTTTTTTTTTACTTACCCACGAGAAACCAACACAGCCAATAGCGTCCGACAACATGTCACCCATGATGGAAGGGTAGGAATTGCCGGCGGGAAAATACGCATGGAAATTTGGGTGTTGCCAATGGGTGATCTGTTAAAAGAAAAGAAAAAAAATTAAATAGATTTATTTCGCAACCACTTAAATTTTTCAAATAGATTGAGATGGATAGATAGAAAGAGACTGAGATAGACAGACAGACAGACAGACAGATAGATAGATAGATAGATAGATAGATATGATCAGATTGGGATATAAATATATATATATGTATATATATATCATAGAAAGGAAGGAAAAACTCAACACCGTAATTCCATAATAAATGTATTTCGACCAAAAAAGGGCCTATATAAATCTAAGTTGATTTAATATAGCTCCCCAAAATCCAGTCTCATCAGATGGGAGAATCAAGTTGTCTGAATTGCAAAATATTTTTACTTCTCAAAAAGTAAAATAAAAAATAAAAAAGTAAAAAAATAAAAAAATAAAAAAATAAATTTTTTTTGTACATTGTAAGACTGTCACCATGGTGACAGGAAGTCAAATGAAAAAAAAGGATACACTTTGTATATAACTAGGTTAAAGGTAGTCAGACAAATTAAACTATGAATTAAACTATTGAATGAATCTGAACAAGTATAGAAAATAATAAATATAAATAGATTCTCTCTCTCTCTCTCTCTCTCTCTCTCTCTCTCTCTCTCTCTCTCTCTCTCTTATATATATATATATATATATATATGAAGGAAGGGTGGATGGGTTTAGGATCCGACGATATGCTGTAGATAGAAGGAAAGTGGTCAAGAAATGATCAACTCAAAACAAGTCACAGGGTGATACGTTTCGTCTGTATTCACAGACTTCCTCAGTCATCTGAGACTTTATTAAAGCAAAGCATACGTTTAAATACACGTGGCGGTGGCGGCGCCGGGGAGGTCAAGGGGGTGAGTGTGTAGTGATGTGAGATAAGGAGGAGCGGGGAATTTTGGGTAGGATGGGGTCGCTGGGTCAGTTGAGTGGAGGGGTAGAGGATGTTTGTTTGAAGTGCTGGGGCGGTAACAGTGGTTGATGGGTCAATAGTTTGTCACTATATATATATATATTATATATATATATATATATATATATATATATAGTGACAAACTATTAGAGGATAGCAGTTTCTGAAGAAGATTGGAGAAATGAAAATTAACTACTTTACTAGACCGACATGTACGCTGGAGCAGAATGATACACCGACTGCACCTCTACAGAGAAGTAAAAACAACAACAAAAGAAACAAAAACACAATAGGGACACCTGTTGCCTTAAGTGGCAACCCGTGATGCTTAAGGACGGAATCCAGGTAAGTGAGCAGTTTATGACCTGCAATACTCCACTTTAGTTCTTACTTAGGCTAGACGGTCGGTCGGAGAGGCCCCTTCCAATCAATCGGCTGGCCACGTCGTGACTGTCCAAAACGTTTTGTCCTTTTTATAATATATGTGCTTGAAGGCGGTGAATGAAGGTCTTAGTGTCTTGGTATGCCGTTACCCTACATTTAGTGTTGAAGTTCCAATTCTTGAACTCTAGGGAATATGGAGTACCCCTTTATCGCCATTACTCCTAGGTGTACCCTCACCCGCAGTAGTAGAACCTGTTAGGGGTCAATCTACAGGTTTAAACATATATATATATATAATATATAATATATATATATATATATATATATATGAATAATACACATAAAACATCCACGCCCTGTCGGTGGGGCAAAAAAAATACACAGACTGCGCCTCTTCAGTGGGGTAAGATCCTCAAGGTAGCACTATTTGGGGATTTTACTCCTACGCAGAGGTGCAATAGGCATATTCTATTGCCCGGGCCAACAGAGTGATATAGCAGTAGTGAAAGAAAAAAAAAGATTGAATTTGGACGATGTCAGAAATAATGGACCATATGACCTTTAGGCACACCTTTTGCGATCTCGATTCGTTTTTCATTTACACCGTCAAAATTCGGTTAATTGTTAACAGACGATTTTTAGAGGGTTTTTTTAATTATAAAACTAACCCCTAAACCTAACCCCTAACCCCTAACAAACAAACGGATTTTGACGGTTTAAATGAAAAAAGTGTCCTTGTAAGTCGAAATCGCGGAAGGGGTGCCTAAAGGTCATATGGTCCGAAATAATGGTAAGAAAAAAAATTAAGAAGGTGTAGCGATTATTTCCCTTGTTTGGTTGCGGTTGACATTAGCGAGGGATTATCTTTCCTTGGTGCTAGGGTTTGCCGTTAGGGGGCGTTGTGACAGGCAGTTGCATTTAAAGGAAGTTTCACGAAAGTGGCTATCTCTGTGATCTGGGATCTCCAGATATGGACTAGACCAAGTTGTTTCTCCGTCCATTTTGGACATAGGAGACTTGTCTCCAACTACAAACAGTAAGTGACAACCTTTTACATCATATGCCTCAACTATATGACCATATCCTACAAGAAAACAGTTGTACGGTCACCTGCCTCCTATTACACAAACCATCCAGGTTAGGAAGTAATATATGTTGTGTATTTATATTTATACTTTTGTAGTAATTGGTTTTAATAATGTGTTAGCATCATTGGGGATCATGTTATATGGTATTGATTAAGTTCATGTCTATATTCTATGGTATAATTTTATTTCCTTCAAAAAGGACAGAATGTCTTCCATGTTGACATTTTCAAATAGATCTTTCATATTGTTTGCATTAAAATAACGGTTTCTGATGTGTTTAACAGTCAAAGGGGTTTGACATGTTTCACACTGTGGTTGTTGTTCTTGTTTGAGTACATAGGAGTGCGATAGTCTTGTGTTTTAAAAATTGCGTTTTAAATAATGATAAAAATGTTCACCGTTGAAGCAAGACCTAAATCCAAAGTCCTGAAGAAGGTCTAACAGACCGAAACGTTATAGCGTGGACATCACTACCCATAATAAACATCCATTTTGTACAACACCCCGTGTTTGTCTACCTTTTTCCATATATATATATATATATATATATATATATATATATATATATATATGCATGTACATACACGTGTCCTGGGTATGAGGTTAAACTGCATCTAATAGTGAGTTTCCAATTATGGATCTCTGTGGAGTGTGGAGTACTCTCTTTACCAGCATTACTCCCAGGTCCACTCTGACCAAGTACCTGTTAGGGTCCCATCTATGGGTTCAATAAACAAGATGAGTTTACAAAATTGTTTTTTAAAAAATTGGTTGGTTAATTGATTTTAACGGCCTATCAACCCGTCCGGGGTTATGTTATGCCTAACGGTTAGGAAGTAATATATGTTGTGTATTTATATTTATACTTTTGTATTAATTGGTTTTAACAATGTGTTAGCCTCATTGGGGATCATGTTGTATGGTATTGATTAAGTTCATGTCTATATTCTATGGTATAATTTTATTTCCTTCAAAAAGGACAGAATGTCTTCCATGTGGACATTTTCAAATAGATCTTTCATATTGTTTGCATTAAAATAACGGTTTCTGATGTGAGCAAAAAACCTGCATTCCATGAATAAGTGTTTAACAGTCAAAGGTGTTTGACATGTTTCACACTGTGGTTGTTGTTCTTGTTTGAGTATATATATATATATATATATATATATATATATATGTGTGTGTGTGTGTGTGTGTGTGTGTGTGTGTGCGTATGTGAGTGTGTGCGTGTGTGTGTGTTGATAAAGTTTCAAGTGCGGGGCATATTTCCCCCTAATAATTTCGTTTTATTTTAAAAAAAGATTTCCGAAATTATTTAGACAACACTTTCTTTCATCCGATTGTCCTAATGAAGTTTTGATAAGGTTGCCTAATATATAAAAGTGGTCAATACACTGAGTAGAGCAAAACTATAAAACCTAAAGAGCCAGAAGCTGAGCTGCCTACCTAGGTTTCACCTAACTCTGAATTATCCCGATGATCCGTTAGGTGAAACCTAGCTTGGTAGTTTCTGGCTCTTTATGTTATATATATAATATATATATATATATATATATACACACACACACATATATATATATATATTTATATTTATTATTCATATTAAATAATACAAATGAAAAGTCTGTCTAACCATTGGTTTCTGAATATCACTTCAATGGTTAGACAGACTTTTCATTTGTATTAGTTAATATGAATAAGTAAATAAATACAGCTCTTACAGAAGTAATTGCGCCCTCTATAATCATTTCTCCAATAATAATAAAATTTAACCTATATATATATATATATATATATATATATATATATATATATATATTATATATATACACGGCCCTGACAGTTATTGGCAAAAGAGTGCGCAGGACTAATGATTGGTTTGAAGTCAATGCCTCCGTATTGACACCAATCTTGGAAGAAAAAAAATATCGCTTCCATTAATTACAAATCTTTGCCAAATGACAATACTTTACATGCCCTTAGAGCTTCAAGGAAGAAGCTACAACAAACAGCACGTCACTGTGCTAACAGTTACTGGCTACAGCTTTGCAGCAGCATTCAATCATCTGCTGAGTCCGGTAATATCAAAGGCATGTACAACGGCATAAAAAGGGCGCTTGGACCATCACATCGCAAAATCGCTCCTCTGAAATCAGCCTAAGGAGAAATCATAAAAGATCGATCTAAACAACTTGATCGCTGGGTAGGACATTACTCAGAACTCTACGCCAGCGACAACACCGTTTTTGATGCAGCCCTACGTCATATAGAGTGACATCTAGTAAGAGAAGAGCTAGATACGGAACCTACAACTGAAGAACTTTGTATAGCACTTAACAGACTAATCTGCGGCAAATCACCTGGCAACGACGGAATCACAACTGAAATTCTAAAGTGTGGGAAGCCTGTTCTCCTAGAAAAACTCCACAAGCTCCTCTGCCTATGCTGGAGTGAAGGGGTTATTCCACAAGACATGAGGGATGCCACCATCGTAATATTGTATAAAAACAAGGGAGACAGGGGTGATTGTAATAACTACCGTGGTATCTCTTTACCCAGCATTACAGGTAAACTCTTTGCTAGAGTTGCACTAAATAGACTCCAGATCCTCGTAGAAAAGACTTACCCTGAATCACAGGCCGGTTTTAGATCAGGAAGGTCCACTACTGACATGATCTTCTCTCTGAGGCAGCTTCAGGAGAAATGTAGCGAACAAAGACCACTCTACATAGCATTTATTGACCTCACAAAAGCTTTTGACCTTGTAAGCAGGAGTGGTCTCTTCCAGTTGATAGAACGAATAGGCTGCCCCCCAAACTTCTCCGCATTCTTCAGTCCTTTCACACCGACATGCAAGCCACCATCCAGTTTGATGGGTCCACCTCAGACCCTTTCAGCATCCGTCGTGGTGTCAAGCAGGGATGCGTGTTGGCACTCACTCTGTTGGGATCTTCTTTTCCCTCCTTCTGTGCCAAGCTTTTGGTAAAGCAACAGAAGGAGTCTACCTTCATACAAGGACAGATGGTAATCTGTTCAATCTCAGCCGTCTAAAAGCCAAAACAAAGGTCAGGCAATTTGTCATTCGGGACATGCTATTTGCTGATGACGCAGCAGTGGTAGCACACTCCCAGGAGCACCTGCAAATACTCATGGACCAGTTCACCTAAGCCTGTCAGGACTTCAGCCTGGCCATTAGTATAAAGAAAACGTAGACGATGGGTCAGGGAACCGTAAATCCTCCCTCCATCACCATCATCAACTACATCTGGAAGCCGTTAACACCTTCACCTACCTTGGGTCCATCATCACCCACAACCTGTCACTTGATACTGAACTCAGTTGCTAGATCGGAAAAGCTGCCTCAACTTTTGGGAAGCTCACAGCAAGAGTGTGGAACAACAGCAAGCTCACTATCCGTACAAAGGTACAAGTGTATAGGGCATGTGTTATCAGCACCCTCATGTATGGAAGTGAAACATGGACCTTATACTCCCACCAAGAGCGGCGGCTAAATAACTTCTACCTTCGCTGCCTTAGACGTATACTGGGCATCATCTGGAGGGACAGGATCACTAACACAGCAGTTCGAGAGAGAGAGAGCTCAACTCCCCAGCTTGTGTTCTCTACTGAGGCAACGTCGTCTCCGATGGATGGGTCATGTACGTTGGATGGATGATGGACGAACCCCGAAAGACATTCTTTATGCAGAACTTACGTCTGGTAAAAGACGGATTGGTCACCCCCAGCTGCGATTCAAGTATGTCTGTAAGAATGATCTCAGGTGCTTTGGCATTGCCCCTTCCAGCTGGGGGAAATTTGGCTAAGGACCGCCCTCAGTGGCAGCAGA
>CM042167.1:68189325-68219325 GCA_023376005.1 Doryteuthis pealeii | reverse complement strand
AAGGAAGAACCACGTGTGATGAGCAGTCCTGACTTGCAAAATTACCCATTTAGGCTCTTTTGGCTAGACGGCGTCGAGAGGCTCCCTCCAATCAATCGGCTGCCAGTGCAAGCCCTACCCTATATGATTGTACTACCCTCCTTTAGCAAGCCCCAACTACCTTTTATTTCATATATGGGGTGCTAGAAGGCGGTGGCTGGGATCTACATTCCGGGAATGACGTTAAACTCTATTGCTGAGTGTGAAGGTTCCACGTTCTGGAGTTGGGAATGTGAGAAGCACCCCTTCGATCACCATGGCTCCCTGCCACTCTGACCCAGAGTTAGTACCTGTTAGGGGGTCCCATTTATGGGTTAATAGAAAAACATGTATTTATAACAACATTGTTATGCCATTAAGAATGATTATTACACAACTTATCGGCATTAAAGTACCACCTGAGTTGATATGCACCGTAAACAAACCAAAACAAACCAAACCACAAGACACATGTTTGTCCTGGAGTTTGCATGAATTGTCCCTGATCAGATTTTCCTGTGTATTGGCATATAATAGTTTCATACGGACTTACATAACACCAACTGCCCTTTTATGTATGGATAGATTGATAGATTGAAAAGAAAACTTGCTTTTTTTTTTTACTTAGCCACAGGATAAAACCACCACAGCCAATAGCGTCGAAAACATGTCACCCATGATGGAAGGTAGATTTGCACGGCGGGAAATACGCATGGAAATTTGCGGTGTTGCCAATGGGGTGATCTGTTAAAAGAAAAGAAAAAAATTTAATAGATTTTATTTTCGTAACCACTTAAATTTTTCAAATAGATTGAGAGGATAGATAGAAAGAGACTGGGGTAGACAGACAGACGACAGACAGATAGATAGATGATAGATTAGATAGATATTGATCAGATTGGGATATTAAATATATAAATGTAATATATATATCTAGAAGGCAAGGAAAAACTTCAACACCGTAATTCCATAATAAATGTGATTTCGAACAAAAAAGGCCTATATAAATCTAAGTTGTTGTTTATATAGCTCCCCAAATCCAGTCTCATCAGATGGGAGATCAGTTTGTCTGAATTGCAAATATTTTTACTTCTCAAAGTAAAATAAAAAAAAGAAAAGTAAAAAAAATAAATAAAAAATTAAATTTTTTTGTACATTGTAAGACTGTCACCTCATGGTTGCACGGAAGTCAAATGAGAAAAAAAGGATTACACTTGTATTATAACTACGGTTTAAAGAAAGGTAGTCAGACAAATTAAACTATGAATTAAAACTTATTGACATGAATCTGAACAAGTAGTACGAAAAATAATAAAATATAAGATAGATGCTCTCTCTCTCTCTCTCTCTCGCTCGTTCTCTCTCTCTTTCTCTCTCTCTCTCTAATATATATATATATATATTACATATATATGAAGGAAGGGTGGCATGGGTTTTAGGATCCGACGATATGCTGTAGTATAGAAGGAAAGTGTCAAGCGAAATGATACAATCATCAAAACAGTCACACACGGGTGAACGTTTGCTCTGTATTCCACAGAAACTTTTCCTCAGTCATCTTGAGACTTCTATTAAAGGCAAAGCATAATGTTTAGAATACACGTGGCGGGGTGGGGCGCCGTGGGAGGTCAAGGGGGTGAGTGTGGTAGCTGATGTGAGAGAAGAGGAGCGGGAATTTGTGGTTAGGATGAGGTCGCTGGTCAACATCTGAGTGGAGGGGTAGAGGATGTTTGCTTTGAAGTGCTGGGCCGGGTGAACAGTGGTTGATGGGGTCAATAGTTGTCACTTTATATTATATATTTATATATATATATAATAATGAAATATATAATATATAGTGACAAACTATTGAGGATGCAGTTTCTGAAGAAATTGGAGAATGATAAATTGAACTACTTTACCTAGACCGACATGTACGCTGGAGCAGAATGAATAGTACACGACTGCACTGCTACACAGAGAAGTAAAAACAACAACAAAAGAGAACCAAAACACAATAGGGACACTGTTGCTTAAGTGGCAACCCGTGGATGCTTAGGACGGAAATCACAGTAAGTGAGAGGCAGTTTATGATCTGCAATACTCCACTTT
Organism: Doryteuthis pealeii; assembly: GCA_023376005.1. Taxonomy (NCBI): domain Eukaryota; kingdom Metazoa; phylum Mollusca; class Cephalopoda; order Myopsida; family Loliginidae; genus Doryteuthis; species Doryteuthis pealeii. The sequence goes on along the minus strand of CM042167.1, from coordinate 68,217,216 downwards.
AGTTCGTACTTAGGCTAGACGTTGTCGCTCGGAGAGGCCCCTTCCAATCAATACGGTGGCCACGTTCAGGACTGTCACAAAACTTTTGTCCTTTATAGTAATATACTGTGGCTTGAAGGCAGGGTTGAATGAAGTGTCTTGTGTTTGGTATGCCGGTTACCCTACATTTAGTGTTGAAGTTCCAATTCTTGAACTCTGGGGAATATGGTGTACCTCTTTAGTCGGCGGCGTTGTACTGTAGTGTACCCCACTCCGCAGTGTAGAACCTTTGGGGTCATCTACAGGTTTAAACATATAGAAAAATATATACTATATTATATATATATATATATTAATTAGTATATATGGAATAATACACGATAAAACATCCACGCCATGGCGGCTGCGGCAAAAAAATACACAGACTGCACGCCTCTTCAGGGGAGTAAGATCTCAGGAGCACTTTTGGGGATTTTACTCCCTACGAGCGGTCGCAATAGCATATTCTAATGCCCGGCCAACAGAGTGATATAGCGTAGTGAAAGAAAATAAAAAGATTGAATTTGGAACGATTCAGAAATACATGACCAATATTGACCCTTAGGCACCACCTTTTGCGATCTACGATTGCGTTTTCCATTTACACACGTCAAAATTTCGGGTTAATTGGTTAACAGAACCGGATTTTTAGAGGTTTTTTTAAATTATAGAAACTAAAACCTAAAAAAAGCATGTAAACCCCTAACCACCCCTAAAGCAACACAACCGGGTAAGTTTGACGGTGGTTAAATGATCGAAAAGAAGTTGGTCCTCCTGTAGAGTCGAACATCCGGGAAGGGGTGCCCTAAAAGAGGTCATATGGTCGCATAAATAATTGGTTAAGAAAAAAAACTTACGAGAAGGTGTGCATATGCGCATTGATTTATCCCTTGTTTGGATGTGCGGTTTGACATTTATGCGAGGGTTATATCTTTCCTTGGTGCTAGGAGTTGCGGCGGGTGGAGTCGGAGAGGGGGCGTGTAGGACATGACAGTTGCCTTCTAAAGGAAGTTTCGACGAAAAGTGGGCTTATACTCTGTGATCTGGGATCTCCAGTAATGGACTAGACCCAAGTTGTTTCTCGTCCATTTTGGACATAGGAGACTGTGTCCGCTTAATCACAAACCAGTAAGTGACACCTTTTACATCATAATGCCTCAATATTAGTGACGCATATCTCCATCAAGAAACACATGTTGTACGGTCACCTCTCCTATTAGCACAAACCATCCAGGTTACGGAAGTAATATATGTTGTGTATTATATTTATACTTTTGTAGTAATTGGTTTTTTAATAATGTGTTGCAATATTGGGGATGATGTTTATATGGTATTGATTAAGTTCATGTCTATATTTCTATGGTAATAATTTTTTCCTTCAAAAAGGACGAACTGTCTTCCATGGTTGACATTTTAATAGTCTTTCATATTGTTTGCATTACAATAACGGTTTCTGATGTGTTTAACAGTAAAGGGGTTTGGACATGTTTCCACACTTGTTTGGTTTTTGTTCTTGTTTGAGTAGCAAGTAGGAGTGCGCTAGTCTTGTGTTTTTAAATTGCGTTTTAAATAATGATAAAAATACGTTCACCGTTTGGAAGCCAAGACCTAAGATCCAAAGTCCTTGATAGAAGGTTCTACAGACCCGAAACGTTATAGAAAAGCGTGGAACTCAACTCCCATAATAGAACACTCATTTTGTGACGACAACCCACGTGTTTGTCTACCTTTTTCCATATATAATATATATATATATATTATAATACGTATATATATTAATATTATATATGCATGTACATACAATTTTTTAAGAGGTTGTAAGCACCTGGGTATGTATGCAAGGTTAAGTAAAATGCTGCATTTAATATGAGTTTAATTTGGGATTACTGGTGTATTGTGGGTACTCTTGTACCGGATGATTAACTACCAGGTCTTATTCTTGATGGTACAATATTTCCTTAAAGGGCATATGGTTTCAGTAACAAATATTTACAAATAGATCTTTCATTAATTGTTTGCGATTAAATGATTTAACGGCTATCTCGGGTTAGTATATGAGCTCGTAGAATAACTCATATATGTATGTGTGAATTTAAGTAAGTGTTTGACATGTTCATTGGAAATTTGTTGTTACAATTGTGTTAGGGTCATTGGATCATGTTTATAGTATTTAAGTTAATGTATATCTATGTGTGCATAGTTGTTGTTGGTGTTGTTCGAGATAGACAGATTGTTTCCATGTGCATTATGTCGTTCGCATATTGTCCTTGGCTAAACATAAGGTTTCTGATTGATAGTGATTCGATAATACAGTTTAAGTAAACGTTTCTGACATGTATTTGCAACACTTCTGTTATCGTTGTTCTTGAATAATATATGATTTAGAATGTTTGATATATATAATGGTTGGTGGTGGGGTGTGCGATGTGCTGGGTGCTGTTGTGTTTTATCAGCGCGATTCTAACTTATTTAAAAAAAAGTTCGAAATTAGACTCACCATCATGCTACCTTCGAAGCTTTAGGGCCTAATAGTAAAGGGTATCACGAGAACTTGAACATACAAAACCTAAAGAGCCAGAAAGCTGAGCTGCCTACTCTAGGTTCACTAACTCTGAATTATTCCCGTGATACCGTTAGGTGAAACCTAGCTTGGTAGTTTCTGCTCTTTATGTTTATTTATATATATATATATATATATATATATACACAAATATATATAATATATTTATATTTAAGATTCATTAATACAATGAAAAAGTCTGTCTAACCATTGGTTTCTGATATCACTTACATGGTTAGACAGCTTTTTCGAATTGTATTGAGTTAATCATGGAATTCAAGTAAATTAAATACAGCTCTTACAGAAGTAATTGACGCCCTCTATAATCATTTCTCCATAATAATAAAAATTAACCTATATAATATATATATAAATAATATATATATAGATAAACGGCCGGCCCTGACAGTTATTGGCAAAGAGTGGCAGGACTAATGATTGGTTGAAGTCAAGCCTCCGTATTGACGACCAATCTGGAAAAAAAAAATATCGCTTCCATGATTGACAAATCTTTGCCGAATGACAAACTTTACATGCTTAGAGCTTCTGGGATGAAGCTACAACAAACTGCACGTCACGTATGCTAACAGTTACTGGCTACAGCTTTGCAGCAGCATTCAATCATCTGCTGAGTCCGGTAAGGCATGTATGGACGGCATAAAAAATGGGCCGTTGGACCATCACATCGCAAAATCGCTCCTCTGAAATCGCCTAACAGGACAAATCATAAAAGATCGAATTCTGACAACAACTACAATTACAATACATATGATATGAATAATAATAATTTCACTTTCACCTGCGTGAAAGAACCCGTTGTTAAGAAAGTCATCCAAAAACATTCAACTGAAACTTCGAGATAACGGACATTATTTACGTTGATAAGTCAGTTTTGTCCCTGTGCTCTCCAAATAAATGTCTCGGGTCTTGTGCTGGGTTCGGGACCCGATTTTTTTTGGTCATAGTGTGACTGAGTTAATAACGTTAACAGGAGGCGGAATCTATTGCTGGGCAGTCTATGCATGCAACACCCATCCATTAGACCCTTACTTAGGCTAGACGGTCAGATATAGTGGGATTGTTACACGGCTAATAATTTTTTCAAATATACTGTTTACAAAGATCAGCTATCATCTTGGGGTCGTACACCCATCTAGGCACCAGGAAGATTCTTATGAAACAATCGCCTGAGCAGCTGCACAATCCGAGGAAGTCAGGGGAGTAGACCGCCGATAACAATCCGGAGCATTCATTTTCAAGGAACAACCCGACAGTATAGGTTCAGCGGATATAACTACTAACGTAAAAGATCGATCTAAACAACTTGATCGCTGGGTAGAATATTTACTCAGAATCCGTACGCCCAGCGTACAACAACCGTTTTTGATGCAGCCCTACGATCATATAGAAGTGACACTGCACAGACAGAAAGAGCTAGATACGGAAACCTACAACTGAAGAACTTTGTTATAGGCAACTTGAACAGACTAATCTGCGGCAAATCACCTGCAACGACGGAAAATCACAACTGATAATTCTATATAGTGATGGGAGCCGCCTGTTCTCCTAGAAAAACCTCACAAGCTCCTCTGCCTTGCTGGATGAAGGGTTTCCACACAAGACTGGGGCGATGCTACATCGTAATATTGTATAAAAACAAGGGAGACAGGGGTGATTGTAATAACTACCGTGGTATCTCTTTTAGCCAGCATTACAGGTAAACTCTTTGCTAGAGTTGCACTAAATAGACTTCCAGATCCTCGTAGAAAAGACTTACCCTGAATCACAAGGCCGGTTTCAGAGCAGGAAGGTCCACTACTGACAATGATCTTCTCTCTGAGCAGCTTCAGGAGAAATGTAGAGAACAAAGACCACTCTACATAGCATTTATTGACCTCACAAAAGCTTTTGACCTTGTAAGCAGGAGTGGTTCCTTCCAGTGAGTAGAACGATAGGCTGCCCCCACCCCAACTTCTCCGCATTCAGTCCTTTCACACCGACACGCAAGCCACCATCCAGTTTGATTGGTCCACTCCAGATCCTTTCAGCATCCGTCGTGGTGTCAAGCAGGATGCGTGCTGGCACTCACTCGTGTGGGATCTTCTTTCCTCCTTCTGCGCCAAGCTTTTTGGTAAAGCAACAGAAGAGTCTACCTTACTACAAAGGACAGATGTAATCTGTTCATCTTCAGTCTTCTAAAAGCCAAAACAAGGTCAGGCAATTTGTCATCGGGACATGCTATTTGCTGATGACGCAGCAGTGGTAGCACACTCCCAGGAGCACTGCAAACACTCATGGACCAGTTCACCTAAAGCCTGTCAGGACTTCAGCCTGGCCATTAGTATAAAGAAACCTAGACGATGGGTCATAGGGGAACCGTAAATCCTCCCTCCATCACCAAACAACTACACCTGTAAAAGCCGTTAACACCTCACCTACCTTGGGTCCACCATCACCCACAACCTGTCACTTGATACTAACTCAGTTTCCAGATCGGAAAAGCTGCCTCAACTTTTGGGAAGCTCACAGCAAGAGTGTGGAACAACAAGCCAGCTCACTATCCGTACAAAGAGTACAAGTGTATAGGGCATGTGTTATCAGCACCCTCATGTATGGAAGTGAAATATGGACCTTATACTCCCACCAAGAGCGGCGGCTAATAACTTTCTACCTTCGCTGCCTTAGACGTATACTGGGGCATCATCGCTCCTCTGAAATCAGCCTAAGGAGAAATCATTAAAGATCGATCTAAAACAACTGTTGATTGCAGGTAAAATTACCAGAACTCTATCCCAGCGACAACGACCGTTTTGATGCAGCCCACCTGGTCAGACTATAGAGTCGACATCCAGTAACTGAGAACTTGCACTAGCACTTAAACAGACTACCTGCGGCAAATCACCTGGCAACAACGGAATCAAGCTGGAATTCTAAAGGTGGGGAAGCTGTTCTCCTATGAAGAACTCCACAACTCCTTGCCTATGCTGAAAGTGAAAAGGGGTTATCCGACAAAGAATGAGAATGCCACTATCGTAACAGCTGTATTATTTAAATATATGAGGAAGCAGGATGTGATTGTAATAATTACCAATGTACAAGTGTATTAGGGCTTATGTGTTATCAGCACCTGTTGAGTATATTACTCCCACCAAGAGCGGCGGCTAATAACTTCTACCTTCGCTGCCTTAGACGTATTACTGGGCATCATCTGGAGGGACAGGATCACTAACACAGCAGTTCAGAGAGAGAGCTCAACTTCCCAGCTTGTGTTCTCTATTGAGGCAATCGTCATTGTCATGTTGGATGGATGATGGACGAACCCGAAGAGACATTCTTTATGCAGAACTTACGTTCGGTTAAACAAGATTGGTCCCCCCCAGCTGCGATTCAAGTATGTCTGTAAGAATGATCTCAGGTGCTTTGGCATTGCCCCTTCCAGCTGGGGGAAATTTGGGTCAGGACCGCCCTCGTGTGCAGCAGAATCTCCGTGAGGGACTGTTCATGTCAGAATTTACCCTGACGAATACCATGAAGCTAAAAGGTCTAGAAGAAAGCAGCGCACATAAAGCACCGGTGCATCAACATCTTAGGGACAGCCTTCAAATGTGAATCTTGTTCGAGAATATTTTTCAAGCATTGGACTTCACAGTCACAGAGGCGCTGTAATTTCAGAGGGCACAAACCTTATTATAGCCCGAAACTGAAATGCGGAAAACAAATATATATATTATATATATATATAATATATATATATATATATACATCAACCTTTCCCACGAGTTGAAGCGACACAAGGTCAATTACTTAAGCAGTTACATGTTTGAATTCAGAGTTTTCCTTCTCCTAGACAGGTTGCCTTACAATGCTTGAAGAGCCCAGTCTGCCCTACTATTACCCATAGCTGGAGGGAGTATAGTTGGATTCATACCTTTTCAAGGGTAAGCGCGATGTGAAAATGCAAACAGTTTCATCTCGGATTGAACTCGGGTCGATGAGTCCATTCTCTACGACTCTAACCATTATGCTACCCACCCTCTCTCTCTCTCTCTCTCTCTCTCTCTCTCTCTCTCTTTATATATATATATATAGTCACCCACAGATACCGTGTTCGACGTATCACGTCTCTTCAGTGTGGCTAGACATTTGTAAGCTACCTGCAGCCAGGATAGAAACTTGGTCGATTCATCATCACGTCGGGCTGCTTAAACGCTCGGCTATCGTCACCTACAGAATGGAAGGGGATTTAACTGTTTTAACACTTTGACTATATATATATTTATATTGCATTATGTATATATATATGTATATATATATATATATATATATGTAAATATATATGTGGTAGTGTATATATATATATATGTATATATTATTGTTACAAAAAATAATGGCCATTGAAGTGCTCGGTTTTAAATTGTCATTTTAATATAGAATTTGTTGTTTATTTCAGGTGAATTTTGCTATTATAATAATTAATGTTGCTCAAAAATAAATTTAATTTATTTTCATAGAAAGTATTTTTGAAAAATAGGGGCCTTCAAAGATGACATGTCTAAACATGATCTTCGCCTTCTTTGTTGCATTAAGTTCAAGCTTGGGGACAATGCCTCCGAAACTGCTGCCAATATCAACAAAGCATGGGGAGAAAATCCACAGTGATCGGACTGTACGAAGGTGGTTCCCAGAAATTCAGCAGTGGAGATGAGAGTCTTGAAATGAAGAAGGTTAGAGGACGGACATGCATCTTGACAATGAACAATGCAGGCAGTTGTTGAGCAAAATCCACGACAAAGTGTCGAGAGAATGTCTCAGACACTTGGTGTCAGCAGTTTCCGCAATTTACAGATATTGGAAAGGTGAAAAAGCTCGATAAATGGGTTCCTCATGAGCTCAATGAGCACCAAAAACTTGCGGTTTAAAGGTTGCTCAGTTTGCGTAACACCAATGACCCCTTTCTTGACCGAATAGTCACTTGTGACGAAAAGTGGATCCTTTACGACAACCGTAAACGATCAGGTCAATGGCTTGATCGTGATGAGATCCCCAAAAGACTTCCCAAAGCAAAGTTGCACCAGCAAAGATTATGGTGACGTCTGGGAGTCTGCAATAGGTGTTATCACTACGACTTTTTGAAAACCAATCAGACCTTACTGCAGAGATTTACTCATCAATCGCTGATATGCACGCTGCTGCAAAAAAGAAGACCTGCATATGTAGTGAATTCTACGATAACGCTCGGTCACATGTTGCAAGATTGACTGTACAAAACTCACAGACTTGGGATACGAGACCTTACCACATCCTCCATATTCTCCCGATCTTTACCTACTGATTATCATTTTATATGCACTTAAGCACATTTTTAAATGATAAACTTTCGATCTAAAGAGAGGTGGAATCATCATTTAAAATTTTGTTGCCTCACCAACAATAACTTTTTACCAACGCCGAATAAATGACCTCTAGATCGATGGCAGAGATGCATAGCTACCCAAGGCTCGTGTTTTTGACTAATTTAACATTTCTACTGTTAATGTTTCAACAATAAATGTATATATTTAGAATCGGTCATTATTTTTGTGTAACAAGATAATATATATACTATATATATATATGTTATATATGTATATATATGTAAGGGCCCGGGTTAGCTCAGTCGGTAGAGCGTTCGTAGAAACCACAAGGTTTCTAGTTCGATACCGGTCCCCCCAACTCAGCGAATGAGTAGCACAGGGATCTGTGCGGTAAATAAGAGAGCTGATGGAAGGTGTTGGCGCTCCACCTCAGATGCTAAAAACAATCTCCCTGGTCTAGCGCTAATGAAAAGGGATAGACTCCCTCGCTGACTGGCTGATACCGACTTTACGCCGCCCCGTACGACTTTACTTTTATTATTATGATATATATATATAATATATCATATATATATAGTATATATATGTATATATATATATATATATATATATATACTAATATATATATTATATTATATTATATACATATAATATATATATATATATATACATATATATATTTACATATACTATATATATATTATATATATATATATATACATATATATAATATATGTGTGTAATATATATATCAGTTATTTACTAAGACTTATGGTGTATCAATGTGCATTATACCATAGAATACATACCTAATTGACAAATTCTGCTTTTTTATGCATCATACTCTAAATTGTAAAGAATTTTATTTTTTAATTTATTTGATCGAAAATGTACAATAAAACTTCCTGAATTAGTTGAGATTTTAATGCATTTCTATACATTTATTACGCTTGTATTCCAGAAAAATCGCCCACGAATAATATCTATAATTTCAAGTTATTTCATTATATTATCTCACCCAACTTCTATATACGTTAAGTGTGTCCAAAAAGTACCGGAGCTAAAGACGTATATATACCAAAACAGAAATGAGCAATGAATGAAACGTTATTTTTTTCAAATACAAGCTGTTCAAAAATTATTGGGACTGAAGCTGTATTTACCAAGACAAAATGAACAATGAATTAAACGTAATAATCTTTTTTAAAAAAATTTGAGAGTAAAAAAAGTATCGGGACTGAAGCTGTATTTACCTAGAGAGAAATGAACAATGAATGAAACCTTATTTTTTCAAAATACAAGAAGTGGTCAAAAAGTATCGAGATTGAAGCTGTATTTACCAAGACAAAAATGAACAATGAATTAAACGTTAATTTTTTTTTAATTTTTGAGAGTACAAAAAGTCTCGGGACTGAAGCTGTATTTACCTAGAGAGAAATGAACAATGAATGAAACCTTAATTTTCTTCAAAATACAAGAAGTGGTAAAAAAGTATCGAGATTGAAGCTGTGTTTACCGAGACAGAAATGAACAATGAATTAAACGTTAATTTTTTTTTAAATTTTTGAGAGTACAAAAAGTCTCGGGACTGAAGCTGTATTTACCTAGAGAGAAATGAACAATGAATGAAACCTTAATTTTCTTCAAAATACAAGAAGTGGTCAAAAAGTATCGAGATTGAAGCTGTATTTACCGAGACAGAAATTAACAACGAATTAAACGTTATTTTTTTTAAATAAATTTTTGTGAGTACAAAAAGTCTCGGGACTGAAGCTGTATTTACTTAGAGAGAAATGAACAAGGAATGAAACCGTAATTTTCTTCAAAATACAAGAAGTGGTCAAAAAGTATCGAGATTGAAGCTGTATTTACCAAGACAGAAATGAACAACGAATCCTAAACTTAAATAAAAACGCCGCTACGTCTTTTATTTTAAACAATGTCCAACTTACAACCTGAATTAAAATGAATTGAGAAAAAAAAGTTGTGTTTGTTTTATTTGTAATATTGAAATTGTAAATAACGTAATATATCTATTAATAATGGAGATTGTCTGTATTTCTGTCTGTAACAAAAACTACGTCATAGCTCTACATCACAGCTTACGTCACAATATTCTTATGCTATATACACCCAAAATTTGAGTAAGCAATTTAAAAAATTGTTTTTTACTCTCGTCCTTTTTTAAAATTTTTTTACAGTAACAAGAAGTTAACTAAAAAGTTTACAAATAAATAAATACCTACGATTTTGTGTAAAATTGATGTGGAAAATATTCAAAATAATTGTTTGATTATTACATGCATGCAACATTTTATTTGAGAGGAACGGGGCTTAGTTATCATTTCAAATTGTTTTATTTTTTTACTCCTTTAATAAATATGAAGATTTATCTTACTTATGATACAAACCCTCTGACATTGAATTTTTAACTCCCACCCTTTCAGGCAATGTCTTTCAAAAATTAATTTTTACACCACCCGGAGAGTGTTTTCTGTTGCTAGTCTATTAATAATGGAGATTCGCTTCCGGTTTTTGTCTGTAACAAAAACTACGTCACTGCTTAGGTCACTATACCCGAAATCGTCATAACGTAGAATAGATACACTCAAAATTTGAGCATGCAACATTAGACAGTCCTCATTGTCTTTTTAAAACAAGTTTTTATAGATATATCCCCAGTATCATATATTTATATATAGTTTGTTTTATTTTGATAGATATTCAAAGTTAATGGAACTTAGTTTCGATTTCAAATTATTTTATTTTTTTTACTCCTTTAATAAATTTGATGATTTCATGATTTATGGTTCAAACTCTCCGACACTTAATTTTTAACTTCCACCTCCTCAAGCAATATCTTTCCAAAATTTATTTTTTACATCGCCCGGTGGGTGTTTTTTTTATTTTGCTAATTTTTGTAATTTTGATATGATGTCGTCACGGCCTCCTGCTTTAATTTATGCAATGTTAACCATAGATTGGAAGAGAAGACGCCTCAAAGAATCAGCTCATATGATAGTCTGTAGTAGACCAAGCATAGAAATGAACAGAATATGGGAACCCACAATTAAAAAGCCAGATTAGATTAGATAAAAAAAAAAATATGAGTCTAGGTAAAAAATCATACATAAGTGAATAGGTAGCCAAAAACAAGACATTAGGTTTATAAGTTCCCAAAATTCATACTGGATTGTCCAATTGGACACATGGCATAGTGGACAAAGGAGTTTGGTTAAGACAGTTATCTCTGGACTGTAGGTTCAATCCTGGTCAGGGGTAGCAGTAACATAGAATAATAATTAACACAGCTTAACGCCTCTACCCCAGCTATGGTTAGCGGAATGAGAACAGGATAACCCCGTGGATTGAACAAATGTTAGGTTTAAAGTTCCGTGATGGCTCCCGATTACGACAAGAAGGTTCCCGAGTCCGAAAAGAAGGTTCCCGAGTCCGAAAAGAAGGTTCCCGAGTCCGACAAGAAATACCCGAAGAAGGCCGGAGGGAACATCGGCCGAAACGTTGTACAGATAACAATGAAGATGAGTACAATAGTCTGAATAACGCAGATAATACTAAGGTTATTATACTTTTTACATATTGAACTATTTAGCAATAGCTCTTAAGTAAACATGTCAAACATTGTAATAATCAAGTTATCATACTGTGGTATATCCACAGTTCCTGCTAGTACATGATAATGACCATCTTACAACCTGTATATAAGTAGGTATCTATCAACCCGTTTACCATGGGTAGGATGTGACACAAGGTCGCAACTATGGAGCATCCACCGAAAATCGAATTCACTAGTCAGTAGTAATGCAATCTGCTGTTGCTTAACTCTTTACCTACTTTAAACCGCTCACATTGGCTCTCCAACCACTGAGATCCTACCGTAAATCGCTGGCAGCGGCTCTCGCACGTGTCACTTGTTTACACTGAAACATAATGATAAGAATTAATTTGAATAGTTCCTTGTTGAATAGATAGCGAACTTCAAAATATCCCATATTACAGGTACCAAGAAGGTACCATATTACAGGTACCAAGAAGGTACCATATTAGAGATACCAAGGTACCATATTACAGGTACCAAGAAGTTACCATATTAGAGATACCAAGGTACCATATTACAGGTACCAAGAAGGTACCATATTAGAGATACCAAGGTACCATATTACAGGTACCAAGAAGGTACCATATTAGAGATACCAAGGTACCAAGATACCATATTACAGATACTAAGGTACCATATTACAGGTACCAAGAAATTTTGGTACAGCCAGGGAAGAAATTTGGTTGGCAAAGAATTAAATGGTCACCCATCTAAATACAGAACATGCTCATCGCTGCTTAACTTGGGTGGTCTAGCGGTAAATGTGGTCGGTTGGTTGGTTGGGTTTTACGGCATGTCACATTTGTTGGGTTATTTTATGCTGAAGATGTTTTGTTTTATTCATTTTTTATTAAGAATTCAAATCTTTTTAGAAATATGTTTGTTTTAAACACCTTTTTAGACTATTTAAAAAAATATATTTAACTCATAGATGGGACCCTAACTGTTACTATCTCTTCGGATCAGAGTGGACCTGGGAGTAATGGCAATGAATGGGTACTCCACACTTCCCAGAGAACCAGAATTGGAACCTCACCATTAGATGCATACTTTCGGTTCATTTCTAAAAGATTTCCCTCACTTTTAAGACATTTTTCATCCTAATGTCCTGATAAAGGTTAAAAAAAAACGAAACGTTTTAACGTCGACTTCACTATTTAAAATAATTTTTGGAATACTTTGTTGTTTCGTTCATTGATTGGCAGGTTGATTGAGTTTTTAAAAAAAGGAGGGGCCGGCTTAGCTCAGTCGGTAGAGTGTCCGGCTGGGAACCTCGAGGTACCTGGTTCGATACCGGTCCTCGCCAACTCAGCGTCTGAGTTGCACAGGGATCTGTGCGGTAAAGTAAGGAGCTGATAGCAGGTGTGGCGCTCCACCTCAGACGCCCAAACTATCTCCTTGGTCTAGTGCTAGTGAAAAGGAGATAGACTCCTTCGCTGTCTGGCTGATACCGACTTTAGGCCACCCGACGACTTTACTTACTTTATGCCGAAGAACTTTTGTTTTATTCATTTTTGATGGGTACTCAATTTTTTTCTTAAACTCAATTCTTTAAAACACTTTGTTCAATTTAACAATTGGAACTTCACCACCAGAGAGGGTTTGACGTCATACCCAGGACATTAAAATCCTCAGACACTGCCTTCTAGCACATAGAAGATAAAAAATATTGCTTTGTATATGATTAATTTATTCATAATTCGTGTGTCCGCACGCGCGTGGGTGCTTGGGTGTGTATTTACGTAAGTCCTTCGCCACAAACAGGATGTGACAAGATCAATTCTTAAGACGTATGCAGCTGCTTTAAAGAGATTTCCTTCTCCTAGACTGATTCCCTACCAAGGCTAAATAACCCTATTTACTCATTGCTGGGGGAACAGTTGGACTCATGCCTTTCCTAATGGCATGGACATGAAGTGAATAAATATTTGAGAAGAGAAAATCCTATTAAATAAACCTGATATGTAAAGTTTATCCATGAGAAAATCAGACTTGAAGAGGCAAACGTAGCCGAAATAAATTTATTTCTGATATAGAGTAAAGTAAGTAAAAGTCGGTATCAGCCAGACAGTGAGGAAGTCTATCCCCTATTCACTAGAGCTAGACCAAAGAGATTGTTTTTAGCATTGGAGGGGGAGCACCACGTCTACCACCAGCTCTTTATTTTACTGCACAGATCCCTGTCGTCGGATTCATTTCAATTTTCAACTTAATATATATATATATATATATATATATATATATATAATTTAATATACCAAGCGTGTTGGTAGATCCTTGCGGAGAGAAAAAACCCAGCAGAAAGTTTGATTGTAAAAATATACTACCAAACATCAACCAGGAAGAAAAAAATTTTTGAAAAAAAGAAAGGACCAAGATATTCGTACCAACAAAAAATAATCTATTGGTACAGTATTTGGCCAAAAGAAAAAAACAATTTATATGTATATATATGTATATAAGATATATATATATATATTCATATAACCGCTAGGAGAAAGCTAATAAGTAAAAAGTGCTCGATACCTAAGTAGAGCCAATAATAAAGATAATCTAATGAGTCAGACGAACCTACTATTAGTTTCGCATAAAGCTCTTCAGGGCTAAACTCTGTCAGATTTTAGCCCTGAAGAGCTTTATGAGAAACTAATAGTAGGTTCGTCTGACTCATTAGATTATCTTATATATATATATATATATATATATATATATATATATATATATATGGTTTATAAAAATAGAAAAAAATACTGGGTGAAGGCTTAAGCATGAATAAATGGTGGATGTAAGTATTCAAATAGACTAATATTTAAGAAATACAGTTGACTTACCCGTTATGCTCGAATCAACACTGTTTCTTAAATATTAGTCTATTTAAACACTTACATTCACCATTCATTCATGATTTAAAAAAAAACAGAAATTTTATTTATTTCTAAAAATGTTCATGACCCAGACAGCAAATATGCGAAGCATACGCGAACCCTCCCATTATATATATATATATATATATATATATATATATATATATATATATATATATATATATATATATATATATATATATATATATATATGTGTGTGTGTGTGTGGTGTGTGTGTGTAGAGGGGCCGGGTTAGCTCAGTCGGTAGAGCGTTCAACTAGAAACCACAAGGTTCCTAGTTCGATACCGGTCCTCGCCAACCCAGCGTATGCGTAGCACAGGGATCTGTGCGGTAAAATAAGGAGCTGATGGTAGGCGTGGCGCTCCACCTCAGATGCTAAAAAACAATCTCCTTGGTCTAGCGCTATTGAAAAGGGGATAGACTCCCTCGCTGACTGGCTGATACCGACTTTAGGCCGCCCCGTCGACCTTTACTTATATATGTATGTATGTATATATATATATATATATTTATATATACCGAGAGAAGCATACGGAGACCCCTAAACTACAATATGAATACCATTCCAACCTGGGCAAATACACAACTCCGCGACAGAAGACGCCTAAAACGGATTCTAAAAGAAAACTGGCACAAACACGTACCAACATCATCTTCCTCAGCGCCTGTAAAAGATTCCAGATCATTCCTAAAGGCCTGAGACCGAAAAATAATTTCCAACACAGCAACAACACTTATTACCAGAAAAAGGCCCAACAAATATACAATAGGACGAGAACCACTCTGAGGAACCTAGCCCTAAACAACGCATATGCCAAACAAAAAAACCTGCAAAAATATACCACGAACCTAACGACACTATACACAACACACTACCCAAAGCCATAGCTGATAATACACTCCGAACCCTCATGAGTACATACCACTCACACTCCAAAAAATCCTCCGCAAAAAAAAAAAAATTGATCAAATTAATAGAAGACCACATCCTAAAACACATACCCTAAATATACAGCCACAAAGGAAAAACAAAGTTCCAATCGGACACAAAAAACCGAAGCCAACCACAACACGAACATCCCCATGATGAACTTATCAAGCCATACACTCAACAAACACGAAACTGCCATACTACAAAAAGGCCTCTCATACTGCCTGACCAACAAACCAAACCCCATAGACATCTGCTACGATATGGAAAGATACTTACGCAGAATAAGACTGAAGAATACTTCGCAAACAAAAATACAACTAAACCTACAAAAAACGGAACCAAAAACTCGTACAAGACAAGCAGCCCCAACAAAGAAAACATCACGTGGACACCACCAAAAGGTAGGAATCAATACATTGACCAATATATCACACAAGCACGACAACACTTGGACAACTTTCTCCACAACGATGGACATATTGACACCCACAAAAACCTGTCCAAAAACGAAACAATAGCCATAACCACACTAAAAAACAACAAAAACATAACTATAATTCCAGTCGATAAGGGAGGTAGCACCACTATCATGGACATAAAAAAATAGAGAGACGAAGCAGAAGCACATCTAGACAATAAACATCAATACAAACCACTACTAACAGACCCCACCAACGAATACAAACAAGAACTGTAAACCTCATGAAAAATCTTAGCCCACCCACGCAAATCAGGAGAAAGGCCCTCATACCACCAAATCCTAGAACCGCTACATTTTACACGCGACCCAAAATACACAAACTCCCCAAACTCAACGTTCAACCAACCACACCACCCCCAATAACGTACACGACATCGAACACCTCACAAAATCCCTACATATCACCCCCCCCTCAGGAAGACCCTAACCGAATCCCTATCAGGATACATAGACAACATCTACGACACACAATCCCCACACACATCAAAGACACCACGCACTTCTTAAATGAAATACAAAAGATGGGTTCACTCCCCGAGGGAACCATTCTGGCAACAATGGATGTTGCATCCCTATACACCAACATACCACATAACGAAGGGATTCAGGCATGTAGGGAATTCCTCACACACAACAAAATCAACGACATATGCCACATAATCCGCTTCATTCTAACACATAATAATTTTCAATTCAACAAAAAACACTACCTACAAACCAGGGGCACGGCGATGGGTACGAAAATGGTGCCGAGCTATGCAGACATATTCATTCACACACTAGAAACAAAACTACTCAAAGACTACCCTCTACCCAACCTATTACTATAGATATATAGATGATATCTTCCTTATATGGACACATGGCCCCAACAGCCTTCTAGATTTCCATACACACTTCAACAACTACCACCAATCCATAAAATTCTCGATAGAACACTCCACTAGCTCGATCCCTTTCCTAGATGTAACCACAAAATTAAGAAATAATACCATAACCACCACTCTTTACACCAAATCCACTGATAACCACGCATTTCTAAACTACAACTGCAACCACCCCCATAAAGTAAAAAATCGATAATCTACAGTGAATGCATAAGATGAAGACCAACAAGAATACATGCAACACACAGCCAACCTAGCAAGCAAATTCCTAAATAGTGATTACCCCATAAAATTGATAAAAAAAGCATTCGACAAAGCATCATCTCTAAATAGACAGGAACTACTCAAATATAAACCACACCAAACTAATGGTATTTCACCACGGTCGACACATGCACAAACTAACCAAGCTACTCACCGAACAATATAAAACCCTACAAACCGACCCCACAACAAAGTCCATTTTCAAAACCCTCCCCATCAACGCAAAAAAATAACCACCCAACCTACGTAACATCCTCACTGCATCCAGAAAACATCTACATAACACCGTACAGAAAGGTAACAAAAGATGCAACAAGCCTAGATGCCAAATTTGCAGCCATATACACACTGAAACCGAAATAAAAATACCCTACACGAACATAACAAACCATCCACCACACCTAACATGCAATGGCCCTAATATAGTATATTATATATACTGTACACAATGTATAAATAGCGGATATGTGGGAGAAACATCTACTACATCTTTTAGAATAAGAATGAATAACCACAAATCCACAATAAAACTCAAATCAGCCTATAGCACGATAGCACTTCACTTTAACACCCCACCACACAACCTTACACACCTCAAATGCAATTTAATAGACCACGCATTTCCAACAACACAATCTCGAACACAAGCTGAAATCAAATGGATTTTAAAACTACGAACTCACGTGAGGGGACTAAACGCTGATATCGGAATGCTCCGTTATTATAAATATTTTACAGATGCGACCGTTTTCAATAACAACAAAGATAGAGGATCCGTTCAACAGCAGGGACATTCATCTGAGGAAGGGAATCTAACGACCCCGAAATTTATGAGAATAAATAAGTGAATCCTGTACTCCACAACATCGAGTTCCTTCATTTATTTTTTAATTTTTAATTTTTTAATGCTTCATAATAACGCCCAACTTCAACATAAAAAAGACATATAAATATAATATATATATATATATATATATATATATATATATTATGATCAATCAAAACAAGTGGGTGTGTTTCGTCTGTATTCACAGACCGCTGAGGAAGTGTGTGAGTGTGTGTGTGTGTGTGTGGTGTGTGTGTGTTTGTGTGTGTAATATAAGGATTCTAAATTTTTTTTAGTTAAGAAGTAAAAAAATTAATTAATTAAATAAAAAAAGATGAATGAAATGATTTTTCATTTATTTCATTCGTTTCATCCATTTTTTATTTCATTCATTCATTCATTTTTTTCATTAATTCTTAACTATATATATATATATATATATATATATATATATATATATATATAGTCGTAGAAGAAGTTATTTCTACGACTACTCTATATTCACAATATATAGGATTAACTACTGTTCACATAGTAGTACCCATCAATGAATATATATATATATATATATATATATATATATATATATATATATATATATATAGAAAAGGAAATGATCTTGACTTACTCCTGGCATGATTGCTTTTTCAACATCATCCATAATGGTATCCCAGCTTTCTCCTTTCCATGGGGCCTTTCCCGGAAGCAGGTTTCGCAAATATCCGGGTTCTACTTGGGCTGTTACTTTGCGAATACTCAGATTTTCCATGTAGTCGGCGATGTAGTCCACCATGTCTTTGCCTCGTTTTCGAAATTCCCCAGAATCCATTTTTAAAAATATGTTGTTGTCTGCTCCGGATAAAGATGGCGATTTGGCGGGAAATGTATTTTATCTGAAAAGATAAAAACAAAATGGTTGAAGTAGGAAAGAAATGAGGAAACATTATTATGTGATAAAGTTTTAAACGAAACATTCTGGACTGAAAAATGAAACAAATGAGTGGACGAATAGAACAAAGAAAGAAAGAAGAAAGAAGAAAGAAAGAAAGAAAAAAAGAAAGAAGAAGAAGATAGAAAGGAAATGAAATTAAAAAGAAAGAACGAAAGAATTCACAGAACGAAAGAAAGAAAGAAAGAAAGAAAGAAAGAAAGAAAGAAAGAAGAAAAGAAAAACTGGTATGAAAGAAAGCAAGAAAGAAAGAAAGAAAGAAAGAAAAAGATGAGCATGTGCACGAGTAAAAGAAAGAAAAAGAAGAGAAGAGAAGAGAAAGAGACAGTGAAAGAAACGAATATGCGTTCGAACAAAAGAAAAAAAAAGAAAAAAAGAAAAAGAAAAAAGAAAAAGAAAGAAACAAAAGATGTATGAATGGGTGAAGAAAAGAAAGAAAGAAAGAAAGAAAGAAAGAAAGAAACGAACGGCTGGAAGATACCAAGAAAGAAAGAAAGAAAGAACGAAAAAAAGAACGAAAAAAAGAAAGAAAAAAGGAAAGAAAGAAAGAAAGAAAGAAAGACGAATAGATCGTCGAAAAAAGAAAGAAAAAAGAAATAAACGAATGGGAGGACGAACACAAGAAAGAAAGAAAGAAAGAAAGAAAGATACGAACGGGTGGACAACAAACATTTTGATGAGAACAACACAACTTTTAATGAGAAAAACACAAATTTTGATGAGAAGAACACCCATTTTGATGAGAACTACGCAAATTTTGTCAGCTGTGTGATCATATTTAAAATTGAATTTCAAATATTAATAAAGTCGAGGATATATCCATTAATAGAATTTAAATTCGACTGCATATGTACAGTGTGGCCATTTAATAGCAATGCATTTCACTTGTATAAACCGCCCTGTCGGCTGGGGCGTTAGAATGCACAGATTGCACCTCTGCAAGGGGTAAGACTCCCCCAATGGGGCCACCTGTTGGCCGTGGGTGGCGACCTGTGATGCTTAAGGATAGAGCCCAGGTGGATGAGCTGTTCATGAAATGCAATACTCCACTTTAGCCATATCTTGGGCTAGACGGTCGGAGAGGCCCCCTCCGATCAATCGGCTGGTCACGTCATGCCCTAGCACCTATATGATTTTCCCAACCCTATTGCCCTTATGGCAAGCCCCAACCCCTTTTTATCATATGGGTGCTAGAAGGCGGTGGCTGCGGGTCTACATGTTCTGGGAATGACGTTAAAATCTATCTGATGGTGAGGTTCCAGTTTTGGAGGTTTGGGGAATGTGGAGCACCCCTTCATCACCATTGCTCCCTGGTCCACTCTGACCCGGAGTAGTAGTACCTGTTAGGGTCCCATCTATGGGTTAAATAGAAAAACGTATTTATAAAAACATTGTATTGTCCATTATGAATTGATTTATTTCAAAACTTTATCGGCATTAAATAACCCACTGAGTTTGATATGCCGTAAAACAAACCAAAACAAACCACTTGTATAAACTTAAATACATACTAACATATACAGGGTGATTGTAAAGTAGCTCCCTTCCCTATTTTAAAAAATCTTATTATTTATTTCTGAATCATTATTTTTACAAAAAATGAATATGAAAAGAACACACATTTTATGGTTTTATTTAAAATTCTATATGGGCACCAGGAACCGCGTGATGTAATGGTTAAAGTCATGGGAAATGGACTCGTCGCTCCGAGTTCAAATCCTGGACGGGGTAATTACATTTCATTTAGCACTAATATCCTTGGGAAAGGTATGAATCCTACTCTCCCTCTAGCTATAGGTAAATAGTAGAGCAGACTGGGCTCTTTAACCTTGGTTACGCAACCGGTCTAGGAGAAGGAAAACTCTGAATTCAAACCTGCTGAATTCCGCTTAAGAAATTGACCTTGTGTCGCATCCTGCTCGTGCGGAGGGATTGGTAAATAAAAATATATATATGGACACCAGCATTTTTTGAATTTTGAATGCTAATTTAATTTAATTAGTTCAATCAGTGTTGTGACTGAAGAATTTTTACATCAGTTAGAGTCCCTCATATTTCAGTAAGATCATATACTAGGTACCATCAAATGTGTCGTCATAGACGTATTTTACAAAATCAATTTAACCTACCTGATTTAATTTTTTTTTTAAATAAAAAATCAGTGAATTATCCGATTTTAATGAAATATTCAGTGTCCATTAGTTGATGAATTAATTTTCTAATGCATCAGTTATTTTATTTCAAAACAGCGATTTTTTTCAGGTCATTTAACTTTGCTCCCCTCCCTATTTTGGGGGTGCAAAATATCGATGGGGGTTATATAAAAATGAAACTAATTACAGTAGGGACTGGCAAAAAAATCAGCTTCTACGAGTTTTTAAAGCGAATTAAAATTAATTAAATCTATTATTTAAGGTCAAACTTTGTCTAAATAGATAAGTAGTACTCAAGCCGCTTGGAAATCGCATCAACCGATCTTCCCAGGAACTCTTGTGGAATGGCAAAATAATTTATCGTATTCCTCCTTCAAGTTCTTCCAAAGTCGTTGGTTTCGTAGTGTAGACTTGTTCCTTCAACCAACACAAAGAAAAAAGTTGCATGGTTGTGAAATAAGGGTCTTTGGCTGCCCACATATACTGACCCCGTCTACCCATCCATCTCGCAGGTGATTCAGCCATTCACGAACAACAATAGCAACATATGGAGGAGCACCACCACCAACAACAACACAGATTTAATTGCCATATATTAAGGAACATACATTAAAGAATTGAGAAAAATGTAACTGTAAAATTATAAATAGTTTGAAATAGGGAGTTATTTTTCAATCACCCTGTATATAAATTGTGGATGCGCTAATACTGTAATGGTTACCGTCTTTGGAAACAGATACGGTGATATTGTTCAAATCCTCGTCGAGGCTGTTTTCATTTCACATAGTGCTACTGTCCTTTGCAATGGTATGCATGCAACTATTCTCATTCCATCTATGGGTAAATAGCAGGGCAGAATGGGCTCTTTGACCTTGTTGTGGCAACCGCGGTAGTAGAAGGAAAACTCTGAATTCAAATCTGTTAAACTCCGCTTAAAAATTGACTTTGTGCCACATCCTGCCCGTGGCGAATGGAGTGGGTAAAAACCTAGGCGTCCTATCGTGGTGAAGTGATTAGCAAGCTAGTCTCGCAGATCTATCACAGCTGAATATCGAGTTCGATCCTTGCTGAATGCCCCATACTTGCGGCCTTGAGTCACATCCTACCCATGGCGGATAGATCGCAGGGAAATTAGTTCTAAATAGCTAATTTAATCTTTAATTAATCGTCTCCCATAAAAATTCACGGAAATGACCGGCATGGCGAACAACCCGCTATCGTCTATGAGTCAGCTCGTCTTCATCGTTGAAAGAGACAACGAGTCGCGTGCTGCATATGTAGGCGGCGTCAGGTCCGACGCGAACTCGCATTCATTTGACTACAAAGACGGGCAGTCACGGCCCAACATCCTGATTATTATAGATCGCATTTGATTGGGTGACATTATTATTTGCATGCGAACAGTGTTGACAGACAACAAGCAAAGTGTTTGAGCCCCTTTGGCGATAGTCTTTTAGAGTGACGAGGCAAAGATTCGGTACAACGGAGAACTACTGTGTGATTGTTGCAGGATTACCCTGGCTGAAAGACCCAACAGAGTTTTGTGTCTGATATAATTCATACTTCTTTTATCTTAATAAATCTTTTTTGCTTGTGTAGGTGTATTTGCTAGAAGCGCCAGATCATCTATGCAGTCCGCATCTATAATAATCTGTGTGGGATATCACCGATTTTTTTGCCCTTTTTTAAAGGCGAGGCTTTTTTCATTTATATATTTACCAACCCCTCCACACGAGCAGGATGTGACACAAGGTCAATTTATTAAGAGGTTTGAATTCAGAGTTTTCCTTCTCCTAGACCGGTTGCCTAACCGAGGTTAAAGAGCCCAGTCTGCCCTACTACTTACCCATAGCTGGAGGGAGAATAGTTGGATTCATACCTATCCCAACGGTAGGTATGAGCGCTATGTGAACTGTGGCTTCGTCCAGGATTTGAAATTGGGTCGACGAGTCCATTTCCTACGACTCTAACCAGTACACCACGCCCCCATTCCTTTTTCATTTATAAGATCTAATGAAGTTTTGGTTGGTTGGTTTGTTTTACGGCACATCAACCCTTTTCGGGTCATTTAATACCGAATCCTTTTGTTCACAAAAAAAATATTGGGAGAAAATCGAAGTGGGCGACTGGAGAGCACTGCAGATGAAATAAATACATTCCTCCAAGAAACATTAAAGGACCCATACAGACATCAAGAATTGGGAGAAAACACCCCACTGATTCCGACTACTTCCCCATTAACGGACTTTGATTTGAAGGAACCAAGCTGGAAGGAAATCCAAGAAGTTATGAAGTCAGCCAGGTCGGCCTCTGCCCCGGGACCAAATGGAGTCCCGTACATAGTCTATAAACGATGTCCACAGCTACTAGGTAGGTTGTGGAAATTACTAAAGATCATATGGAGAAGGGGGAAAATTGTAGAACAATGGAAATACTCTAAAGGAATTTGGATCCCTAAAGAGGAAGGGGCAATGAAAATAAATCAATTCAGATACATATCCCTGTTGAACGTCGAAGGGAAAATCTTTTTCAGTCTATTGAATCGACGGTTAGCGGGTTTCCTAATAAAAAACCAATACACCTCGGTACTTTCTTGCTTAAATGGACACCCATCTAAGTATTGAACACGCTCATCACTGCTTAACCTCGGTGATCTAGCGGGAATCTGTGCTTTTAACTTGACTTGACCGTAAGTAATAATGTTCTGAGTACGTAATCAAGTCATATTATACACATATATAGTGCTAGTATATCTCATTGTAGGACTCCAGCGACGATGTTACCCATGGCGGATAGGTCGCAGGGAAATTGTTCTAAATAGCTAATTTAATCTTTAATTAATCGTCTCTCCATAAAATCATTCCATAAAAAATTCACGGAAATGACCGGCATGGCGAACAACCCGCTATCGTCTATGAGTCAGCTCGTCTTCGTCGTTGAAAGAGACAACGAGTCGCGTGCTGCATATGTAGGCGGCTTGTAGGACTCCAGCGACGATGTTAAAGATATAGGGATCGGCCCCTATATTTTTACGGCATGTGGAATAGACCAAATTAAAATAATTAAGTTTTCTTAAACAACTAGTTTTACAATTGTATGTCATGAGTTTAGAATTAGGTAAACAAAAGAGAATCGAATGAATATTAGTTTAGAAATATTTTAGAAACAATAGAAAAATTCATCCGATAATTTATGTCACCAGAATTCCACAGATACCAAAATCATTCGATATTGCATCATTGCAAATCACCTGATATTTGAGGAATATTTTAGCTTAATCATCACGTAGACAATGACAATAGGAAAATTATAAAAAGACACTTTTAGCTGAAAGACCAGAGAGACAGTGGGAGCTTACGCTCTTCCCGACTCGACAGAGTTGGAGCTGATGCTCCTAACTCGACAGTAGGAGCGAAAGTTCTCCCCCAACATCGACACAATGGGGAGAAGTCGCTGCCCGAAGACACAAAATCATTTATCAGGTTGGTCTCGTATTTTTCATTTCCAATTCTCTATCTCTTTTATCAAAAACAAATTTCAATCACAAGTTTCAATCACAGACAAAACTGCTACAATGTACAGACAAATATAAACAATACATGTCACACTTGTCAGATACAACTATGTACAGACACATACAGTCTGCAACACCTCTGAAAGAACAATTATATGTACCAATTGTAAATTAATGTGTATAAAGTTTGTTTCCTTTATCAATTTTGTCTTCTTCTTTTGTTACCTATGGAAATAATTTCCGTAACTTATACATATAAATTGTGGGGACCCATAACTTCAATCTTCAACTCCTCAACTAAACACTCGCCAAACAAACCGGGTCCCTACAAAGACATCAGTGCCACAATCAGGTAAACGGACTTTTTTTTGTCTTTGTAAAGCATCCTTAAGCGGTAACAGCGTGCTCTATCTTTCCTGTGTCAGAAGACTTGCAGAAATCTACAAACAGTAGTCAGCCCTGTCGGCTGGGGCTTTAGAATGCTCCATACTTCCAATCTTGTGTCACATCTTACCCGTGGCGAACGGGTCGGGTAAATAAGGAAGGTTTTCCATCGTGGTGTAATAATTTGCAAGCTAGTTTCACAGATCTATTACTACTTAATGGCAAGTTTCATCCTCGCTGGATGCCCCGTACTTGCGGCTTGTGTTGCATCCTACTCATGACGGAGGGGTTGGGTGAATACCTACATTGGGCGTCCTATCATAGTATAATGGATAGCAAGTTATTCTTGCAGATATATGAGGAAAAAATGAGTAAAGAAAAGAAATGTAGATGGATAAAAATGAATTTTATCGATATCACTTTTAATCGATATCACTTACACGTATCAAAGATATATATATATATATATATATATATATATATATATATATATATATATATATATACTGAGTTTAATCCTCGCTGGATGCTTCATACATCCAATCTTGTGTCACATCTTATCCATGGCGAACGGTTTGGTTTGGTTTGTTTTGTTTTACGGCATATCAACCTCGGTGGGTCATTTAATACCGACAAAGTTGTGAAATAAATTCATTCTTAATGCATAATACAATGTTGTTTATAAATTCATGTTTTTCTATTCAACCCATAGATGGGACCCTAACAGGTACTACCACTCTGGGCCAGAGTGGACCAGGGAGCAATGGTGATGAAGGGGTGCTCCACATTCCCCAAACTCCAGAACTGGAACCTCACCATCAGATAGAGTTTAACGTCATTCCCAGGACATGTAGACCTCAGCCACCGCCTTCTAGCACCCATGTGATAAGAAGTATTGGGGTTGCCATAAGGGCAATCATATAGGTGCTAGGGCTTGACGTGGCCAGCCGATTGATTGGAGGGGGCCTCTCTGATCGCCTGTCTAGCCCAAGAAAAGCCTAAAGTGGAATATTGCAAGTCATGGACTGCCCAGCCACCTGGGTTCTATCCCTAAGCATCACAGGTCGCCACTCACGACCAACAGGTGGCCCATTTGGGGGAGTCTTACCCCTCTGCAGAGGTGCAGTCGGTGCATTCTAACGCCCCAGCCGACAGGACAGGGTGGCGAACGGGTCGGGTAAATAAAGAAGGCTTCACATCGTGGTATAATGGTTAGCAAGTTGTCCTGCAGATCTATTACTACTAAATAGCGATTTCGATCCTTGCTGGATGCACCATACTTGTGACCTTCTATCACATCCTAGTAAAAAAAAAGGAAAAAAAAAAAGAAAACGAGTAAATAACAACTACCAAGACTGTAGCGGAACCTCTGATATCCCGGGGTTTTTCTATTTAAAAAAATATATGAATATTATTAACTCTAATCCTAACACAAAAACCTAACCCTAAAACCTAAAGCCCTGTCGGCTGGGGCTTTAGAATACACCAACTGCACCTATGCAGAGTGGTAAGACCTCCCCCCCCCATCAATGGGGCCACCTGTTGACTTTGGGGGCGACCCGTGGTGCTTAGAATTGGAACCCTGGTGGATGAGCAGTCCATGACCTGCAACACTCTACTTTGGCCCTCACTTAGGCTAGACGGTCAGTCGGAGCCCCTTCCCTTCGATCAATCGGCTGGTCACGTCAAGCCCTAGCATTGATTTGGTTGTCCCAACTCTATTGCCCTCGTAGCAAGCCCCAACAACTTTTATCATATATGTGCTAGAAGGTAATAGATGTAGGTCTTATTGTCCTGGGTATGACGTTAAACTCTATCTGATGGTGAGGTTCCAGTTCCGGAGATTTGGGGAATGTGGAGCACCCTTCATCACCATTACACTCAGGTTTACTGACCTCGGGTGGTAGTACCTGTTAGTGTCCCATCTATAGGTTAAATAGGACAAAATCTGTTCTAAAAATATGTTTTACAAAATTGAGTACCCATCAAGAATGAATAAAACAAAACGTATTTGGCATAAAATGACACAACAAGGGTTGACATGCCGTAAAATGCAACCAACAAACCAACCGGCTTCAAAAAGAAGATTGTCTTCGACATTTTTCGTTCAGACCCCTTCAACGATTCAACGGATAATCAGGATCAGTTACGTTGTGGATGGATTTCTACGATACACGTTTTTCTACTTCGGGCCGGATGTGGCCCGGATTCTTTCCACATTTACCTCCCCATATATATATATATATATATATATATATATATATATATAATATATATATATATACCACCCTCCGCACGAGCAGGATGCGACACTAGGTCAATTTCTTAAGCGGAGTTCAACAGGTTTGAATTCAGAGTTTTCCTTCTCCTAGACTGGTTGCCTAACCAAGGTTAAAGAGCCCAGTCTGCCCTACTATTTACCCATAGCTGGTGGGAGAGTAGGATGCATACTTTTCCCAAGGGTATTAACGCTAAGTGAAATGCAATTACCACTTCCAGCATTTGAACTCGAGGCGACGAGTCCATTTCCCATGACTTTAACCATTACACCACGCGCTTCCTATATATGTGTGTGTGTGTGTGTATGTATGTATGTGTGTGGGTGTGTGTGTGTGTGGTTGTTGTTGTTGTTGTTGTTGTTGTTGTTAGAGATCTACATATGCTTCTTTGTAGATACGAGGTATGTCAGAAAAGTTCTATGTGGGGAGCATTGTCCACTGGACTAGCATGTCTATAAAGAGATACTGTGGCGGTTGCTTCGTTCAGTGCGCAAGAAGAGGCGAGAGATGCGGCAGGACAACTCATGGATGCTTCACCATGACAACGCACCTGGCCGTACTGCCCTGAGTATCCGAGAGTTCCTGGCTCAGAAGAACATCACCTTGCTGGAGCAACCTCTCTACTCGACCGACCTGACACCATGTGATTTTTCCTCTTCCACAAGTTCAAGGCAGTCATCAAGGACATGACGACAGAGCTACGGAGAATCCCGGAAGAATTCTTCCTAGAGTGCATTCAAGCGTGGCAGAGAAAGATAGAAATGTGCATTAGACTACAGGGGA
>CM042167.1:68176825-68186825 GCA_023376005.1 Doryteuthis pealeii | reverse complement strand
AGCATATTCATAGCTAATATTGAACAATATTTCAATTTTATAGAAATCATTTTCAGAGCTTGTTTATACTCCGTACTATCAAGAGCGGAGACGAAAGTTGAATTCATATGACTTTTGTCTCCACTCTTGATAGTACGGAGTATAAACAAGCTCTGAAGATGATTTTTATAAAATCGAAATATTTTTCAATTTTTTTTTGTGTCCACTTTTCCTTTATCCTTACCCCATTCGGTCGGATTTACTCCAATCATCCTATCTTCACATATATATATATATATATATATTATATATATATATATATATATATATATAAAATTGAGATTCGCTTTTTTGTCTGTAACAAAAACTACGTCACTGCTTACGTCACATTACCCAAATCGTCATAACATAGAATGAATACACTCAAATTTGAACATGCAACATTAGATAGTCCTCATTGTTTTTTAAAACAAGTTTTAATAAATACATGACTGGTATTATATATCTATATATAGTTTGTTTTATTTTAATACATATTTAAAGTTTACATTTCAAATTGTTTTATTTTTT
The DNA here is from genome assembly GCA_023376005.1 of Doryteuthis pealeii. Lineage (NCBI taxonomy): Eukaryota > Metazoa > Mollusca > Cephalopoda > Myopsida > Loliginidae > Doryteuthis > Doryteuthis pealeii. Next base: position 68,186,276 of record CM042167.1, on the reverse strand, counting down.
AATCCTTTAATGAATTTGATGATTTTACTTACTTAGGGTACAAACTCGCTGACATTGAATTTTTAACTCCCACCACTCAGGCAATATGTTTCCCAATCTATTTTTACATTGCCTGGGAGGTGTTTTTTTTATTTTGCTAGTATATATAATGAAAGAAAAAAGGTTTTAAATTTTCTTCATGAAATACTTTATTTCAACTGCAACAAGCTTAGCTTGTAGCAGCATCTTTATACACAGAGCAAAAATATGGTTATTACTGATTTCTCTGGAAACTTTTTGAGTATATGTAACTATGCTTCTGTTTTGTTTTTTGTTCTTGTTTTGTTTTTTGTTTTTTTTAGTGAGAATGTTTTGATTTGAGGCGGAAGGGTAAAGTAGGATGGGATAGCGGCTTGGTGAAGGTAAGGGGGAGTGGGTAAAAAAACGAATGGCTAAGCGTGTCTTATATATCCTACCTATGAACATTAATGGGTATCGACACTTTTGATATGCCCATTCCCCAGAAAGCTCTTGAGACAAAAATACAAAAAAGACAAAGTAAGAGGGGAAAAAAGCAAGGCGGAATGAATCGACATTAACCCGTAAAGAAAATGGTTATTGACTCTGTGCAGAGTAAACCTAAAAAGGGACCCGTTAGATACCCTACCTATGAACATTAGTGGGTATATCTCAATCCTTATAAATACGGGAGTATTATGCTGACTGAGTAGTCTTATACCACTTGAAGTGGCTTACCTTTCTTCACACCGCTGGCGAGTATTGTATTTTGTTAATGTTATAAAGATTCCATTTCATTTCCAACCCCTGTGTGGTTATACCTCATTTAGTAACCATTGTTAGGTTAAACACAAGTGTTAGGTAGGTAAATTAAGCATATCTAGGGGTGAAGGAGTCCCTATTCTGTAGATTTCCGGCCGGTCATTAGAATAAGAGATGAAAATAAATTGATTGATGTAGGAACAAAAACAAAAACAAAACAAAAAAGTTCAAAGGTGCGTGATTGTCCAGGTATGCCTTACAGTCTGGGTTTTTTGTTTCTCTTGTTGAGAAGTACTAGACTAGGTATGACTGGGTGGGAAAGGTGATCCACTAGGAATTGAGCAAAAAAATAAAATTTCACCATGCTACCAAATGGTCATATGCACAAACCGGAATCCATTCTAGAGGACAAATACTTGGACCTTGCCGGAGAGCTGAAAAAGCTTTTGAACATGAAAGTAACGAAGATACAAATTGTAGTTGGTGCTCTCGGAACGGTCCTCAAAGACCAGGAGAGCAGACTGGGGTGATAGGTGGTAGTCATGTCGTAGTAAATGGACACGACCAATCAACTTAAAATCTTGGACGATTTATTCTATACCAAAACATTTTTGTTTTATTCCTTCTTATTGGATATACAATTGTTTTTTACTTACTAAATTCCCCCCCCCACGTCTGTACCAAATTTTTTACCTGTATGATGGGATATTTCAATGTTCACTATCTACGAGGTATGTCAGAAAAGTTCCAGAACTGATGTAACAAACGATCTATTTCAAACCCAAACTACAAACTACTAGTTTTCCCCTTCAAACTGATCAATCAGCATGTCTACAAAGAGATACTGCGGCGTTTGTTTCGTTCAGTGCGCGAGATGAGACCGTGACGACAGAGCTACGAAGAATCCCGAGAGAATCCTTCCAGGAGTGCATGCAAGCGGGGCAGAGATGGATGGGAAAGTGCATTAGACTCCAGGGGAATTACTTTGAAGGGGATAACTTGTAGTTTGTAGTTTGGATTTGAAATAATTTTTTGTAACACCAGTCCTGGAACTTTTTTGTCAAACCTCGTATTCATCCCAGTACCCATTCTATAGATCGCAGGGTGTTTAAGTAGTGATTTTTCAATTTAGACAAGTGACACGTGCGAGAGCCGCTGCCAGTGCTTTACGGTAGGATCACAGTAGTAGGAGAGCCGCTGTGAGCGGTTTAAAATAAGCTAAGAGTTAAAATCATTTTAAACATTTTCAAAAACGTACTTAAAAAAAACTATTTAACCCATAGATTGGACTCTAATAATTACTACCACTCCGGGTCAATATGGACCTGGAAATAATGGCAATGAAAGGGTAGTCCACATTACCCAGAGCTCCAAAATTAGAACCTTACCACTAGATGCAATAGCAACATACCCAGGATACTAAGACCCTCAACCACCGCCTTCTAGCACATGTGTGATAAAACGGCTTGGAGGTTTGCCATAAGAGCAATTGAGGAATACGGCTGGGATAATCGTATAGGTGCTAGGGCTTATCGTGACCAGCCAATTGATTAGAGGGGCCCTCAACGACCGGCCATCTAGCCACCAAAATGGAGTGTCTGCATCTCATGGACAGCTCAGCCATCAGGATAACATTCTTAAGCTTCACGGTTCGCCACCCACGGCCAAACAGGTGACCTCATTGAGGGAGTTTTACCGTCTGGATAAGTGCAGTCGGTGTATTTATAGTCCCAGCCAGTTGGGTGATTACACATTATTTAATTACACTTGGGTTTTTTGTGTATTATGTTTTTTTATTCTTCCCCTCACCCCCCTGCCGGTGGGGTTTAGAATATCCTGACAAATATTTTGTACAGTTATATGGTTTCACGTATCTTATATACTACAAATGATTAGCTCACAATTGTATGGTTTCAAATATTCTTATCTAATACTATTAATTTGAACACAGTTATATGATTTCAAGTATTCCTATAATACAATAATTTGCACACAATTAAATGGTTTCAAGTAATGGGTTTTTCAAGTATTCCTATATAATACAAATAATTTGCACACAGTAATATGATTTCAAGTATTCCTATATAATACAAATAATTTGCACACAGTTATACGGTTTCAAGTATTCCTATATAATACAAATAATTAGCTCACAGTTATATGATTTCAAGTATTCCTATATAATACAAATAATTTGCACACAGTTATATGATTTCAAGTATTCCTATATAATACAATAATTTGCACACAGTTATATGGTTTCAAGTATTCCTATCTAATAAAATAATTTGCACACAAATTATATGGTTTCAAGTATTCCTATATAATACAGATAATTTGCACACAATTATATGGTTTCAAGTATTCCTATATAATACAGATAATTTGCACACAATTATATGGTTTCAAGTATTCTTATCTAATACAAATAATTTGCACACAGTTATATGGTTTCAAGTATTCCTATATAATACAAATACTTTGCACACAATTATATGGTTTCAAGCAACAATTCCAATTTGATAATGCTATGACACTAGACTGATGGTGAGGCTCCAGTTCTGGAGATCCGGGGAATGCGGAGGACCCCTTCATTGTTATTATTCTCAAGTCTAGGGTCGGCTTAGCTCAGTCGCAAGAGCGAGATGGCTCTCAGTCGGTAGAGCGTTCGGCTAGAAACCACAAGGTTCTTAGTTCGATACGGGCTCTCGCCAACTCAGCGTATGAGTAGCACAGGGATCTGTGCGGTAAAGTGAGGAGCTGGTGGCAGGTGTGGTGCTCCACCTCACACGTCAAAACAATCTCCTTGGTCTAGCACTAATAAAAAGGGGATAGACTCTCTCGCTGTCTGGCTGATGCCGACTTTAGGCCGCCCCGTCGACTTTACTTAGTTACTTACTCAGACCTATCTACGAATCAAATAGATCTGTTTGAAAAATGAACTGTATTCGATAGGAATATAATTCCCTAATCTTGAGGCATAAGATAATCATAGACGGGTTGTCATGCCATTAAAATAACACCCAGAATACCTGTAAGGGTCTTATCTACGAATTAATTAAATCTGTTTGAAAATTAATCGTATTCAATAGGATTAAAATTCCCTAATCTCGAAGCATAAGATAACCATAGGTGGGTTGTCATGCCATTAAAATTAACCATTGACCAATCATATTGTTTGCATTGTTATATGATTTCACGCGTTCCTGTCCTGACCCCCCCCCCGAAAAAAACCAGTTTTCAAATCCTCTCCCTGGATGAGACAGAATTTCTTCACTTTGCGTAAATGCTTTTGGAAAAGGCATGAATCTATTTCTCCCTTTACCACCCCATCTATGGGTATTAAATAGTAGGGCAGACTGGGTTCTTTAGTCTTGACACAGAAACCGTTCTAATAGAAGGCAAACACTTGGTTGGTTGGTTTGGTTGGTTTGTTTTTTGTTTTTTTATTTTACGGCATATCAACCCTTTTCGGGTCATTTAATGCCGAATCAAATCATTTTTGATAAACAAAGGATTCAGGTTGCTTAGAATACCAGCAGTTGCTCAAATGGTCACCCAATTAAGTATTGAACAGGTTCACAGTTGCTTAACTTTGGTGATTTAGTGGGAACTGCTGCTTTCAGTATTATGTATTATTTGTAATATATAGATAGTTGGTTGTTTTGTTTTACGGCATATCAACTCTTTTCAGGTTATTTAATGCCAAAGTCATTTTTTAAATAAACAAAGGACTCTGATTGCTTACTGTTATAAGTGATATACCCTATAGACTAATGGAAATATGCCGACGGTTACTATAAGTAGCAGGGACAATTATGGCTTGAGAGTAAGCCAATGCGAGTCAGCTCATAACTCTATTTGTCGGACGTAATTCCCACTTCTCTGTACTGTAATTGTCTACTCTTTTGTTAATACATTTTCCTACATTTGTTACCCGTCGTTTTGTTCTTATTTGACCCCTTAAAACCCCACAACACTTACAGTACCTGCCTTTGCTTTAGTGGTCACCCAATTAAGTATTGAACAAGTTCATCACTGCTTAACTTCGATGAGGTAAACTCTTGAATTCAAATCATCTGTAAAGTCGACGGGGCGGCCTAATGCCGGTATCAGCCAGACAGCGAGGGAGTGATAGACATTCACTAACGCTAGACAAAGGAGATTGTTATCGCGTCTGAGGTGAAGCGCCACACCTACAATCAGCTCCTCACTTTACCTCACAGATTCTTGTGCTACTCATATCCGATTTCTAGGCAAGTGCTCGACCCACTGTTTGTGTCACATCCTGCCCGTAGCAGAAGGGTTGGCTAAATACACACACGCGTAAGTAAAAAAACAAAAAACAAAAAAACAGAAGAAAATAGTCCATCCACCCACAAGATTTCTTTCTGACAAGCTAAAACGACAATTCTTCCTAGCTGTGGTTGTATCAGTGCTGCTGTATGGCTGCACCACTTGGACCCAACCGATGCGCATTGAGAATAAGATAGATGGAAGCTGCACAAGAATGCTGCGTGCGGTCTTGAACAAGTCGTGGAAACAACACCCCACAAAGAAGCAGCTGTACGGCCACCTGCCCTCTATCCCACAAATCATCCGAGTGAGACGGACAAGACATGCTGGAGGAGCAAGGACGAACTCATATGCGACGTTCTCCTGTGGAAGCCAGCACATGGGCATGCTAACGTGGGTCGCCCAGCAAGGACCCACATTGACCAACTCTGCGCGGATACTGGATGCAGCGCAGAGGACCTCCCTGGGACAATGAATGATAGTGAAGGTTGGCAAGATATTGTCCTGGATATCCGTGCTAATAGCGCGACATGATGATGATGATGATGATGATGATGATGACCCACAATATCAAGTTTATTGAGGTATTCCTCACGCGTATAAGTGGGTGGGGATAAAAATTGTTTGCTCCCTCGGTACTTTCTTTTCTTTTCTTTTTTATTAGAGAGTGATGTGAAGATAGACAGTTCGGGTAAAAATATGAAATGCGAAAATAATAATAAAGGTGATTATGGTTGGCTGGCTGGGTAGTTGGTTGGTTGGTACGTTATGTCAACCCTTGTTGGGTTATTTTAAGCCGAAGACATTTTGTGTTATACTTGATGGGTACTCAATCCTTTTTTAACAATTTTTTAAACACATTTTTTAAAACTCCTTTTTTATTATTTAACCCATAGATGGTACCCTAACAGGTACTACCACTACGGGTCAGAGTGGACCTGAGAGTTATCGTAATTAAGGTGTACGCCTCATTCCCCAATGCTCCAGAATTGGAACTTCACCATTAGATAAATTTTAACATCTTACCCAGAACATATATAAGACCCTCAACCACCACCTTCTAGCACATATATGATTAAAAAGAGTTGGGGTTGCCAAGAAGGGCAATAGGGTCAAGACAATTATATAGGTGCTGGGGATTGACCTCACCAGCCGATTGATCAGGTGGGGGTCTCTCTAACCGCCCAAGGGCTAAAGTGGACTGTTGCATATCATGGACGGCCCAGCCACCATGGATCCGGCCTTCAGTATCACGGGTCGCCACTCACGACCAACAGGTGGCCCCATTAGGTGAGGGGTCTTACCCCTCTGCAGAAGTGCAGTCGGTGTATTCTAAAACCCCAACTGACAGGGTTGTGGTGATTATGAATTAAGAAAGTAAAAACAGTTGTAATGACAATGGTAATAATGGAACAAATTAAAAAAGAAGGGTTTGGATTGGTTTGTTTTGTTTTACGGGATATCAACCTCAGTGGGTCATTTAATGCCGATAAAGTTTTGAAATAAATCAATTCTTAATGGATAATACATTTTTTTATAAATACATTTTTCTATTTAACCCATATATGGGACCCTAACAAGTACTACCAATCCGGGTCAGAGTGGACCAGGGAGCAATGGTGATGAAGGGGTGCTCCATATTCCCCAAACCTCCAAAACTGGAACCTCACCATCAGATAGAGTTTAACGTCATTCCCAGGACATGTAGACCCGCAGCCACCGCCTTCTAGTACCCATATGATAAAAAGGGGTTGGGGCTTGCCATAAGGGCAATGGGGTTGGGAAAATCATATAGGTGCTATGGCTTGACGTGACCAGCCGATTGATCGGAGGGGGTCTCTTCGACCGCCCGTCTAGCTCAAGAAAGGGCCAAAGTGGAGTATTGCATTTCATGAACTGCTCATCCACCTGGGCTCTATCCTTAAGCATCACGGGTCGCCACCCACGGCCAACAGATGGCCCCATTGGGGGAGTCTTACCCCTCTGCAGAGGTGCAGTCGGTGCATTCTAACGCCCCAGTCGACAGGGCGGAAAAAAGAAGGGAATGGAAAAGAAAAACAAATTGGTTTTCCATGTGGTTGGGTGTCTTTCTTTGTGGGTGTTCTGGTTATGTGTTTGGGTCTAATGGATATAGTGGTTGTTTGTTTTCGTGTCGACATTTTGAGATTGTCTCATATTTTTAATTTAATTAATTGGCCCATGAAAGGGGGCTTGAGAGGCAAACATTATTCCAGTGACGAGGAAGTGAAATCTGTAGTGAAGAAGTGGCTCAAAGAACAATCAACAGAATTTTACGGGGCAGGGATACATGTTCTCATTCGAAGGTGGAACATTGCTATTGAGTGAAACGGTGACTATGTGAATAAGTAGGGATGTGATCCACAGAGGACCAGCTTCATTTTCATGTATGATACATGTTCCTATGTTGGTAATTATACCTGTCCTAAACAAAATGGCATTACTTTTTGATAGACCTATGTGGAGAAGTAGGGATGTGATCCACAGAGGACCAGCTTCATTTTGATGTATGATACATGTTCCTTTGTTGGTAATTATACCTATCCTAAACAAAATCACATTACTTTTTGACATACCTATGTAGAGAAGTAGGGATGTGATCCACAGAGGACCAGCTTCATTTTGATGTATGATACGTGTTCCTGTGTTGGTAATTATACCTATCCTAAACAAAATGACATTACTTTTTGACATACCTATGTGGAGAAGTAGGGATGTGATCCACAGAGAACCAGCTTCATTTTGATGTATGATACATGTTCCTGTGTTGGTAATTATACCTGTCCTGGCATTATTTTTTTTTACTCACCCTTGTATATTTTGTTATTGATGGGTGATTATTGCAACTTTTTCTTGGACATAATCATATGGTTTCAAGTAATTATTTGTATAGATTTGTATTTTTTTATTGTACGATATATTGGATTTAATTTGTGGGGCCTCATATCAGTGAAGGGGGGGGGTGTGCAAATAAAACCGTTGAGAGGAAGGACCCAAAACAGAGCACATTCTCTTTTGATGACCCCCACAATAAAAACAAACATAAACAGAACAAACATGGAGTTGAACTTCTCGTTTATTACAAATGATTATTATCATTAGTTGCCCGGAACCATATAACAGCTCGGACGCCCCCCCCCCCAAAAAATATTTTAGCATTAAATAACCTAACAAAGGTCGACATTTCGTAAAACCGACCAACCAATTAACTAATCAGGCAACGATTTTGCAAGTACAAGGTAAACATACGTCTTGTAAAAAGAACTATGTTCTCCTCAAATCAATAATTGGCGTGAAGATGTTTTACGGCTGCAGTTCTTATAAAGTTTCTGTCCTGTGACCTGCGGCTGTAGAATACGCCGACTGCATCTCTGCAATGAGCTCCTGTTGGCCGGAGTCAGTGGCCCGTAATGTGTGAGGAAGGGATTCTGATAGCTGAGCGATCTGTGACCCAGGTACTAAGTAGTCAAGTGACCTGCAACACTCCAGTTTTTACGAACGGTTGGAGAGGCTTGATCCGTTCGATTGGCAGGCCATATTAAGTTCTTACACCTATATTCTTTTGCTAATGGATCGAGGAGCATTCTACATAAATCTAAGACAAGATTATTTTTCTTTTTAATTTTTTCAAATTTTTAAATTTTTTTTATATAAGTATTTCAGATGTCAAGTTTTTTGTGCATTCCTTTTATGAAGATATTATCTTGAAAAGCATTTTTTTTTTATTGATATACCTAGCTTCAGAATTTTGGTTAAAATAGATTTGGTTTGGTTTGTTTTGTTTTACGGCATATCAACCTCAGTGGGTCATTTACTGCCGATAAAGTTTTGAAATAAATCAATTCTTAATGGATAATACATTTTTTTTATAAATACATTTTTCTATTCAACCCATAGATGGGACCCTAACAGATACTACCACTCCAGGTCAGAGTGGACCAGGGAGCAATGGTGATGAAGGGGTGCTCCACATTCCCCAAACCTCCAAAACTGGAACCTCACCATCAGATAGAGTTTAACGTCATTCCCAGGACATGTAGACCCGCAGCCACCGCCTTCTAGCACCCATATGATAAAAAGGGGTTGGGTCTTGCCATAAGGGCAATTGGGTTGGGGCAATCATATAGGTGCTGGGGCTTGATGTGACCGGTTAAAATAGATATGTAATTCCTGCCAATTATTTCACAGTTTGATCTTTTGTTTTAGTTATTTTTATATAGTCCTATCAGTATTTGTTGTGAAGTATAGGAAACTTTCGCGTTATATTCATTATTTGTACTAGCAAATATATGCACCCTCCGCCGGGTGCAAGTATTTAAGTTTTAATATAATAAAATATCATATTAAATTTTAAACTAATGAAACTGAATAAAAATGC
>CM042167.1:68149325-68169325 GCA_023376005.1 Doryteuthis pealeii | reverse complement strand
CCTCAAGGGGGCGCCTCAGACGCTGAGCAATAAACCCATCCCTGCCCCCAAAGGGGCAGGTATTGCCTGGGGGGATAGCCCCCTGGGATCGACGCTTTTGCATACTAATACGGGTTTGCATACTATTAACATGCAATTATAATTATATATACATAAAAAAGCGGTTTACAGTGTGAATGGGAAGGCTAATTAGCATATTGATATTAAACATTTGATTTTAATAAATATGGGCTTAGTATTATTGATTTCTAATTGTTTGGTTTTATCTTAATCAATATGAGCAAAAATCTCGGGGATAAATCTTATAAGAAATCCATTAATAAGAAGGAATAACTGTAATGTCATTCTTTAGTTTCTATTTTAACTAAATTGTTAAATTAGGAAAATTTAGCAATGAAAGACGGGAGTGAGGGAAGAGTAAGTTTCAGTTGTTCTATTTTTCCATTATACCCGCTCTCTGTTTCAAATATTTTTATCTGCATTCTTATTTAGTTCATTAGTATTCTTATTTGATATAATATTTTATTACATTAAAAATTAAATACTTGCACCCGGCGGAGGGTGCATATATTTGCTAGTATATATGAATAGATGTAATTTAAAAAGGAAAAATAAGAAAAGAAAACCTAATTCACGTGTGACTATGTTTATTTGCATATGTTTGAAAATATTTAGGTTTATAACTTAATTTGTTTACGAAAAAACAATTTGTTATACTTTGTGCTTCTATAGAAATAAATCAGGCTTATATTAATAATAAACGAAGAATGTGGGAATGGCAAACTAGTGTAACGTTTAGAGACTTCGCCTGTCAGCTTGACAGTCGAGGTTTCGAGTCACACACGGAGCAGTCTCCCATGTCTATAACCTTGCTGATGAGACCTAATAGGTCGAAATGTACATTCAGGGATTGACATTTTCTCGATTTGTTTAGCCTTACATTTGAACATATATGCCCGCCTAAATTCATTAATTATTAACTAATTAATTTTCAAAATTAGGTATGACTTCAATTAAGCACATATCCTCCAAAAATTGTCGGCTTAAAGCCATATAAAAATAAACACATTTGTTTGTTTACTTAACCTCATATATATATATATATATATATATATATATATATTATATATATATATATATATATATGGCTGAACTTGCACAAAGGTGTCAAAATTATATATATATATATATATGGGAGGTTAATCCGACATATGTGGAGAAAAGTAGACAAACACGGGATGTTATGGAAACGGGATGTTTATTGTCGTCGATTCAACGTTTCGGCTATTTAGACCATCATCAGGACCAAAAGCCCAGTTCTAGCTTCAATGAAGGACATTTTCAGAATGGTGAAAAACAGTAGGTTGTCAGTAGGGGCAGGGGTGGCTGGAGGAGATGGGTAGTGGATTTTCTTCCCCATTTTTGACCTACTGTTTTTCACTATTCTGAAAATGTCCTTCATTGAAGCAAGAACTGGGCTTTTGGTCCTGATGATGGTCTAAATGACCGAAACGTTGCATCGTCGACAATAAACATCCAGTTTCCATAACATCCCGTGTTTGTCTACTTTTCTCCACACACACACACACACACACACACACACATATATATAATATATATATATATATGTGTGTGTGTGTGTGTGTGTGTGGGTGTGTGTATATGTCATATATGTTCCTAAGAAGCATTCCTTTTTTGATGAAACTTATTCTGTACTTAATCTAAAATCTCATCTATATATATAAAAGGAAGTTTGGTATGTACGTGTCGACGTATAACTCCAAAACGATAGGTTACTCAGATTCGAAATCTTGCATACACCTTAATATCCTTCTAACTAAGAAACACGCCATATTTGGTTATTGATTTTTTACTGATTAAGGGATATAATTAATTAATTAAACCGAAATCAACCGATTTATGGAACTGTCTGTTTACCAGCTGCTGCTGATAATAAAATATTGTTCACTGCCTGCTTTCTATTATAAGCTATACCAGCAGTTTAGTTTAATTTTAGTGAACAAAATCACAGTCTAAGCCGTTCAGCTTGGAATCTCTCGCCTATTTATGGTCCAATCTTTGTATATAATCCGGTCATGGACCGGGTACTTTTGCTAGTTATTCATAAATTTTAATGTCATATCTATTGCACTTGTATCTTATAGCACTTTATAGAGACTATGTAAATTCAGTTCTTATGTAACGAATACTTAAAGCCCTGTCGGCTGAGGCATTAGAGTACTCCGACTGTACCTCTGCATATGGGTAAGAACCCGCCCCAATGGATCTACCTGTTGGGTGTGCGTGGTGACCTGTGAAGCTTAAGGACGGAATCCTGGTGGATGAGCAGTCCATGCAACACTCCACTTTGAGCCATACTTAGGCTAGACGGGCGGGCGGAGAGAGGCCTTCCGATCAATCGTCTGGCCATGTCAAGCCCCAGCATCAATATGATGATCCCAACCCTATTACCCTTATGGCAAGCCCCAGCACTGTGCTATATGTGGCTAAGGGTCTCATTGTCCTGGGTAATTTAAGTGATGGTCACCGTCTATGATTAAATAGCAAGGCTCTCCTATTAAACGGATGTGAGCTCTCTGACAACCTTGTTAGATATATACCTATCTATATATTTATCAGTTAAATTCGCAGTCGTGTTTGTAGGTACTGATGGCCCAGTGGTTAAAAATTGATGAAAGATTGGTCGGGTTTCGATCCGGGCTGGAGGTAGCCTGCCAAGTCCAGCTACACTGAGGAAACGTGATATATCGAAAACGGTGTCAGTGGATGATTATATATATATATATATATATATATATATATGTGTGTGTGTGTGTGTGTGTGTGTGTGTTGAAAAAATAAAATAAAGGAAAGAAAGTATAGAATAGATAAAATAGGATATTTTAATCAATTTTACTTACACGTGTTACGGTCAGGAGTTTATCCATGTGTACATTATTCAAATTACCCAGGACAAATTTAATGAAATTTTAATGAAATCTAAATTTATATATACAGGGTGTTTGGGATAAATTTGACATATTTATATTTGGTTATTTTTCTCCATAGGTTGGAGGTATTGACGCTCTCTTTAAGTACCCATGCGCAGAACGCTGTGTGACAATAATGAAGATATCAAAGAAAAAGGGTTAAATGCCGATCATATTAGCAGCGATAACTTTATTTCCACCGATATATATATATATATATATATATATATATTTGGAGGATATGCGCTTAATTGAAGTCATACCTAATTTTGAAAATTAAGTAGTTAATAATTAATGAATTTAGGCGGGCATATATGTTCAAATGTAAGGCTAAACAAATCGAGAAAATGTCAATCCCTGTATGTACATTTCGACCCATTGAGGGATTGACATTTTCTTGATTTGTTTAGCCTTACATTTGAACATATATGCCCGCCTAAATTCATTAATTATTAACTAATTAATTTTCAAAATTAGGTATGACTTCAATTAAGCACATATCCTCCAAAAATTGTCGGCTAAAAAAGGCCATATCAAAAAATGAACACATTGTTTACATTCCTTCATATATATATATATATCGGCTTCACCAGACTGTGAATCTTTCTATAAGATTCGCAGTCTGATATATATATATATATATATATATATATATATATATATATATATATGTCAATTGTCAACATTACAGATTCCTGAAACTTTCCATCTTCATCAATTGTACTGTTGGACTTATTATATTTTTAAAACTTGCTTTTGTAGCTGGAACATATTCTTGAACATTTTGATATTTATATACACTTTTTAATTCAATCTCTTTTGAGCTTTTTTAATGATAAGAATGCTTCTAATTTTTAAAAATAAAAATTTATTTTATTTTTAACATAGAATACGCATTTAAAAAAATAATTTTTTTTTTTTTTAAATTCCGGCCCTGATCGAGAACGTTTTGTGCCTCGTGATTAACGATCTATTTATTTCGTCTTTCCTATTATATATAGTTGCTTTGATAAAGACCGCTGTATATGGTCGAAACAGATTCTGTCAGCAAAACTATTAACATCTTGTTTTTTCTACAAACTTTCCACACATACTGTTGGATTCATATCCATTTTACTTTTCATCTCTCTCTCTCTCTCTATATATATATATATATATATATATATATATATATATATATATATATATGTGTGTGTGTGTGTGTGTGTGTGTGTGTGTGTGTGTGTGTGTGTGTGTATGTGTAATGTAGTTGTGCATTTGTGTAATTTGTGTAGGAGTAGGTTCATAATTGCCCCTCTGTTTTCTGGGATTTTAGACAGAGGAGGAGGAGGAGAAGAACAGAAGAGGAAGAGGAAGTTTAAAAACTTCATTGAATTGATAAAGAAAATACTAAACTCGGATACGCTTAACAGCATCGAAAAATCATCTTAGTTGCGAGTTGAAAGTATTGAGAGTAATCTCCCCTTCCATCCACAAAGTGAAATCATCTATGGCCGACCCTTTAAAGAATGGGACTCTACTTTGGACCCACGGAGTGGTTGTCGTTTCTTGGCTCTTCTTCTTATGTCATTGTGTTACCCTTTTTTTTCAATCGTCTGCATTTTTTTCTGTTCTTTCTTTCTTTCTTTCTTTCATTATCGCTTGTTCTATTCCTCTCTAACTTCTTTTTTCATTTTGTTTCGTTTTTTCTTTCATTTCTTTCTTTCCTTCTTCTTTTCTTTTTGTTTTACTTATTTCATTCATTCATTCATTCATTCATTCTTTACTTATACTTCTGTTCTTTCTTTCTTTCTCTCTTTCTTTCTTTCTTTCTTTCATTATCGCTTGTTCTATTCCCCTCTAACTTTTATTTTTGTTTTTTCGTTTTTTTCTTTCTTTCTTTCCTTCTTCCTTTCTTTTTGTTTTACTTATTTCATTCATTCATTCATTCATTCTTTACTTATTCTTCTGTTCTTTCTTCTTTTCTTTCTTTCTTTCTTTCATTCATTATCGCTTGTTCTATTCCTCTCTAACTTCTTTTTTTCATTTTGTTTCGTTTTTTCTTTCATTTCTTTCTTTCCTCCTTCTTTTCTTTTTGTTTTACTTATTTCATTCATTCATTCATTCTTTACTTATACTTCTGTTCTTTCTTTCTTTCTTTCTTTCTTTCATTATCGCTTGTTCTATTCCCCTCTAACTTTTTTTTTGTTTTGTTTCGTTTTTTCATTTTTTTCTTTCCTTCTTCCTTTCTTTTTGTTTTACTTATTTCATTCATTCATTCATTCATTCATTCTTTACTTATTCTTCTGTTCTTTTTTCTTTCTTTCTCTCTTTCTTTCTTTCTTTCATTCATTATCGCTTGTTCTATTCCTCTCTAACTTCTTTTTTCGTTTTGTTTCGTTTTTTTTCATTTCTTTCTTTCCTTCTTCCTTTCTTTTTGTTTTACTTATTTCATTCATTCATTCATTCTTTCTTTACTTATACTTCTGTTCTTTCTTTCTTTCTTTCTTTCTTTCTTTCTTTCTTTCTTCCTTTCTTTTTGTTTTACTTATTTCATTCATTCATTCATTCTTTACTTATTCTTCTGTTCTTTTTTCTTTCTTTCTTTCTTTCTTTCTTTCTTTCTTTCATTCATTATCACTTGTTCTATTCCTCTCTAATTTCTTTTTTCGTTTTGTTTCGTTTTTTTCTTCTTTTACTTTCTTTCTTTCTTTCTTTCTTTTTTGTTTTTGTTTTACTTATTTCATTCATTCATTATTTATTTATTTTAATGCCTTTTATTT
The DNA here is from genome assembly GCA_023376005.1 of Doryteuthis pealeii. Classification (NCBI taxonomy): domain Eukaryota; kingdom Metazoa; phylum Mollusca; class Cephalopoda; order Myopsida; family Loliginidae; genus Doryteuthis; species Doryteuthis pealeii. The sequence goes on along the minus strand of CM042167.1, from coordinate 68,163,573 downwards.
TTTTCCTTCTTTATTTCTTCTTGTTTTACTTCTTTCCTTCCTCTTCTTTCTTTCTTTCTTTCTTTCTCGCTTATTCTGTTCTCCTTTTCCTTCTCTCTTTCAATTTCTTTCTTTGACATTCTTTTTCCTTCCTCTCTTTCTTTCTTTTTCTTTCTTTCTTATATTATCTTTTTACACTTTCTTCCTTTTATTTTCTTTCCTTTGTTTTCGTTTTGTTTTACTTCTTTCTTTCTTTCTTTCTCTCTCTCTCTCTCTCTCTCTCTCTCTCTCTCTCTCTCTTTCTCTCTTTCTTTCTTTCCCTTTTTCTTTCTTCTTTTTGTTTCTTAGTTTCTTTCTTTCTTTCTTTCTTTCTTTCTTTCTTTTCTGATTTCTCTCTCTCTCTTTCTTTCTTTTTCTCACCCCCTCTATATTTCGCTCAAACCTTTTCCTTTCTTTTTGTACAATCTTCATTTTATACAATTATCTCATTTATTCATTCTCTTTTCATTCTTTCGGAAAAGTGGAAAAAAAATCTCAATTAAAAAAAAAGAAACCTCTCCTCAAACATCTCCTCCCTCTCCTCAAACATCTCCTCCTCCTCAAACATCTCCTCCCTCCTCAAACATCTCCCTCTCCTCTGTTCAACAACATAACTCTCCCCCCCCCCATTTCATTCTCTCAACGCACCCCTACCCCCGTCACAAACAACCACTAATAAGCACGACTGTCTTTGTTCGACCTCATCATTCAAATGGGCATCACAATAGCAGCCACAGCAACAGGCAGAGAACTTGGTAAAAGGCGGTGTTGTAAGGGGGCGAGGGGGGGGTAAGGGGGGGTTATATTTCATTCATGCGGAATCATAAAGATGAGACCAACAGAGAAATGCTGTAGTAGTAGTAGTAGTAAGTAGTAGTGAGACGACAAAGACAAGAAGGATCGTATCTTCTTAAGGGGTCAGATTTGACTCAGAGAAAATGTTTGCAGCGTCCTGTCTAAAAACAAGCGTCTTCGCTAAATAAGTCTCCCTCCTTTTCAGATCATGTAAAACATAATAAATCTCTCTCTCTCTCTCTCTCTCTCTCTCTCTCTCTCTCTCTCTCTCTCTCTCTCTCTCTCTCTGTATATATATATATATATATATATATATATATGAAAGTAAACAGTCTGTTTGAGATGGCGATAGTTGACAATTTTTGGGAGAATAAGTGCTCAATTGAAGTCATACCTAATTTGAAAATTAATTAGTTGATAATTAATGAATTAGGCGAGCATATCTGTTCACGCCTTACATTTGAACAGATATGCTCGCCTAATTCATTAATTATCAACTAATTAATTTTCAAATTAGGTATGACTTCAATTAAGCACATATTCTCCCATATATAATATATATATATATATATGATTATATGATCAATGAATTAGGCGAGCATATCTGTTGACGCCTTACATTTGAACATATATGCTCGCCTAATTCATTAATTATCAACTAATTAATTTTCAAATTAGGCATGACTTCAATTAAGCACATATTCTCCCAAATATATATATATATATAAGTAAGTAAAGTCATCGGAGCGGCCTAATGTCGGTATCAGCCAGACAGCGAGGGAGTATATCCCCTTTTCACTAGCGCTAGACCATGGAGATTATTTTAGCGTCTGAGGTGGAGCACCACACCTACCATCAGCTCTTCACTTTACCGCACAGATCCCTGTGCTACTCATACGCTGAGTTGGCGAGGGTCGGTATTGAACCAGGAACCTTGTGATTTCTAGCCGAACGCTCTGCCGACTGAGCTAATATATACAAGGTGTGTCAACAAAGTATCGAGACTGAAGCTGTATTTACCAAAATAGAAATGAACAATGAATGGAACGTTAATTTTTTTCAGAATACAAGGTGTGTCAAAAAAGTATCAAGTTTAAAGCTGTATTAAAGATAGAAATAAAGAAAGAATGGAGCGTTATTTTTTCTCCTGAATACAAGGTGTGTCAAAAAGTACAAGAAAAGAACTGGATACTTTTTTGACACATCTTGCATGTGTGCCTATTCATATATAGTCATCCACAGATACAATGCTTCGATGTATCACGTCTCCTCAGTGTGGCTAGACTTAGTAGGCTACTTAGTATGTTACTTCCAAATGGGATCGAATCCCGACCGAATTTTCAACGGTAAAAATTTGGGCCATCAGCTATCTAAAAGCAAGAGATGAGAATTTAAATGATAGATAAATACACAATCGACAGCCGTTATAAATTATATATATATATATATATATATATATATATATATATGATAAGTTGTAAACACGGTATGTTTGGAATGGCTTTTTTGCCGACAATTTTTGGGAGAATATGTGCTTAATTGGAGTCGTACCTAATTTTGAAAATTAATTAATTAATAATGAATTAGGCGGGAATGCCTATTTAAATGTATGCCTAAACAAATCGAGAAAAATCAATCTCTGTATGTACATTTCGATACCAACCCCTCCGCACAAGCAGGATGCGACACAAGGTCAATTTCTTAAGCGGAGTTTATCAGGTTTGAATTCAGAGTTTTCCTTCTCCAAGACCGGTTGCCTAACCATGGTTAAAGAGTCCAGTCTGCCCTACTATTTGCCCGTAGCTGGAGGGAGAGTAGGATTCATACCTTTCCCAAGGGTATTAGCGCTAAGTGAAATGCAATTACCAAGTCCAGGATTTGAACTCGGGGCGACGAGTCCATTTCCCAAGACTTTAACCATTACACCACGCGCTTCATTATAACGGCTGTCGATTTACGGTTAAATTGTCAGTCTCTCCTATAAATGATAGTGCGCTCTCTAGTGGCCTTGACATTTATACATATGTATTTATTCATCATTTAAATTCTCATCTCTTGCTTTTAGATAGTTGATGAACATCCTAAAATATATATATATATATATATATATATATATATATATATATATATGAGAAGAAAATATTTTAAAAATATAACAAACACAGGATGTTATGATCAGGGGAAACAATTTTATGTGTCATTACTTAAGTATTTCGGTATATTGTACCATCATCAGGACACTGTTAAGGAATGTTTTTGTGAGGGACAAAATGAAAGATGTTAAGTGTATAGTGAAAGTATGAATATTATGTTATTAACCGTTAATTTTTATATGTGCGTTTGCTTACGAAAACTGATGACGTGATCATTGCATGAGCAAAAATGGAAAGTGAAGATCATAGGATGACGCATACAGACATGTGAATAAGCGGAGAACGAAAAGCTAACGAAGATATGACGTATCTTATATGGATATTAATGTTTAGAAAAATAGGAAGATTAATAGATAGAACTTTTAATATATATATATATATAGAACAAAACAATAATAAACACATATATATCCATATATACGCAGATCTATATATATATATATATATATATATATATATATGAAATTTAACATTTTGAAAAAACATATGATGTTTGTTATGTAATTTTGAAAAGTCAAATGAAAAAACAATATATCTGGAATTTTACACCTTGAAGACTTTCATTTATAACGCTACGGACTTATCAACACCACAAGTAAATTTTGGAACTCTAACATCTTTCTTCAAATTACACTGTGGACTTGTATATTTTTAACAGCTGAAATATATCCTATACTATTTTGATACCCACTTTACATTTTTTATATAATTTTTACAACAAACTCTTTTGAGTTTTACTATAAACTATAATGCTTCTGATTTTTAAAAATTAAAAATAAAATTTATTTTATTTTTAAAACAGAACGTGCATTTTTCAAAATTTCAGCGGTTGAATTCAGCGTTCGTTTTGTAAACAGTCTTTTAACGGATATCTTTCTTCCCGTCTATGTCGCTCGTTGATGAAGACCAACTTATCGATTTGGTCGAAACAGATCTGTCAGCAATTACATAACAAACATCATATGTTTTTTCAAAATGTTAAATTTCATACTGTCGGATTAATTTCCATATATTTCTCATATATATATATAATATATATATATATATATATATATATGAATAGATTTTTGGTACAGGAGAACTTATATAGTACTAAAATTGGAGGAATCCTATGTATGTAGGGAGATCATACAGTCATAAGATGGTAATATTTTATTATAAAATAAAATACAAAATAAAGGGAATACGAAGGCCTTTTCGACCGGTTCTTTTTCAAGTATAAACACCGGCGACGAATAAAAGTCAGATTGTATAAGAAATATTCTTTAAGAACGAATGGAGGTGAGCCAGAGGGGGACAAAAAAAAAGAAAAGGGGGGATATATATATATGAACCCTCAGGTCGAAACAGGGTTGGAGATGTCTCCCAACAAGGGAGTGTTTGGGTTTTTGTCTGCTCAGAATGGGACGAAAGAATGAAATATAAGCAGCTTCAAGAATGGTTAGGTGGTGCTTAGACCTAGCTCTGTGCAAGTCGGAGAAACACTCCTCAGTATAGTCGGCCCTACAAGCATTTATAGATATCAAGTGTTCGGCTATAGTCGAATCATATGCTTGGGAATGCCCGGTTGTATTAGCAATGGCGTTGCGAAGCGTACGTGGAACATGCTGTTTTATTCTAATTTCAAGTCACTGGGATGTACGGCCAATGTATATCGAATTACATCGGCATTTAAACTTATAAATGAGATTACTTTGCTGGAAGATTGGCAGTACATCTTTATGAAAGGACCGAAATGCGGGTCGGGTGGTGATTATGGTACGCACCTTCACTGCATTGTAGCAACGCTTGACCGAGGAGGAGATCTTATCAGCGATGGTCTGGCTAGTGGGGCCAATTCATGGGAGTCTAACGTAAACAGGACATTTAGATGGGCCGAAAGGCTTATCGCTTCTAGACTTGTTTACAGTTAGATTAATTGTTTTAGTAATGACCTCATCTGGGTACTCATTATACAAAAACAAATTTCTAATTTGTTCAAATTCACTCTCGATTTTATTGCCGGAACAAATTTTAAGGACCCTAAATCTCAGACACTTAATTAAGTTAATTTTCCTCGGTTTAGGGGCAAAGGCATACCAACTTAAATAGAACCCAGTGAATGTAGGCTTTCTGTAAATGCTAGTTACGAATTTCGACGAATTCTTTTCTACTAATACACCCAAAAAACAATTTATTATTATTATTATTTTCAGCCTCCATGGTAAAGGATAAGGAAGGATGTAAATTATTTAGTTCATTGAAGAACATTAAAGCATCGCTACGTGAATTAAAACTGACAAAAGTATTATCCACGTAACGAAAGTAGATATAGGGCTTAGGGAGCCTGTTAGATAGGAGTGGTTCGTGAAAACCAACGAAAACAGTAGCCAAAAGGCAACCAAGAGGAGATCCCATACTAATGCCATCTATTTGGCGATACATGGTGTCATTAAAACTGAATGAGACCGACTTAGTAACAAATTCCATCAATTCAACAAAGATATGTTCAGGAAAAGAAGGAGTTAACTTAGGTTTGCTACGATATAAAAAGTCGGCACAAATAGAGAGATTGTTTCGTTAAGGGGAATATTAGTAAATAACGAAACAATGTCAAAGACACTATGTATTGGGTGTCAACACAGGGAGGGAGCAGATGGATATGGAAGAGAAAGTGAAAGAGTCACTAATACAGTGTTTAGAATAAAATTCTAAAACTGGATTAAGTAACTGGACAAGCCATTTTGCCAAAGCATGTTGGGCGGAATAGCACATGGACAATATGGGTCGCAGAGGGACATCAGGTTTATGTATTTTGGGTAAACCGTATAATCTGGGCCTCTGTGAACCAACTGGACGAATTAAATCATAAACTTCTTTAGAGATAATTTTTTTCTTGTGTAACTCAAAAAAACGTTTCTGTAATTGTTGTGAGGTTTTAAGGGGTCAAATAAGAACAAAACGACGGGTAACAAATGTAGGAAAATGTATTAAAAAAAAGTAGACAAATACAATACAGAGAAGTGGGAATTACGTCCGACAAATAGAATTGTGAGCTGACTCGCATTGGCTTACTCTCACGCCACAATTGTCCCTGTTACTTATAGTAACCCGTCGGCGCATTCCATTAGTTTTATAAGGTGTATCACCTATAACAGTAATTTAATCTCAAGTCTGTGTATGTCGTCAAAAGACAAATCACCGAGTTTGAGAAATTTGGAAGTATCACTTAAAATAGTGGACATTTTGCGGTAGTAATCGTGACGGTTTAAAATAACAACACCAGCACCTTTATCAGGTTTAGCAAGTAGAATTTCGGTGTTGCGTTTGAGGTGTTTAGCTGCTTTGAAGTGATTCTTCTGCCACAAGAAACGACTGGAGGCAACGGGAGTTTCGGCAAGCTCGTGGGCCAATTCAGCCAAACGGGCTATTAGGTATGTCACACTGGGTTGAGAAACAGGGCGTATATAGAAAATATACATACGCATGCATAGATGTATCACGTTATATTGTTGTGACCGGGGTTTGCAATCTTATAACCACCGATTATTGATTGGCCTATGTATTTGGATATGTTGAAGAAGCCAGGCCTATAGTTAACATTATCAATGTTGCTTATAGCACTAACTTCAAAAATCTGTCTAAGTCTCTTGTCATGGATATAGGCCAACATATACGCATTTTCGAAATCGAAACTATGTTTGTCATTTAATGCATGTTGGAAGAGACAATTATTTACGTCGCCTATTCTAATGCCACGTTTATGTTCGTAAATGCGCTTACCTAAGCTTTTAGATGTTTCTCCAATATAGCCTTCTAGATGTTTCTTATGGCTTCTTCAACATGATTATATTCTGCGTATGTGTACTTAAAGTTGTGGTTACCATCAGTAAATTCAAGGCATTAGAATCCATGAGAAAAAACAATAAAATCGTTAACGTACATTTTCATCAAACTTATAATGACTGAAAAATGGCATTTTGGGGGCACTTTTGAAACCCCATATCTCCCCCAATTCTAAAGCGAACTCAACCATCTTTTACTATGTGATACTCCTCATCGAACTCTATCAGAAAATCATATTATTTTTGCACTTTATTTGTACACGAAATTGGCAATTTTTGCCCACTCTCAGGGGGATTATCAGGCCTCAAAAGTCACCTAAAACTCCGAATTGAGCACTTTTTTCACCATCAGTAAGTTCAAGGCATTAGAATTCATGAGAAAAAAACAATAAAATCGATAACGTACATTTTCATCAAAATACGTAGACTTATAATGGATCCATTTACCGCCATTTAACTTGCATTTACAGCGTAAACATGGCCTCCCTACTAGCAGTATGCACCAAAGAAGTGACCCGATGTCTCTGGTCGGAAGGAGTGTCAAGGGGTTAAATTAATCGGAGGCTTTTAATACAATACGGGGACAGTGCATGGTCACGTAGAAGAGTATGTGAATGGATAGAGACTTTTAAAAGTGATCGGACGAATGTGACGTACGAAAAGGGAGCAGGATGTCCGTCAAACTGAGAAGACTCAGTGATTCGGCGAATTTTCGTCGATAAGGTATATATATATATATATATATTATATATATATTATTGAGTATTCTAGCTGATTTCAACAATGTTGTTGTCAGGATGCTCTCAATTCTTCCTCTGATTTCCAATTTCTTCTAGTCTTTTCATTTTTTTATTATATTATTCGAGTTTTTTTTACACTTGCAGCAGCCTGAGATTCACTGGAGGCTGAGTGACAAACAGTCTCCTCAGGTCTCCAGCACTCTTCTGAGTATTCTTGTTCAATACTGTAGTTTGATTGATCTCGATTCTTCCTCTAATTTTTATTATCATTTATATATATATATTTATAAATATATATTATTATTATTATAATCGAAATAGTGTGTATTGTCTGTAACCGAAACTATATCACTACACAAGTCACAATTCCCTTAGTCATTTACGTCACATTCTCCATGATTTTATTTTTTATTCAAACTTCAATTATTAATAAAATTGTTTTTACATTATTAATACTGTTAACCATATCTACAGGTATTTGCCTCATACCCCACTTGTATGGGCTGAGCACAAGGCCTCGTTTTAACGTGGGCCCACCCACAAGCCGAAGCTCATGGGTGGGAAAGAACAAAAATTGCGTCGATCCCTTCGGCATTCTCCCCTCAAGGGGGGCCTCAAGCACTGGGCAAAAACCAGCCCTGCCCTTTAAATCAGGGGCAGGTGTTGCCTGGGGGATGCCCCCTGGGATCGACGCTATTAACTCGAAAAGATCCAGGCCCCCACTACGAGGGCGGGCTTGTCTACATACTTACAACATGCAAGTTATATATATATATAACAAAATAGCGGTTTACAGTGTGAACAGGAAAACTAATTTGCATATTGATATTAAAATTTTAATTTTGATAAGATACGTGCTTAGTATGATTGATTTTTAATTGTTTGTTTTTTTTCTTAATGAATATTAGCAAAAGTCTGAAGATAAATCTTAGAAGAAATCCATTAACAAGAAGAATAACTTTAATTTTATTCTCTACTTCCAACTAAATAGTTAAATTAGGAAAATTTAGCAATGAAAGACAGGAATGATGGAAGAGAAAGTTTCAGTTTCTATTTTTCGATAATACCTTCCTCTGTTTAAAATCTTTTTATCTGCATCATTATTAGTTTCATTAGCCTTTCTAATTCAATATATTTATTATATTAAAACTTAAATACTGCACCCTACGGAGGGTGCATATATTTGCTAGTATAATTGATTAATTGGCTGCACGTGGATATACTGATGGGACAGGGTCTGTCTATTAACTTTCAAGTCTATCTCTATTTCTTGTTTACACTCTTCTATTTCTCTCCACCTTTCTTTCTTTCTTCTTCTTTCTTTCTTTCTTTCTTTCTTGATCTTCACAGAATCTTCTTTCTCTCTTTTCACCCTCTTTTCTTCCACTCACCATCCTTCACTTTGTGGTGGAGATTTATCAATATTCAACTCGAATTTCTCATTATATATCCTGCATCGTTTCTTATCTTCTTTATTAAGATAAAAGTATTCCATCTTATCCTTTTGATAACGTACTTGGTTGGATGCAGAATCGCCAAAAGTACAGTGTCATCTGTATAACGCAAAAATATAAACATCTCAATTTATCACATACTAGAAGCGGCTACCCTGCATCAAAAGGTGGGAAAAGTCCACGATGTATTAATTTGTTTACTTAAAAAAATAGATTCATCGCCATTTCTATGTATATTTTAATTTTTAAATAACTTCGTATATAAATCAAAATTTCATATTTTTTGCACAAAGGACAAGAACTGGGGATATTTAATGTTATATATATATAAAGTAAAAAGTAAAGTCGACGGGGTGGCCTAAAGTCGGTATCAGCAGCGAGTGAGTCTATCCCCTTTTCAATAGCGCTAGACCAAGGAGATTGTATTTAGCATCTGAGATGGAGCGCCACACCTACAAGGGCTCCTTACTTTACCGCACAGATCCCTGTGCTACTCATACGCTGAGCGGATCGAACTAGGAACCTTGTTATATATATATATATATATATATATATATATATATATAATATATACCTTCGTTATCGATTGTTTTATTTTCGTAGTTTTATCCGTACATACATTACATACATACATACACATTAACTGCCATATATATATATATATATAATATATATATTATATGAGGATATGAGGATTGGAATAAATCCGACAGAATGTAGTAAAGAATAGAGGGAAAAATGTGAACAAAGGAACAAAACTCAGACAAGTATATGTAGGATATATATTTCGCCGTGCATGAGCTCGGCTTCTTCAGTCGTTTATTTGATCATAATGCATCATACATCCACTTCTCTTTCCTATAAAACACATGTATGATGCATTAATGAATCAAATAAACGACTGATGAAGCTGAGCTTAATGCACGGCAAGATATATTTCCTACATATACTTGTCTGAGTTTTGTTCATTTGTTCACATTTTTCCCTCTATTATTTACTTATATATATATATATATATATATATATATATATATATATATATATATATGAGAAAGTAAATACACACGCGGTGTGTTTATGAAATGGCTTTATATAGCCGACAATTTTGGGAGAATATGTTGCTTAATTGAAGTCGTACCTAATTTTGAAAGTTAATTAATTAATAATTAATTAATTAGGCGGGCATACCTATTAATGTAAGGCTAAACAAATCGAGAAAAATCAATCTCTGTATGTACATTTCGCTTTCAAAATTAGGTACGATATATATATATATATATATATAGAGAGAGAGATTGATAGATAGATAGATAGATAGATAGATATTTTCAAAACAAGATCTTCGTAATCACCAGTGGACAAATCGAACTCTTTTTGGACCCATTATACTGTTCTCAGCCTTGACACACACACTCTAAAATCTTCGTATTGGAGATTTCGGCGTGAAAGTCAAGCCGTACAGCATGCCGTTTCGAATTTCTGGTGGAGGTAATTACGTTCATGTGCGCTTTCCTCGTAGATATTGCCAAACTGACTCTAGGTGTATTCCCCGAGTCATTAAATTGCTGCATCTACGCAATTCTCAATACTCCTTTTTTTGACACAGAGAGTGTCTCTGTCATCTCTCTGATGTAAGGCCTTGTCCATCGCATCAGTTGCCTTGTCCTTTGGAAAATTTATCCACTCTTGTTCATTTCAAAATTTTCAAGAGCAGCTTAGAAGAGGAACTGTCCAGGCTAGTTGGCTGGTTGGTTAGTTGGTTAGTTTGAGTGGTTGGTCATTTACGGTCAGTCAACTTTTGTGTTATTTGATTCCAAAATTTTTTTTGTTTTATTCATTCTCATTTGGTTATTCTATTTTTTAAGAACATTTTTAAAAACTCTTAAAAAAACTGTTAAGTATCTGGCCCCATCCTTGGCCAGTTGTAAAAGAACTGAAAGTAAATAAGTAGTAAGTCAATAAGTCCTGTGGTATAGTATCTTTAGGTCCGACGTCCAAGAAGATCCAAGTAGCAATATTAGTTGGCCAGAAAATGTCAGTATAAATGATATTCAGCAGCAGAGTACTGCCAGTGATTGGTCAATAGGAATCCTTCCCAGGTCACGTGCTTTCGGCGAGTCTAATATAGTAGAAGTGACCATTCACCACACGCCTTATATCTTAAATATCATGGGAAATGGACTCGTCGCCCCGAGTTCAAATCCTGGACGTGGTAATTGCATTTCACTTAGCGCTAATACCCTCGGGAAAGGTATGAATCCTACTCTCCCTCCAGCTATGGGTAAATAGTAGGACAGACTGGGCTCTTTAACCTTGGTTAGGCAACTGGTCTAGGAGAAGGAAAACTCTGAATTCAAACCTGTTAAACTCCGCTTAAGAAATTGACCTTGTGTCATATCCTGCTCGTGCGGAGGGCTTGGTAAATATATATATATCTTAAAAATCACAACAAAAACTCATTCTGTTATATACCCGTTCATCTGCTAGGTATATAATGGGGAGGAGAAGATAGTGTTTTACGGGGGGGGGGGGGGTTCTATTTTGGCGACTGGCCATCTGTCACAATCTTATGGCATATCCTTTAATCTTTAAGCAAGACCGCTTGTCCAGCGGAAATCCTTGGTAATCCTTTGGTAAAAGAATCCTCAGTATTGTAAGTTCTTTCGTCAATGGTTGCAAGTGGACTATGAAAGGATCAGTGTTTAAATAATTAATCAGCCAAACATCATGGCTGTTGATTGGCGTAGGAATAGAACACGTGACCTCGCCTAATCTATAAATTCAGGCGGGGAATTGGAGTTTATATACAAAACGTCCCAACAAATTGTCTATCTGATAATGAAGCAATTTTTTTAACTCATAGATGGCACCCTAACAGGTATTACCACTCTCGGTTAGGGTGGACCTGGGAGTAATGGTGTTAAGTTTTTATGAGCCATCCTTTATCCTTTAAGCAAGAGTGCTTGTCCAGCGGAAATTCTTGGTAATCCTTTGGTAAAAGAATCCTCAGTATTGTAAGTTCTTTCGTCAATGGTTGCAAGTGGACTATGAAAGGATCAGTGTTTAAGTAATTAATCAGCCAAACATCATGGCTGTTAATTGGTGTAGGAATAGACCACGTGACTCGCCTAATCTATAAATTCAGGCGGGGAATTGGAGTTTATATACAAAACATTCCAACAAATGGTCTATCTGATAATGAAGCACATGCTGGTTGGTTGGATTTTACGGCATGTCAACTTTTGTTGGGTTATTTTATGCCCAAGACATTTTGTTTGATTCATTCTATAAATTTAGATTGGGAATTGTAGCACACCTTATATACTCAAAATATTCCGACACTTTTTTTGGGTTGCTTTCCTCTTCTGGTTGATATGGCTTCTGTCTGTGTTGGATTTGGTTGTCTGTGTTCATCCTCTTGGTTTTTTATAATTAAGCAAGACTTTGCTAATTTTTTAAAATGCGTCTTTATTAAAACCGAAGCCTAAAAGGGTTTAACCGCGCAGTGAAAAGATGGCTTACCTGAGACAGACGACTATACCACGTCTGGCCCCTTCGACTAACCGCCAAAATCTAACTAACTTTGTTAGCTTCACACGCTTTTCCTTTAGCCAATCAGAAATCGGAGCCTAGGTCAGTGAAAGGTTGACTGTTGTTAATAACTTTTATACCGCTACTTTTATATTAATGATAACTTTCCATTTACCATACCGTTATTTAAATTTTAATACATCAAACTCATAATTTGTATGCAACCCACAAGTTGTGTAACAATTATTTATCTACTTAACCTATAGATGGAACCCTAACAGGCACTACCACTCCGATTAAGAGAAGACCTGGGAGAAATAGCAATGAAGAAGTACTCCACACTCCCCAGAGCTCCAGAATTGGAACCTCACCACTAGGACAATAAAAATCTGAGCCTTCAAGTACATTTATAATAGAAAGGGGTAGTGTTTTGCCATAAAAGCAATATGGTCGGAACAATCATATAAGTGCTAGGGAAGGGCATGGTGTAAATCCTGGATGTGGTAACTGCATTTCACTTAGCGCTAATACCCTTGGGAAAGGTATGAATCCTACTCTCCCTCCAGCTATGGATAAATAGTAGGGCAGACTGGGCTCTTTAACCTTGGTTAGGCAACTGGTCTAGAAGGAAAACTCTGAATTAACCTGTTGAACTCCGCTTAAGAAAGACCTTGTGTCACATCATGCTAGTGCAGAGGGGTTGGTAAATATACTGATATACTCTCTCTCTCCTCTCTTCTCTCTCTCTCTCTCTCTCTCTCTCTCTCTCTCTCTCTTTTCTTCTTTCATTATTTTCAATTGAAACAGATTAGCATTATCGCTTCTGTACACTCACCTCTCTCTCAATATATATATATATATATATATATATTTCCCCTACTCTCTCTCTCTCTCTCTCTCTCTCTCTCTCCTCTCTCTCTCTCTCTTCTTTCTTTCTTTTCTTCTTTTCATTTTATTCAATTAAACAGATTAGCATTATCGCTTCTATACACACCACACAACACACACACACTCTCTCTCTCTCTTCTCTCTCTCTCCTCTCTATCTATCTATCTATCTATCTATCTTTCCCCTACTCTCTCTCTCTCTCTCTTCTTTCTTTCTTTCTTTCTTTCTTCTTTCATTATATTCAATTGAAACAGATTAGCATTATCGCTTCTGTGCACTCACCTCTCCCTCTCTCTCTCCTCTCTCTCTCTCTCTCTCTCTCTCTCTCTCTCTCTCTCTCTTTCTTCTTCTTTTCATTTATTCAATGGAAACAGATTAGCATTATCGCTTCTGTGCACTCACCCCTCTCTCTCTCTCTCTATCTATCTTTCCCCTACTCTCTCTCTCTCTTTCTTTCTTTCTTATATTTTTTCTGTGTAGTCCTATTTCTTCTTTCTTTCTAATAAAAACGAAATGGTCCATTATTTAACTGAGGTGATGACACTCATAAGAAATAAGAATTTTGGTTGGTTGAATTTACGGCATGTCAATCCATTGGCCGAAGACACTTGTGCTTTATTCCTTTTGCTGCACAGACATCTCATGCTTCAGGAATACAGGTATTCGTTCTCTTAACTCATCTTTAATACATTTTCATCTATCTAACCCATAGATGGGACTCCGGGTCAGTGTGGACCCAGGAGTAATGGCGCTGAAGGGGGTGTGGGGTTATTTTCTTATTTGCCTGGAGAGTTGTCTGCCCGTAGAGGGTCGCTGGTTCCCGCTAGGGGCCTGGTCTATTTAAG
>CM042167.1:68136825-68144325 GCA_023376005.1 Doryteuthis pealeii | reverse complement strand
TTAAAGGGTCAATAGATTCCAATGACACGTTTGAGGGGCATACATGGCTCTCAAACTTAATATTAAATAGAGAAGAAAACCTGGTGTACAAACGTGTGAGTAGACACCTCTGATTCTAGAGGAAACTATCAGGGTCTGTGGATATACCACAATATGATAATTTAATCATTACAACATTTGATGTGTTTACTTAAGAGCTATTGCAAAATAGTTAAATATGTAGAAAATATAATAATCCTAATTTAACTCTTTCTCACTCTTTCTTTCTTTCTTTCTTTCCTTCTTTTCATCTTTTCCATTATGTTCAATTGAAACAGATTAGCGTCGCTTTCGTTCTCTCTTACTCTTTCATATATTTTTGTGTATTTTTTTTCTTATCTAAATAAAAATTGTCTCATTATTTTTGTGAGTGATTACATTTTTTGATTTTTGGATATTTTTTTTTGTATTCACAATTGGACGGTTTCAAAATACAATATGAAAACGGTCATACAATTAAGGAACAGGATATATAGATATATAGATTACAAATTTAACTTTAAATAGTTTAAACTCATTTTAAACGTTTTTATTATACATATAGAGAGATATATGGATTACAATTATATATATATATATATACATATATATATGTATATATATATATATATATATATATATATATATATATTATATATATATAGATAGATAGATAGATTATGAATTTAACTTTAAAGATTTATATATTACAAATATATATAGATTAACACACACACACACACACACACACACACACACACACACAACCACACACACACACACACACATATATATAATATATTATATATATTATATTGCAATATTATAGATTACATATATATATATATATATATATATATATATATATATATATATAATATATATATTTTGCAAATATATATTGATTACACACACACACACAATATATATATATATATATATATATTTATATGCAAATATATGTAGATTACATATAGATTATATATAATATATATATATATATATATATATATATATATATATATATATATATATATTACAATTTTAACTTTAAAGAGTTTAAACTCATTTTAAACGTTTTTATTGTAAACTTTAAACTTTTATAAAGTTTAAGTTCATTTTATTTTCATTTTAAACATACTTAAACTTTTAAAAGGTTTAGACTCATTAAAATTTCATTTTAAACTTATGAAAAATTTAAAACGGTTTAAATTTGTTAAGTTGTTGGGTTATACTTGATGCAATTGCCATTGTGATCTTATTAGGTGCTATGGATGCCCGAAAAAACAAAATTCCCCCAGAATTTATTGCAATAGGCTCAAACAACTGCCGGAAACGAAGGCACTGCCACTGCACAAACTTCCTTGGTAAGCTGTGGGCGGATCTCTAAAATTAAGAACTGGGAGGCCTAAGATATGGCAAACGACTGAAGTGTAGCGATTGTCTGTCCCTGCTGGGGTGGACTTTTGTCCAAAAAGGGTTATCATACCTTGCCGACGGGGTTTTGCCGCTGGGTGACACTAGTGGCTGGGTATTTAAACTCAGCACAGGAACCCCCTCTCTCTCTCAGTCTCTCTCTCTCTCCTCTCTCTCTCTCTCTCTCTCCTCTCTCTCTCTTTGTGTCTAGCACCCACAAAAGATGTACTACGATTGGTGTCTCTGTCCACTGAGTGGTGGGGGCTTTATCCCCCCGTCCAACTATCAGTAAGTGATTATTATATTCATTAAGAACTCTTTGATGCTTTCCAAGGACCTTAGTCCGCTATGTTTGTATCTTGTCATATATGTCATGCTCCACGCGCTCAGACAATAAAGTCTGTATTGTTGTTATATTGTACTTCTTCGTTTGGATTTATTGATGTATATATTCACCTACGTTGGAAGGTTTTCTCTGAGTCTTCTAACGTATTATAAGAACTATACATTCAAACTCTTATAGAATGAGTGAATGTAGGATGTTGCAAATCAATTATGATAGAATGACAAGAGATGGAGAACCACAGTCGAGCTTAAAGTTGAAATGGTGAAAATTAGGGAATAAAGATATAAACAAATACATATTTGGATATTGTTTGGAAGAATGTCTACAATCCGTCTATAAACGATTACTAATAACATATGACTAGATAAGAAGATCTATATCAAGATTTATTATAGTTTTGTTTTTGTCCGCCCTCGATAGACGGACAATTAAATTGTTGTTTTTGACTTACCAGTATCGATATACACAGATAAAGTTAAATTAGTTAACAATAAAAAAGGAAAGTAGAGAGAGAAAAGTTTACAAATAGAAAGTTAAAGTAGAAAGACAGAATTTTGCAACTAGAAAGTGAAAGTAAGAAGAAGATTTACAATGGAAAGTGAAAGTAGAAAGAATAAAGTTTAAGACTAGAAAGGAAAATATAAGGAAGGAAATTTACAACTAGAAAGTGAAACTAAAAAGACGGAAGTTTACAACTAGAAAGTGAAGTAAAAAGACGGAAGTTTACAACTAGAGGGTGAAAGTAAAAAAAAAACTAGAAAGTGTAAGTAGAAAGAACAAAGTTTACTACTAAAAAGTGAAAGTAGAGAAGTGAAATCAGAAAAAAGGAAATTTACAAATAGAAAGTGAAAGTGGAAAGAAAGAAGTTTACACCTTGAAAGTGAAAGTAGAAACAAAAAAGCATGCAAATAGAAAGTGAAAAGTAGAAACAAAAAAAGCATGCTAATAGAAAGTGAAAGTAGAAACAAAAAAGCATGCTAAAAGAAAGTGAAAGTAGAAACAAAAAGCATGCAAATAGAAAGTGAAAGTAGAAACAAAAAGCATGCTAAAAAGAAAGTGAAAGTGAAACAAAAAAGCATGCTAAAAGAAAGTGAAAGTAGAAACAAAAAGCATGCAATAGAAAGTGAAGTAGAAACAAAAAGCATGCTAAAAGAGTGAAAGTAGAAACAAAAAGCATGCTAAAAAAAGTGAAAGTAGAAACAAAAAAGCATGCTAATAGAAAAGTGAAAGTAGAAACAAAAAAGCATGCTAAAAGAAGTGAAAGTAGAAACAAAAAAGCATGCTAACAGAAAGTGAAAGTAGAAACAAAAAAGCATGCTAAAAGAAAGTGAAAGTAGAATAAAGAAAGTTTACAGCTTGAAAGTAAAAGTAGTAAGAAGGAAATTAACAACTAGAAAGTGTATATAGAAAGGAATAGTTTAAAACTATCAAATGAATTGAAAAAGAAAAAAGCTTACAGCTAGAAAGTGAAAGTAGAAAGAACAAAGTTTACGCCTAAAAAGTAAAAGTAAAAAGGAAGTTTACAACTTGAAAGTGAAAGTAGAAAGAAGGAAATTTATAACGAAAAAGTCTATAGAAAGGAATAGTTTCAAACTATAAAATGAATGGAGAAAGAAGAAAGCTTACAACTAAAAAGTGAAAGTAGAAAGAACATAGCTTACAACTAGAAAGTGAAAGTAGAGAGAAGGAAATTTACATCTTGAAAGTGAAAGTAGAAAGCAGGAAATTTGCATATTGAAAGTGAAAGTAGAACGAAGAAAAAGATTACAACAAAAAAAATAAGAATAGAAGGAAGTTTGCAAATTGAAAGTGAAAGTAGAAAGAAGAAAGTTTATGCCCAAAAAGTGAAAGTAGAAAAAAGGAAGTTTACGCCTTGAAAGTGAAAGTAGAAATAAGAAAGATTGTAACTAGAAAATGACAACAGAAAGAAGGAAAATTACAACCCGAAAGTGTTTATAGAAGAAATAGTTTTAAACTATGAAATGAATGAAGAAAGAAGGACGTTTACAACTTGAAAGTGAAAGTAGAAAGAACAAAGTTTATGCCCAAAAAGTGAATGTAGAAAAAAAGGAAGTTTACACCTTGAAAGTGAAAGTAGAAATAAGAAAACTTGCAACTAGAAAATGAAAGTAGAAAGAAAGAAACTTACAACCCGAAAGTGTTTATAGAAGAAATAGTTTTAAACTATGAAATGAATGTAAAAAGAAGGAAGTTTACAACTTGAAAGTGAAAGTAGAAACAAAAATGCATGCTAACAGAAAGTGAAAGTTTACGCCTAAAAAGTAAAAGTAAAAAGGAAGTTTACAACTTGAAAGTGAAAGTAGAAAAAGGAAATTTATAACGAGAAAGTGTATAGAAAGGAATAGTTTCAAACTATGAAATGAATGGAGAAAGAAGAAAGCTTACAACTAGAAAGTGAAAGCTTACAACTAGAAAGTGAAAGTAGAGAGAAGAAAATTTACATCTTGAGAGTGAAAGTAGAAGGCAGGAAATTTACATATTGAAAGTGAAAGTAGAACGAAGAAAGATTACAACAAAAAATAAGAATAGAAGGAAGTTTGCAACTTGAAAGTGAAAGTAGAAAGAACAAAGTTTATGCCCAAAGAGTGAATGTAGAAAAAAAGGAAGTTTACACCTTGAAAGTGAAAGTAGAAAACTTGCAACTAGAAAATGAAAGTAGAAAGAAAGAAATTTGCAACCAGAAAGCGTTTAAAGAAAAGAATGGTTTTAATCTATTACATGGATGGAGAAAGAAGGAAGTTTACAACTTGAAAGTGAAAGTAGAAAAGAAAGAAAAACATTTGAAAACTGGAAAATGAACAGAGAAGGAAAGAATTGAGAGTTTATTAAAGGAAGTAAAACTAGAAAGATCGAACAGTAAAAACCGAAAATATAGACGAAGGCGAAAGAATCAGAGTCTTGGAAGAAGAAAAAAGACTGTAAAAGAGTGAAGGAAGGAACGGATGAAAGAATAGAAAAACGAATGAGACGGACAGATAGGTGGTTCGATTAATGGTAAAGGCGATGAGCGAAATGTCGAGGGGCGGGATAGAGAGAAAACCTTCCGCAAACACAGCCGGTTCTGCGAACATTAGTGATCGTGTTTATCGTCGAGCGATTAATTAAAACTGTCCAATCGGGACACGATGACGTCCTCTAAAGGCGGATATTAGGATCGAGCTTCACGCTTGGCCAATTAATGGCCGAGTGGTAGGAAAAAGGACACGATGAAAAAAAAAGCGGGAATGAAAAAGAGGACAAAGAAAGAAAGACAATGAAGACGCGACGTTAATTCTTCAATCTATTCAGCTATATCAATATATCAATATATATATATATATTATATATATGTGTGTGTGTGTGTGTGTGTGTGTACTTTTATATGTGTGGTGTGTGTATGTATATATGTTTGCGTGTGAAAAGAGGACAAGAAGGAAAGACAATGAAGACGCGAAGTTAATTCTTCCATCTATTCAGCTATCTATCTCAATATATATATATATATTATATATATAATATATATATATATATATATATATATATATATGTGTGTGGTGTGTGGTGTGTGTGTGTGTGTGTGTGTATGTGCGTGTTGTGTGTGTCCTTGTAGTGTTTTCGTGTGTATGATAACGTGTGTGAGTGCACGTGATGGTGCGTGTGTACATGTGCGTATATATATATATGTATAATGTATGTGTGTTTTGTGTGCATACATGTGGGCGTACATTTTGTTTGCCAATGTTTGTGTTTGTATATCTAACAATCTATATATCTCAATATATGTCTCAATATGTATATCAATATATATATATATATATATATATATATGTGTGTGTGTGTGTGTGTGTGTGTGGGTGTGTTGTATATATATATGTGTGTGTGTGTGTTTGCGTGTATATGTCCTTGTATGTGCTTGCGTATGTGTGTATGTTTGGGTGTGTGAGTGCGCAGGTGTTCATGTGTGTGAATATATATGTATATGTGTGTGCGTGTTTCTATATCTAACTCTTTATCTATCTCAATATATGTCTCAATATATATATATATATATATTATGGACTCTCCCGTCGATTTTCGACGCATGAGGGTTCATACAATGAACACCCATACAGTGATTTGTTTATAGTGGTGAAGGCTTATGTTGACCATTCCGCACTTTTTGGCACAGTCGATAGGAAAGAATCGGTGCATCAAGGAATGCCACGAACCCAATCAACGACTGACCTCAGGAATTTTGAATTCAGAGTTTTCCCTCTCTTAGACTGGCTACGTACCCATCAGCTCAGTCTGCCCTATTATTTTACCCTTAGCTGGAGGAGAATATATGGATTCATACCTTCCCAAGGTATTAGCGCTATGTGAAATGCAAACAACCCCACCTCTCTTCTCTCTCTCTCTCTCTCTCTCTCTCTCTCTATATATATATATATATATATATATATATTATATATATATATAATATTTGTGTGTGTTGTGTGTGTGTATGGTGCGTGCGCGTGTGTGTGTGCAACCGTACATACATATTTGTTTGCCAGTGTCCGTCTGGGTGGCTCTATCTAACTATCCATATATCTGAATATATATTTGAAGACAAGTGTCTGTGTGTGCATGTTTTAGAGTATGTGTGCCTATGCGTATTCATCAGTCTATCTCAATCAGTTCATATCTATCTCAGTACATATATATATACATATATATATATATATGTGGGGTTGGGGGTGGGTGGTATGTGTGTGTGTAGGTGCTCGTGTCTGTATGTATCTATTCGTGACTGTCAAACTGTCTTTCTCAGTCTGTATATATATATATATGTGTGTGTGTGTATGTGTGTGTACGCGTGTATATATATATGTATATATATATATATATATATATATATATGGGGGGGTGGTGCTCGTGTCTGTATGTATCTATCCGTGACTGTCAATATGTCTTTCTCAGTCTGTATATATATGTTGTGTGTGTGCGCGTGTATATATATATATATATATATATATATATATATATATATATATATATATATATATATATATGAGAATTAAATACACTAACGATGTGTTTTGATATGGCTTTTTTAGCCGACAATTTTTGGGGGAATGTGTGCTTAATTGAAGTCGTACCTAATTTTGAAAGTTAATTAATTAATAATTAATTAATTAGGCGGGAATACCTATTCAAATTTAAGGCTAAACAAATCGAGAAAAATCAATCTCTGTGTGTACATTTCGGCCTATTAGGCCTCATCATCTATGTTCTGCTGATGAGGCCTAATAGGCCGAAATGTACATACCGAGATTGATTTTTCTCGATTTGTTTAGCCTTACATTTGAATATTCCCGCCTAATTAATTAATTATTAATTAATTAACTCTCAAAATTAGGTGACATCCATACTGTATACTCTTGTAGGGGCAAACATAGACTTATACAAGGATTTTTATAAATCCCTAAGAGAGCTCAATGTATAATAACTAATAAACTAATTATATACAGAGCAATATTTAATTTTCAAAGAAAGAAAAACTTAACAAACCGTCATCAGAATATGATAAATTTATTTCTGGACGAAAAATCTATCTGAAGAGACAAGACTTATTTTGAGTTTTTGGTCGAAATAAATTTATCATTGTCTAGTGACGGTTTGTTAAGTTTTTCATTCTTTGAAAGTTAAATATGTTAAAGTAGATAAATAATGATAATAAAGTCTAAGAAGTCAGAAAG
>CM042167.1:68110116-68127616 GCA_023376005.1 Doryteuthis pealeii | reverse complement strand
GCTCTTCTAGGAGATTGTTACTTTTTGTGTCTTTTATTTATTTATTTATTTTATTTTATTATGATTTTGGTTAATTTTTGTTTTATTTATTTTTATTTGGTTAATTTAATTATTTATTCATCCCCACAAATCTTTATTCAAATTTTTTATTCATCCCCAGTCTGATTTTTCCCAAGGTCACAAGGAAAAGTTTAACAACCACAATTCTTCTTCCCTTTCTTTCTTCTTTCTTTCTTTCTTTTTTTCTTTCTTTCTCCTTCTCTTTTGTTCTTCTTTCTTTATTTTTCCCTTTTTTTTTCTTCTCTTTCTTCTTCTTTCTTTCTTTCTTTCTTTCTTTCTTTTTCCTTTCTTCTTCTCTTTCTTTCTTTCTTTCTTTTGTTCTTCTTTCTTTCTTTCTCCTTCTTTTTCCTTCTTCTTTCTTTATTTTCCCTTTCTTTTATTTCTCTTTCTTCTTCCCTTTCTTTTTCCCCTCTTCTCTTTCTTCTTAATGTGTGTATGGGAGGGGCGGCGAAATTGTGGCTTGCCCCAAAATAGATATCTTCTTCATCTTCAAATGATTTCAAGTTCCTTTTAGCTGCGTTATTACATTTTTTTAATAAGACTGGTTTAGCTCAGTCGGTAGAGCGTTCAGCTAGGAACCACAAGGTTCCGTGTTCGATACCGGTCCCCGCCAACTCAGTGTATGAGTAGGGATCTGTGCGGTAAAATGAGGAGCTGATTGTAGGTGTGGCGCTCCGGCGCAGACGCTAAAGCAATCTCCTTGGTCTAGCGCAAGTGAAAAGGGGATATACTTCTTCGCTGTCTGGCTGATACCGACATTAGGCCGCCCCGACGATTTTTTAAAAATAGTCTCAAAAATTCAGAGAAATTTAATGGAAATTGTTCAAATCTAGCTCGATGGAATTTAGTTTTTTGGGTTTTTTTTTTTGGGGGGGGGTGTTCTCCTGAAAATAAGTGCACACTATTCTTTTCTCTTGAGATCACGTGATCTGGTGGGCCCGTTGCCCAAACCCTTAAACCTTACTCGCAGATAACGTGTGTTTTCGCCAAAACAAACAGTGTAGAATTGCAGCTCGAAGGAAATTTAGTCCCGGTCGCTGGCAGCTGTCTCAGACGGCGTCTTTCAGAGAAATGATTATTTACTCAACTTGGGTAGTCGCTAATAAACAGGTTGTGATGGTCAACCGTTCACAGTTCTCTTCACCAAGTAGGATGGGTGGAAGGGGGCTGTATACTCCAGCGGATGAAGCGAGATTGGGACGAGGTCATGGACAGTGCTGTCCGGTGGTCAGCGGTGAATAGCCAGCGGAAATGCCACAGATTTGCTTTTTTTTTCTTCTTCAAATTTAATAAAAGTTGGTTTGTTGCAGAATTGGATATATATATATATATATATATTTATTATATATATGTATGTGTGTGTGTGTGTGTGTGTGTGTGTGTGTGTGTGTGTGTGTGTGTGCAGTGAGAGAGAGATGTGAGAATAGTCTGACATAGAAAGTTACACGTGAAGATACTCGAGATAGATAAATAGATAGATATATGTGAATGGGCTGAAACGGATAGATATATATCAATAGTCTAAGATAGATAGATAGATAGATAGATAGATAGATAGTGAATAGTCCCATAGAGAGAGAGAGAGATAAATATGAATAGTCTCAGAGAGATAGATAGATAGATAGATAGATAGATATGAATAGTCTAATATAGATAGATAGATAGTGAATAGTCACAGATAGATAGATAGATAGATAGATAGATAGATAGATAGATATGAATAGTCTCAGAGAGATTGATAGATAGATAGATAGATAGATATGAATAGTCTCAGAGATAGATAGATAAGATATATACATAGTGAATAGTCTCAGAAAGATAGATAGATAGTGAATAGTCTCAGAAAGATAGATAGATAGTGAATAGTCTCAGAGAGAGAGAGAGAGAGAGAGAGAGAGAGAGAGAGAGAGAGAGAGAGAGAGAGAGAGAAGAGAGAGAGAGATATGAATAGTCTCAGAGAGATAGATAGATAGATAGTGAATAGTCTCAGATAGATAGATAGATAGATAGATAGATAGGATAGATAGATAGATAGATAGATAGATAGATAGATAGATATGAATAGTCTCAGATAGATTGATAGATAGTGAATAGTCTCAGATAGATAGATAGATAGATAGATAGATAGTCTCAGATATAGATAGATAGATAGATATGAATAGTCTAAGATAGATATATAGATAAATAGATAGATGTGAATTAGTCTCAGATAAATAGATAAATGTGAATAGCCTAAGAGAGATAGACAGATTGATGGTAAAAGTCTAAGATAGATAGATAGATAGATAGATATGAATAGTCTAAAACATATCGCTAGATACTAGGGAGGTCCGAACATTAAGATGAAAATATTTATCAGTCTTTTACGATAAAAATGAAACATAGTGCATATGTTACCAGAACTACTATGTTACTTTTTAATGTAGTCACCATCGTGATAAGTGCACCCATCACATCAGTGAAGGAGTGCATAAAAAACTTATTCGAATGACGTGGCGTCAAGTCAATTGTTCTTCAGCTAATTGCTTTGGGATCCTACGAGATAAGGTTTCCGCTATCCCAACCTATCGTGGACAATTTAACTCTTTGCCTTACAAATTTCCCGCACAGCCGAACCAACATTTTTCATTCAATGTTCCCTACTGCAAAAGGATCAAGTGCCAGTTTCAGGACAAAACAAAAGATGGCGGGGGGGGGGTTACGTTGTGATCTTTCCGTGTAAACAAGTGACATGTGCGAGAGCCGCTGTGAGTGGATAAGGGTAGGATCGTAGTGGTAGGAGAGACGCCGGTAGGCAAAGAGTTAAAGGATAACCATTAATGATAAGGATAACCAATTCTGAAAATCAAGTTTCACGACCATACCAAACGGAAATTTGAAGCGGGAGCGAAGGAATCAGATTAAATTATATATATATATAGCAGCGACTATCCGGCTTCGCCTGGGTAGAGTGGAATTTTTTAAAGTTAGTCTCGCAGATGCATTATTACTGAATCGTGTGTTGAATCCTCGTGGGATGCCCCATTTAAATCCCTATGTAAAAAAAATAGACCTTGCATTGATCCAGCTATTCTGAAAAGAAATGTTAATGTCTACTATCTAAAATATTAAATGAAAAAAAAAATCCTTGCTGTAATCATTTAAATTCTATTTCTTAATTATCTTCACGAATATAGATCAAATCTCTATTATTTTTGCTCAAAAACCCAGCCCTGGTGATATTTAATGTGTATATATATTTACTTTGTCGTTAATTGTTTTATTTTCGAAGTTTCCTCCGGACATACATACACACAACTGCCCTTTATATATGTATAGATATATATATTGTTACGATTTTTGTGACCATTCTAAGGCTTCAAACAAGAGCACTCTCCAGTGGAGATACCTTCTGTTAAGCAGAGCGCGACCCTTAGTGAAGAAACCTTTGGTTGCTCCTTGTGTACCCCAGTGTTGGGTATGATCCTTTGGTTGTTCCTTGGTGTCCCTTATTGTTGGGTATGATCCTCTGGTTGTTCCTTGGTGTCCATGAGTGTTGGGTAAAATCCTTGCGTTCAGCAAAGTCCCTCATTGCAGGCCCGTCCGTCAATGACGAATAACGTGTAAATAAATGACCGTCAATATCAGCGATTAAATAGTTAACTAACCACGTATTCGGGTTGTTTATTGGCTGGGGTTTAAAGTACGTGACCTCACTGAGTTTATCAGTTTCAGTGGTGGATTACAGCACGCTTTATATAACAAAAACGGCAATATATATATATATATATATATATATATATATTATATATATATATATATATATATATGAAGTCGTACTTAATTTTTGAAAGTTAATTAATTAATAATTAATGAATTAGGCGGGAATACCTATTCAAAAATGTAAGGCTAAACAAATCGAGAAAAATCAATCTCTGTATGTGCATTTCAGCCTATTAGGCCTCATCAGCAAAGCTATAGACAGGAAGACCGCTCTGTGTGTGATTCGAACCCTGACTGTCAAGATGACAGGCAGAGACTCTAACCATTACACCAGCAGGCCCTTCCCAGATTTTTCTTTTTTTCTTTAGAAGTAGGTCATATTCCACATTATGGTGACTTACTACACGACAGCACGAGAAGTAAACAAACAGAATATATATAAATATAAATATATATATATATGTATATACATATATATATATATTATGTATATGTATATATATGTGTGTGTGTGTGTGTGTGGTTTCCTTTGTGTCAAACTAATCTTGGTTTAAGTGATGACGCACTTTCGAATATTTTGGTTAATTTCTTCTTCACCAGCCGCTTTCCTTCTTCTTCTTCTTCTTCTTCTTCTTCTTCTTCTTCTTCTTCTTCTCCTACTCCTCCTACTCCTCCTCCTTTCATTCTTTCCACCTTTCCTTTGTTCTATCTATCGATCATATCAAAATCTAATATCTCTGATAAGACAAAGTAAGAATTCTTCAGAGCTGTTTGGTTTGGTTTGGTTTGTTTTGTTTTACGGCATATCAACCTCAGTGGGTCATTTAATGCCGATAAAGTTTTGAAATAAATCAATTCTTAATGGATGATACAATTTTTTTATAAATACATTTTTCTATTTAACCCATAGATGGGACCCTAACAGGTACTACCACTCCAGGTCAGAGTGACCAGGGAGCAATGGTGATGAAGGGGTGCTCCACATTCCCCAAACCTCCAAAACTGGAACCTCACCATCATTCCCAGGACATGTAGATCCGCAGCCACCGCCTTCTAGCACCCATATGATAAAAAGGGGTTGGGACTTGCCATAAAGGCAATAGGGTTGGAAAAATCATATAGGTGCTAGGGCTTGACGTGACCAGCCGATTGATCGGAGGGGGCCTCTCCGACCGCCCGTCTAGCCCAAGATAGGGCCAAGGTGGAGTATTGCATGTCATGAACTGCTCATCTACCTGGGCTCTATCCTTAAGCATCACGGGTCGCCACCCACGGCCAACAGGTGGCCCCATTGGGGGAGTCTTACCCTCTGCAGAGGTGCAGTCGGTGCGTTCTAACGCCCCAGCCGACAGGGCGGTCTTCATAGCTGTATCCATGTCAGTGCTACCTTATAACACTATCCGATATTTTCCAACTTATCGTGGAGAATTTCGTAGACAACAAAATTTGGAAGATGAACTTCCACGGCTTTAGCTCCTCGCGTGGTGTAATGGTTAGCAAGCTCGCTTCACAGACGATTGATAGTGAGTTCGATTCTCACTGGGCGCCCCATACTTCTTGCCTTGTGCCACATCTAAGCTAAGCTTAGTAAATAACTATAAGGCACCTCACATGGTGTAATGGTTAGAAAGCTAGATTAGCAGACCATCGTTAGTGAGTTCGATTCTCACTGGGTGCCCCATACTTCTGGTCTTGTGCCACATCTAAGCTAAGCTTAGTAAATAACTATAAGGCACCTCACGTGGTGTAATGGTTAGCAAGCTAGATTAGCAGACCATCGTTAGTGAGTTCGTTTCTCACTGGGTGCCCTATACTTCTGGTCTTGTGCCACATCTAAGCTAAGCTTAGTAAATAGCTATATATAGATGTAAGATTGCGGGATCATTTAAAAGAAATGAAATTGAAGGTAAATCTTTATTTACGATGTTGCGGGATATATTTGGAGTGTATATATGTAAGATCTTTAAATTTCAATGTGTGAAATGCCGTCTAATTAAGAAAAGTCATATTTTTATTGTCATTATTACGTCCATTCTACCGGTATGATTTCTGGTAACGGGTACGAGCACTAGGTCCACCGAACCTTTGGGCTCACAACGCCGGGGTCTGCTTCTAAGAGTGACCTGTCGTATTGAACAAGGGTGTTCTTGATCCCTTTCTTTGAAGCTCCATCAAGATATTGCTGCACATAATTCATTACGTCCTATTCTGTTTTTATTCATTATATATATATATATATATATATATATATATATATATATGTGTGTGTGTGTGTGTGTGTGTGTGTGTGTGTAAAAGGAATGATTACCGGTAAAAATATTGTGTATGGTCTCAATATTTGGTTGGTATTAGTTTTACTCGGATAAGTCAGCGTTATAACAAATATAAAGTGCTCAATACATAAGTAAAGCGGATTTATTATTATAGTGTGTACAGAAATAACCTACACGAGTTTCACCATAAGGATCTTCAGGGTTAAACCCACTGAATTAATCACGATATTGATTAATTACATCTATCTGACGCAGTTAGCTATAATTAATCAATAGCTTGATTAATTCAGTGGATTTAACCCTGAAGATCCTCATGGTGAAACTCGGGGTTTATTTCTGCGCACTATATATATATATATATATATATATATATATATATATAATAGCTGAAAACGCAACATTTTGTAATGTGTTATTAACAGGTTTACAGACTACAACAAATTACTATGTTTTATAGGGAATTTACTGCACACGTACACGCGCGCACACACACACACACATATATATATATATATGTTGTGTGTGTGTGTGTGTGTGTGTGCGTGTGCATGTGCGTAAGTGTGTGTGGTGTGTGTGTGTGTGTATGTGTGTGTGTGTGTGTTAAATTGTCTATAAAATATTGTAATTAGTTATCTGATAACCTGTAAAGCTGTTAAATAACACATTACAAAATGTTGCGTTTTCAGTTATTTGGGAAAATAAGCCACCAAAATTTGGGAATGGTTTTTGGTGGATATCATAGATCTGGCCAATATAACCACTACCTTTCACTTTAACCCTGATATCTCTTCCTGATATTCTGTCTTTGCCACGTAAAAGAAGGGGTTCTTGGAGCTTGTAACAGATTTGAGGTTCTAAGATTTCCAAAGGACGTCCATTAGCCTTAATTAAACCATTAAAGGAGTATGTAGTTTCTATACTTATCTTATACTGTTCTACTTATCACTTAACTAGATCTGGTTGGGTCTCTGCTATTCTGGAACGGGGCTGCTGGTATTCAGGATCTGTTGTTGGGCTGACATCTCTCCACTTTTCGAGTCTGGAAATTACTTGGGATCTTCTTGCTATGTATATATATATATATATATATATATATATATATTATGATTGTAGGTCTGGTCATCAGGATGATGACTGTAGGCAGAGTATTTTGGGGAGATTCAGGAGGGGACTATTTCTTCTTTTTTTTATCCGTTTTCGAATTTGATTTTATTCTCGTGTGCTATGATTTTTTGCAATAGCTGTGTCAATGCTGAAGAACCCCTGTCTTTGTTTTATTATGTTACATTTTGCTATGAGTGCCGATTCGCATAGACGGCGTAGGTTCTTATTATGTATGGGTTTGAGCAGTGATGCGTGGTTGAAATATACATATAGTGAATAAATGAAGTAAAATACTTTAAATTCGCTTCATGGAATAATCTATTTCAGCTGCATAAATGCAGCACCATCAGACATCAGCAAAAATTAAAATTAAAATTAGCGGTAACACTCAAAAACACATTGTAAATAGAGTTTGAATGGCACCAGGTTTGAACCGGAAGATCATTCTGGAGCAGGGCTGGTAATTTATGAGGAAGTGCGTCCCGGTCTCCTGTCTCAGAAATTGCTACCCGGTGACTATTAAAATAACGTCCCAGCTATGTCGTCTCGGCGGTGATACTTGAAAGAAAACAACCAACTTAGGGCGTTAAATGTATTTTAGGGGGGGGCTTATTTTTTTTGATATCAACAAATGGAGATGGATGGATAGATATATATAAAAAGTAAAAAGTAAAGTCGTCGGGGCGGCCTAATGTAGGTATCAGCCAGACATCGAGGGAGTCTATCCCCTTTTCAATAGCGCTAGACCCAGGAGATTATTTTAGCATCTGAGGTGGAGCGCCACACCTACCATCAGCTCCTTACTTTACCGCACAGATCCATGTGCTATTTATACGCTGAGTTGGCGGGAGCCGATATCGAACTAGGAACCTTGAACAAATTGAGGTAGATAGCTAGCTAGATAGATAGATAGATATCCATCTTCATATCTAAACAAGAATTACGACAAATTTCTATAAATAAACAAGAATTACGACAAATTTCTATAATAAATTTGTAAACAAATTACGATAAATAGATAAGAATTACGACAAAAAAGAGAAGCCCCCCACCCCTCTAAAATACATTTAACGCCCTAAGTTGGTTGTTTTCTTTCAAGTAACACCACCGAGACGACATAGCCTGGGGACGTTATTTTAATAGTCACCTGGTAGCAATTTCTGAGGCAGGAGACCGGGACGCACTTCTCATAAATTGCCGCAGGACTCTCATTGGCTTAGAAGATCACGTGATCAGATGAGTCTGAGAAAAGTAGAATTCTGTTTACAGTTTTTTGAGTGACTTCTTCACTACAGATTTCATTTACTCGTCACTGAAATAATGTTTGCCTCTCAAACCTTCTTTCATGGGGCCGAAGAGATAATAGTCTGAAGGCAGTAACTCTGTTGAGTAATCTGTAGTGAAGCCGTGGCTCAAAGAACAGTCAACAGAAATTTTATGGGTCAGGGATACACGCTCTCATTCGAAGGTGGAACATTGCTATTGAGAGAAATGGTGACTATGTAGAGAAGTAGGGATGTGATCCACAGAGAACCAGCATCATTTTGATGTATGATATATGTTCCTGTGTTGATAATTATACTTGTCCTAAACAAATGGCATTACTTTTTGATTCACCTATGTGGAGAAGTAGGGATGTGATCCACAGAGGACCAGCTTCATTTTGATGTATGATATATGTTCCTGTATTGGTAATTATACTTGTCCTAAACAAAATGGCATTACTTTTTGATTCACCAATGTGGAGAAGTAGGGATGTGATCCACAGAGGACAAGCTTCATTTTGATGTATAATACATGTTCCTGTGTTGGTAATTATACTTGTTCTAAACAAAATGGCATTACATTTTTACTCACTCTTGTAGATACAATATTAATATTGTACAGGGTGTACCACAATGATGGGACACATTTTAAATGCTATTTTCTCAGATTACAAAAGCGACACAGAGTACTAAATATATTTATTACATAACTGGTACACAGGAGTTTTACATAAAATCTAAGATTTGAATATTATGTCCTTGAGATAGTCACTATCATGACGAAAACATCCGAGAGCTCGATTTCTGATATCTCATAAAGTGTGGTTTAACATATCAACTGGCATTGCATGTCTCTCGGAAATTTGTAACAGCACGAAGGATCGCCTTTCGGGATGGTGCCTCTCGCTTCCTAAGATTCTGTAGGAATTTTCTTTGTGCTGCAACGATGGATCTTTGGCTGACGAAATGTTCTTCGACTACATACGCAATTTCTTTTGGACTCCACGGCATTATGAGGATCACTAAATTCAATACCTGAAAGTAATAAAACTTAATGTAATATTCAAATTTTAGATAACATATAAAACTCCTGTGTATTAGTTACATAATAAATATATTTAATACACTGTGTCGTTTTTATAATCTGAGAAAACTGCATTTAAAACATGTGCCATTATTATGGTCCACCCTGTATATGTTTTGGGCAACGATTCTTTTTGTCGTTAAAGGTTGATATGAGAAGATGCCCAAGGAGGCATAATAAATAAATAAATGCCATTACTCTTCGGTTGTAATACTGAGATTCCGCGAAAATAAGACCTACCTGCATAGTGTATATGTTTCGTGTAAAGATTCTTTTTTTTTAAAGATTGATGTGAGTAGATAGAAAAATGGGAGATGATCAAGGAAACATAATAAACAAACAAATAAATAAATAAACAAAAGAAAGAAAGAAAGAAAGAAAGATGTTTATTTTCACACATTACATTTTTTTTACAAAAACACAACAAATGATTAATGTGTGGAGGATGATCACTAATTAGAACTGAGCCTATTCTAGTTGTGACCACCTCTGCTATTTTATAGGTTTTCAGATTTAAATAGGTTTAAAATATTTTAGCTGATATAAGTATTTCTTTAAAGAAGAACAAAGGTTATTAGTTTTAAATATACAGTAGAGACTGGGTCTCTTTTTTTTGTTGGTATTTGATTACTTCTCTATCTTTTAAACCAACCAATAGAAATTCCTTCATTTAAATGAGATGAGTCTTTTTCGAGTCGTGGTCGATTTCAGCTTCTTTTATGTGACGATGGTCGGCATTCTGATGTCTGGATCGGAATTTTCCGAATCCTTGATATTTTCTGTTGTATCAGGCGAACATTTCTCGGTTATTTCCTATAAGAATTTGAAACAAACAAATAAATAAATAAATGACATTGTTCTTCTGTTGTAATATCTAATATCATCTCCTTGTTATTTAAAAGTTCAGGGGAAACAACTCTAAAAGTTTTATCGAGTTCTCTCCCTTGAATAAACTAGTTATTTTTTAAGTGAAATTTTTTCTGAGTGTGGGTGATTATTAATTGAGTGATTGATTCATTGGTTGTATTTTACGGCATGTCAGTCCTTATTCTATACCAAAGACATTTTGTTTTATTCAATCTTGAGGGGAACCACTCTTAACTGATAAATTATTTATTTTTCCATTAAACTAACCCTAAACCCTAACCCTAACCCTAACCCAATAAAATAAATAATTTATCACTCAAGAGTGATCATGTTAGACTTATAGGAAATAACCTATTTCTCTGTGTCACCAAAGTGATAAAGGTTTCGTTTCGTAAATACTGCTGACCTTTTGATTATCATTATATTCCATTGGTTCAAAAAATTTAAGAGAAAAACAAATAAGCAAACAAATAAATAAATAAATAAATGACATTGAATAAACTAGTTATTTTTCAAGTGTGAAATTTTCTCTGAGTGTGGGTGATTATTAATTGAGTGATTGATTCATTGATTGGATTTTACGGCATGTCAACCCTTGTTGGATTATTTTATACCAAAGACATTTTGTTTTATTCAATCTTGAGGGGTATTGAATGTTTTTTTAACTTCATTTTTTAAACCCATTTTTAAACTATTTTTTTTCTATTTAAACCATAGATGGGACTCTAACAGGTACTACCACTCCGGGTCAGAATGGACCTGGGAGCAATGGTGATGAAGGGGTGCTACATATTCCCCAAACCTCCAGAACTGTAACCTCACCATCAGTTAGAGTTTAATATCATACCCAAGACATGAAGACTCTCAGCCACCGACTTGTAGCACCCATATGATAAAAAGGTTAACCCTTGGGTTATTTTATGCCAAAGCTGTTTATTTTATTTATTCATGTTGTGTATTGAATAAAAAAAAACTAACTTATTTATCTACCTAACCCTAACAGGTGCTACCACTCTGGATCAGAGTGGACCTGGAAGTAATGGTGTTGCTTAATCTATGCGGTTGCATAAGATTATTGTCAATCCCCTGTATTTCTGAAGGGATGGCCCCTTTTCATATCACGGGCGGGACTTTCCATGGAATATTACAGAAAGCCCGCGAAGTACGTGAAGTCACGTGGGACCAAATTAACCCGTTAGTTTACAGCTTGAACGTCAGGCAGATGAGGCTTATCTGCCTTAGCTGGACCTCACCTGCACACGTGCGCTGTGTTTAGTTAGAGGAATATGTTTAGTTAAGTAAATAAAAGTTTAAATAAATAATATGGTTTTGTGGTTGATGAATGTCTTGGCAACAAGACTGACCTAGAAGAAGAAATGAATCAAGGACGACCAACCAGCAAGAACAGAGAAATAGAAGTCATAGAGAAAGAATAGAAATGACTAGAGATCACCAATGGCCAAAGAAGTAAGTTATGCATCTCTCTGTCTGCCTGTGTCTATCTCTCCCCCTCTCTCCAGTAAAAGAACACTTGTGTATGTACTCAACATGGGTATATGTGTATGAGTATGTAACAATGGCAATGAAGGGGTACTCCACACTCCCAAGAGCTCCAGAATTGAAACTTCATCACGAGATACAGTTTAACGTTATATCCAGGACACTAAGACCCTTAGCCACCTGTCTTCTAACACATATATGATAAAAAAATGGTTAAGGGTCTATTTTTTTTAGATAAATTTAGTTACATATTGTTTTGAGGGGAAGATACATTATAAATACATTAATAACATATATTTTTTCCATCCATATCATTCGTTTCGTAGGAAAACGTTAAAAAATAGATTCAAAATAGAATAGATAAAATCAATTAAATTCATAGAAGGGGGTGAACTTACCACAAGCGGAAGCCGTAAAGAGTAAATTAGACTGAAATCGGGATGAACAGTTGATTTCATTAAATAGTTGTGGTAGGGATTGGTGGACTTTTCATTGGCTCAAACTGACTGTGGTTTCCCTATTTAAGAGTTTGAATTCTTGTTAAGTTTATTTGTAGCAAAATGTCCATGCTAGTAGCACGTAGCTTACAGGGTGGCAGCTTGAAGATATCGGATTCAAGCTGGGGTTGCTATCGGAGCCGATATGATGCCCAATAACTTCTAATCGGCGATGATGATAGTGCATCACTGACGACATCTACAAGATGTAATGTAAGACTGGGATATTTCAAATTTCACTATCTATTCGCCTCAGAAGTCATTCTATTCAAATAAAGTCCTATTATTATTGTAATTAGAATCTTTTTGTACAATTATAATGAACTAATCTTCAGTTTTTTTACTTTGTTTACAGTAAGATTGCAGTAGTGGGAGAGCCGATGTGAGCGGTTTAACTCTTTGCCTACCAAATTTCCCTCACGCCTGTACCAAATTTTCTTGGTATTTTTTTTTACCTGTATGATGGGATATTTCAAATTTCACTATCTATTCGCCTCAGAACCCATTCTGTTCAAATAAAGACTTATTATCCTTGTAATCTAAGTTTTTTCCGATGTAAACCAGAGACACGTGCGAGAGCCACTGCCAACGTTTTACGGTGGGATCGCAGTAAAGGAACAGCCGCTATGAGCGGCTTAACTCATTGTCTACCAAATTTCCCACACGGCTATACCAAATTTTCTTGGTATCTTTTACCTGTATGATGGGATATTTAAAATTTCACTATCTATTCACCTCATAACTCATTCTATTCAAATCATCATCATCATCATCATCATCATCATCATCATGTTGCGCTGTTATCACGGATATCCATGACAGTCTCTCTCCACCCGTCCCTATCGTTCATCATTCTCGGTAGGTCCTCTATGCAGCATCCTGTATCCGCGCAGAGCTGATCAATGTACATCTTTGCTGGTCGGCCCACACTGGCGTGCCCATGTGCTGGCTTCCACAGGAGGACGTCGCTTATGAGTTCGTCCTTGCTTCTCCAGCAGTGTCCCGCGTGTCTTGTCCGTCTTACTCGGATGGTTTGGGTGATATGTGGCAGGTGGCCGTACAGCTGCTTTCTCGTGGGGTGCTGTTTCCACGTCTTGTTCATGATCACCCGTAGCATTCTTGTGCAGCTCCCATCTAGTTTATTCTCTAGTCGCTTCGTTAGGGTCCAGGTGGTGCAGCCATACAGCAGCACTGATACGACAACGGCCTGGAAGAACAAGTTCAGTTCAGTTCTATTCAAATAAAATCCTATTATTATTGTAATCTGAGTCCTTCTGCTCAATTATAATGAACTAACCATTAGTTTTTATACTTTGCTTGGGTGTGGATCGCAGTGGTGGGAGACATATTTTCTTTGTATTTTTTTTACCTGTATGATAGGATATTTGAAATTTCACTATTTGTTCACCTTAGAACTCATTCTATTCAAATAAAAGTCCTATTATTATTGTAATCTTAGTCATTTTCAGTGTAAGCAAGTGAAACGTGCGAGAGTCGTTGTCAGCTGTTTACGGGAGGATCGCTGTGGAAAGAGAGCCGCTATGAGCGGTTTAGAGTAGGCAAAGAGCTAAGAAAACCAGTCTGTCTTAGTATTAATACGTAGATGGGTGGAAAACTGATAGGTTAAATCCTTTCCCCCAGGGCATTAGCACAAAGTGAAATGCAATTAGTCTCGTCCAGGATTTGAACTCTGGTCACTGAATCCATTTTGTATGACAATAACTGTTTCACCGTAAGTGCCTCACACACACACACAGACACATTATCTCAAGAAAAAGATTAACAAATTAACACTCAGCGTAATTGGTTCGAGCGGGGAAGGATCCCTGACTGCGTAACCAAGGGTGTGATCACATTACTGAAGAAAGGTGGCAGGAATGTTTGGGAGGATTTAGACGACTACAGGCCCATAACTCTGCTAAACACAGAGTTAAAGATTTTGGCCCGGGTCCTTGCCAATCGTTTGCAGCTTGTCATTGAGGATCTGATCGGACCGGAGCAGAACTACGCTGTGAAGGGAAGAACAATCCAAGACAACTTGCATTTGATTCGCACGATCCTAGAGGGGTTAAAAGACGACGAAAATGCCGCGCTGATCAATTTGGATCAGTCCAAGGCATTTGACAGGGTAGACCATCGGTTCTTGGCCACTGTTTTGGAGACTGCCGGATTCGAACTGGAATTCCGCAGATGGATTAGCTTACTGTATCAATCCCCTACGGCAGTGGTACAGGTGAATGGGAAGCGCTCGTCAGCTTTCTCGATCGAACGATCGGTCCGACAGGGTTGCCCCTTGTCTCCTCTACTCTATGTCCTCGCTCTGGAGCCCCTGCTCCGCAGGCTTAGGGATGAGTCGACAAGACCGGCCCTGCGCGGAATCGTTGTTCCTGGCCCCGTTGGCGCCCAGGTATCCGCGTACGCCGATGATGTCACCGTGTTTGTGTCCAGGGTCGAGGACATAGTTGCGGTGAAAGAGGCGCTTACAAGGTACGAGTTTTTGACTGGGACAAAGATCAATTGTGAAAAGAGCGAAGGCTTGCGGTTGGGAGCCTGGAGAGGTGGCGTTCCTCTACCGGGGCCCTTCAGTTGGAAGGATGGTCCAATCAAAATCCTCGGAATTTGGTTTGGGCCAGGCCTTCAGTTAGAGAAAAATTGGTCGGAAGTACAGACGAAGGTGGAAGCACTGGTCCGTGTATGGCTGAAAAGGAGGTTGTCCTTAAAGGGCAGGGCGGAGGCTTGCGCCACCTACATTTTCCCCCTGATCCTTTACCGATTGTCTGTACTTCCCCTGCCGCAGGCTCGGTTATTGGCACTCGAAAGGTCCCTTTTTTCACTTCTGTGGAAGGGGGGCCGGCCAATGGTCCGTAGGCAGGTTTGTTCCCAGCGACCTTGTAATGGAGGTTTGGGATGCCAGGCTTGGCGGCTCACCGAGCCGCCGAGAGACTGTCATTCTTAAATCGATCTTGGACACGAATTGCTGCGTGGCTGCCGAAAATTTGGGCCACATTCCCAAACTTGCGACAGACCCCTGAGGCCGAGGCCCCCGTAGGTCTCGTGGAGAAACGCAGTTCTTCGCCGAATGTCGTCGCACTTCGCAAACTCCCTATGTCCAGTGACATTTCATGGCCTCGAAGGGCACTGTATAGGCAATAGTGGAGGGCGCCGGTACGGACCCGCTTGTAGAACGGTCCGGCTCGTCGTTGGGGGAAGTTCGCTCCCATTGGAATTGGGCGCCAGGTTCTGGCTTTCTCAACAACTCTGAGTTTTCCTTGACCTGGCGACTCGCTCGGAATGCATTGCCCCTCGCAAGCGTGCTCTACAAGGCGGACGTGGTAGACATGCCCTTTTGTGAACGCTGCGGCAGTGGGGAAGAAGAAACGGCTGAGCACGCCTTCTTTCACTGCCCCAAAGTTCGTCCGCTTTGGGGATACGTGAACGAGGTCACTGCTCGCATCGCACCCGATCAGCTGATCCAACTCGACGTGAGTTACGTCATAGACAATGTCAGTCCTCCGTACTTGGGCGAAAAACGAAAGGTGTTTTTCGCGGAGCTAGCCGTGGCTCGAATGGTGATTTGGGTCACACGACTGAGTGAATTGCATGAAAAGAGGCTTTTTTCCTGTTGGGATCTGATCGCCTTTTTTAAGCATCAGCTTAGAGTGAAGATCAGATGCGACAAAAAGAAGCTCCCCTTCATGGCATTCTGCGAAAGGTGGGTGAGTGCAGCAAGCCTGTGTGCGAGTGTGGGGGCAGGACTTGAGTCTACTTTTCCAAGCTCCCATGGTCACTACGGCCCGTAAGCGGCACCGATACCCTTCCCCTAAGACTAGCAACCTCTGAGCCCGGCTCTAAGTTCTCTTTTAGGCTTCCTAGTTAGGTGTACGAATGATAACATGTCCCAGTTTTTTCACTTAGGACACATCCAGGACTCCTAGCCCAACATTTTCTTGTCACATCCCTAACATCCTTAGTATTTTGTTCCTGGAGAGTCAACACTATTTTTCTCCATCCATCCAATAACCCCACATCTTTTCCCCTCATTTTTTCCCATGACAATATTTAAGACACCCACTCCTTCTTAGGGGAAACAGTCAACTTGCTTTCGGCCTTCCGGAAGACAGTCGGCGATCCCAGTACAAATATATAAGGGAAAGGGGGTAACCAAAATGACCCGATTTTATTTTCTTTTTCTTATTTTCGTTGGGGATTTTTCTGTTTCTTGATTTTGTACTCCACCCAACCCCACATCCCTCAGAATTGTATATAAAAAATGAATGAATTAAAACCTAAATAGGCATGATTTTTTTTTATGGGTTTAAGTAGGGCATCACACATTGAGTGACAGCGAATTTTTTGGTGAAAATGGTAGTGTAAGGCGATGGATGAATGTACTTTTATATTTAACAGTATGGATGGGTCAGAGAGTGAGACTAGCTAAGACAGAACTAAAAGATATAGAAGCATGACCACTTTTGTACCCCGTTCCCCCAAAAAAAAACTTCGGGCAGTATGCCCAGGTGTGTGCTCATGTGCACTTTTTATGTAGCATTTTTGTTAAATAAACAGTGTATTTGGCACACATCAAATACACTCAGCGTAAATAGAATCATACGGATTAAAATTAGTTTATAAGGAAGAATTATTCGACAAGCCGTTTAACTTACTACTGCCAGGAAGGGAGGATCAAAGTGTAGTATCTGTTCCAGGTTCTATGCTTTGACCCTTACCTTCTATACCCGGCCTCGGCTGGGGTCCAGTGTGCTTCGGCCTCTGGACCGGTGAAAGTACAGTTAATGGCATCGATCCAGGGGGGCCATCCCCCGATCTTGCAATTTTTATGTGCCACGTAAAAACGAGACCTTGTGTCCAGCCCTCATAAGTGGGATGAGCAGGCAAATACCCTTACCTTCTATACCCGGCCTCGGCTGAGGGTCAGTGTGCTTCGGCCTCTGGACCGGTAAAGTACAATTAATGGCATCGTTCCAGGGGACCATCCCCTTGATCGACGCAATTTTTATGTGCCCACGTAAAAACGAGACTTGTGTCCAGCCCTCATAAGTGGATGAGCAGGCAAATACCTTACTACTGAGAACAATGTAGCGAAGTGCACACAGGGAAATCTAATTTACAGTTAAAAAATTATAAGTA
>CM042167.1:68066800-68110016 GCA_023376005.1 Doryteuthis pealeii | reverse complement strand
CTGGAAGGGAGAACAATCCAAAGGACAACTTTGCCATTTGATTCGCACGATCCTAAGAGGGGTTAAAAGACGACGAAAATGCCGCGCTGATTCAATTGTGGATCAGCAGTCCAAGGCATTGACGCCCCGGTAGACCATCGGTCTTGGCCACTGTTTTGGAGACATGCCGGATGCGAACTGGAATTCCGCCAGATGAGATTAGCTTACTGTATCCAATACCCCTACCGGCAGTGGCTACAGGTGAAAATGGCGAAGCGCTCGTCAAGCTTTCTCGATCGAACGATCGGTCCGACAGGGTTGCCCCTTGTCTCCTCTACTTCTATGTCCTGCTCTTGGAGCCCCTGCTCCGCAGGCTTAGGGATGAGTCGACAGACCGGCCCTGCGCGGAATCGTTGTTCCGGCCCCGTTGGCGCCCAGTATCCGCGTACGCCGATGATGTCACCGTGTTTGTGTCCAGGGTCGAGGACATAGTTGCGGTGAAAGAGGCGCTTACAAGGTACGAGTTTGACTGGGACAAAGATCAATTGTGAAAAGAGCGAAGGCTTGCGGTTGGGAGCCTGGAGAGGTGGCGTTCCTCTACCGGGGCCCTTCAGTTGGAAGGATGGTCCAATCAAAATCCTCGGAATTTGGTTTGGGCCAGGCCTTCAGTTAGAGAAAAATTGGTCGGAAGTACAGACGAAGGTGGAAGCACTGGTCCGTGTATGGCTGAAAAGGAGGTTGTCCTTAAAGGGCAGGCGGAGGCTTGCGCCACCTACATTTTCCCCCTGATCCTTTACCGATTGTCTGTACTTCCCTGCCGCAGGCTCGGTTATTGGCACTCGAAAGGTCCCTTTTTTCACTTCTGTGGAAGGGGGGCCGGCCAATGGTCCGTAGGCAGGTTTGTTCCCAGCGACCTTGTAATGGAGGTTTGGGGATGCCAGGCGGCGGCTCACCGAGCCGCCGAGAGACTGTCATTTCTTAAATCGATCTTGGACACGAATTGCTGCGTGGCTGCCGAAAATTTGGGCCACATTCCCAAACTTGCGACAGACCCCTGAGGCCGAGGCCCGCCGTAGGTCTCGTGGAGAAACGCAGTTCTTCGCCGAATGTCGTGTCGCACTTCGCAAACTCCCTATGTCCAGTGAACATTTCATGGCCTCGAAGGGCACTGTATAGGGCAATAGTGGAGGGCGCCGGTACGGACCCGCTTGTAGAACGGTCCGGCTCGTCGTTGGGAAGTTCGCTCCCATTGGAATTGGGCGCCAGGTTCTGGCTTTCTCAACAACTCTGAGTTTTCCTTGACCTTGGCGACTCGCTCGGAATGCATTGCCCCTCGCAAGCGTGCTCTACAAGGCGGACGTGGTAGACATGCCCTTTTTGTGAACGCTGCGGCAGTGGGGAAGAAGAACGGCTGAGCACGCCTTCTTTCACTGCCCCAAAGTTCGTCCGCTTTGGGGATACGTGAACGAGGTCACTGCTCGCATCGCACCCGATCAGCTGATCCAACTCGACGTGAGTTACGTCATAGACAATGTCAGTCCTCCGTACTTGGGCGAAAAACGAAAGGTGTTTTTCGCGGAGCTAGCCGTGGCTCGAATGGTGATTTGGGGTCACACGACTGAGTGAATTGCATGAAAAGAGGCTTTTTTCCTGTTGGGATCTGATCGCCTTTTTTAAGCATCAGCTTAGAGTGAAGATCAGATGCGACAAAAAGAAGCTCCCCTTCATGGCATTCTGCGAAAGGTGGGTGAGTGCAGCAAGCCTGTGTGCGAGTGTGGGCAGGACTTGAGTCTACTTTTCCAAGCTCCCATGGTCACTACGGCCCGTAAGCGGCACCGATACCCTTCCCCTAAGACTAGCAACCTCTGAGCCCGGCTCTAAGTTCTCTTTTAGGCTTCCTAGTTAGGTGTACGAATGATAACATGTCCCAGTTTTTTCACTTAGGACACATCCAGGACTCCCTAGCCCAACATTTTCTTGTCACATCCCTAACATCCTTAGTATTTTGTTCCTGGAGAGTCAACACTATTTTTCTCCATCCATCCCAATAACCCCACATCTTTTCCCCCTCATTTTTTCCCATGACAATATTTAAGACACCCACTCCCTTCTTAGGGGAAACAGTCAACTTGCTTTCGGCCTTCCGGAAGACAGTCGGCGATCCCAGTACAATATATAAGGGAAAGGGGGTAACCAAAATGACCCGATTTTATTTTCTTTTTCTTATTTTTCGTTGGGGATTTTTCTGTTTCTTGATTTTGTACTCCACCCAACCCCACATCCCTCAGAATTGTATATAAAAAATGAATGAATTAAAAACCTAAATAGGCATGATTTTTTATGGGTTTAAGTAGGGCATCACACATTGAGTGACAGCGAATTTTTTGGTGAAAATGGTAGTGTAAGGCGATGGATGAATGTACTTTTATATTTAACAGTATGGATGGGT
The DNA here is from genome assembly GCA_023376005.1 of Doryteuthis pealeii. Taxonomy (NCBI): domain Eukaryota; kingdom Metazoa; phylum Mollusca; class Cephalopoda; order Myopsida; family Loliginidae; genus Doryteuthis; species Doryteuthis pealeii. Next base: position 68,107,588 of record CM042167.1, on the reverse strand, counting down.
CAGAGAGTGAGACTAGCTAAGACAGAACTAAAAGATATAGAAGCATGACCACTTTTGTACCCCGTTCCCCCCCAAAAAAAAACTTCGGGCAGTATGCCCAGGTGTGTGCTCATGTGCACTTTTTATGTAGCATTTTTCGTTAAATAAACAGTGTATTTGGCACACATCAAATACACTCAGCGTAAATGAACATCATACGGATTAAAATTAGTTTATAAGGAAGAATTATTCGACAAGCCGTTTAACCTTACTACTGCCAGGAAGGGAGGATCAAAGTGTAGTATCTGTTCCAGGTTCTATGCTTTGACCCTTACCTTCTATACCCGGCCTCGGCTGGGGGTCCAGTGTGCTTCGGCCTCTGGACCGGTGAAGTACAGTTAATGGCATCGATCCAGGGGGGCCATCCCCCCAGATCCTTGCAATTTTTATGTGCCCACGTAAAAACGAGACCTTGTGTCCAGCCCTCATAAGTGGGATGAGCAGGCAAATACCCTTACCTTCTATACCCGGCCTCGGCTGAGGGTCCAGTGTGCTTCGGCCTCTGGACCGGTAAAGTACAATTAATGGCATCGTTCCAGGGGGACCATCCCCCTTGATCGACGCAATTTTTATGTGCCCACGTAAAAACGAGACCTTGTGTCCAGCCCTCATAAGTGGGATGAGCAGGCAAATACCCTTACTACTGAGACAAATGTAGCGAAGTGCACACAGGGAACATTCATAGATATTACAGTTAAAATATATAAGGTAAATATATAATAAAGAATCTAACATGCCAACGATACTACTACTACTACTACTACTACTACTACCAAAAAGCAGGACACTTACTAACCGGAAGCCTCATAAACATTTAGTTTATGAATACTATCTTGTAACTTGTTTCGAGTGTAGGTCCATGATTTAGGTGAGATGTTGCCAAAATGGCCCAAAAAGAATCCTTTGCTGCAGAGAAAAAATGGCTTGCCTCCCGTAAAACCGGACACGACAAAAAAAGAGGTTCGTGAGAGGAGACTAGTCTATTTATATGATTAGTTGTTCATGCTTATTGGTCTGACCAACGAATCAGAAACGAGCCACGGCAATATAAATACAGTGTCGCCTGAGACATAGGATTGCATACTGGTCGGTGCTAGTGACAAGTGGAAAGTGTTTAAATAATATCCAGGGAAAAATTGTGTTGCCCCCGAAAACTATACTTTGTTTAATGACATATCAACATTTGTGGGTTATTTAATGCCAAAGCACTCTTGTAGATCGACAGTAGATTTAATGCCAAAGCCATAATTTTTGAAGAACAGTAGTTGTACTATCTAATATATTCTAATAATTCATTTTAAAAAGAAGATGACTGACCGTGCGTTGAATTATTTTTTTTAATAAGACGTGCTGTAATCGACCACTTAAATTTATAAACTAAGCGAGGTCATGTGGTCTAAACTTCAGCCAATCAACAGCCCGAACACGTGGTTAGTTAACTATTTAATTACTGATATTGATAGCCGTTCATTTGCACTTTATTAAACATTGACGAACGGACCTACAAGTCATTAAGGAACATCAACGAACAACCAAAGGATCATACCCAACATTAAGGAACACCAAGGAACAACTAAAGCATCATACCCAACATTAAGGAACACAAGGAACAACCAAAGGATCATACCCAACTTAAGGAACACCATGAAACAACCAAAGGATCATACCCAACATTAAGAGACACCAAGGAACAACTAAAGCATCATACCCAACATCATAAACATTAAGGAACACCAAGGAACAACCAAAAGGATCATACCCAACATTAAGAGACACCAAGGAACAACCAAAGGATCATACCAACATTAAGGAACACCATGGAACAACCAAAGGATCATACCCAACATTAAGAGACACCAAGGAACAACTAAAGCATCATACCCAACATTAAGGAACACCAAGGAACAACCAAAGGATCATAGCCAACATTAAGGAACACCATGGAACAACCAAAGGATCATACCCAACATTAAGGAACACCAAGGAACAACAAAAGGATCATACCCAACATTAAGAGACACCAAGGAACAACAAAAGGATCATACCCAACATTAAGAGACACCAAGGAACAACAAAAGGATCATACCCAACATTAAGAGACACCAAGGAACAACAAAAGGATCATACCCAACATTAAGAGACACCAAGGAACAACAAAAGGATCATACCCAACATTAAGAGACACCAAGGAACAACAAAAGGATCATACCCAACATTAAGAGACACCAAGGAACAACAAAAGGATCATACCCAACATTAAGAGACACCAAGGAACAACAAAAGGATCATACCCAACATTAAGAGACACCAAGGAACAACAAAAGGATCATAAGAGACACCAAGGAACAACAAAAGGATCATACCCACCATTAAGGAACACCAGGAACAACCAAAGGATCATAGCCAACATTAAGGGACACCAAGGAACAATCAAAGGTTTCTTCACAGAGGATCGCGCTCTACTTAACACAAGGGATCTCCGCTGGACAGTGCTCTTGCTTGAAGAAAAATCGTAACACGTAAACTACATAGCAGTTTGATTGTTTGCTTGTTTTGTTTTACGGCATATCAACCTCAGTGGGTCATTTAATGCCGGCAAAGTCTTGAAATGAATTCATCCTTAATGGATACTCAATTTTTTTTTTATAAGCACATTTTTCTATTTTACCCATAGATGGGATTCGAGCAGGTACTACCACTCCGGGTCAGATTGACCAGCCGATTGATCGGAGGAAGCCTCTCCGACCGCCCGTCTAGCCTAAGTGTCTAAGTGGAGTGTTGCGTGTCAGGGACAGCATCACGGGTCGCTATCCACGGCCAACAGGTAGCCCCATTAAGGTAGTCTTACCCCTCTGCATAGGTGCAGTCGGTTCATTTTAACGCCGCAGCCGACAGGGTGGACATAACAGTTTGAAAAACATGGGGGTATAGTTGTGGTTTTATTTGGGATTAGGCTTTTAGTCGTTTTGGTGCGTGCTCGTTGTCGTGTCAGTACTGCTGTATGGCTGCACCACCTGGATCCTAACTAAGCGACTAGAGAATAAACTAGATGGGAGCTGCACAAGAATACTGCGGGTGATCATGAACAAGACGTGGAAACAGCACCCTACGAGAAAGCAGCTGTACGGCCACCTACCACATATCACCCAAACCATCCGAGTGAGACGGACAAGACATGCGGGACACTGCTGGAGAAGCAAGGACGAATTCATAAGCGACGTCCTCCTGTGGAAGCCAGCACATGGACAAGCCAGTGTGGGCCGACCAGCAAAAACGTATGTTGATCAGCTCTGTACGGATGCAGGATGCTGCATAGAGGACCTTTCCGAGAATGATGAGCGATGGAGAGAGATTGTCATGGATATCCGCGCTGAAAGCGCGACATGATGATAATAATATCACAAGCAAGCGTACGGTAACAAAAGAAAAACGGACGACAAAGATTGGAACAATTTCGTTTATTTAAGAAATAAACAAAAGCTGGAATTATTGAGATGATAATTCTTTTTTCGCTCGGTGAAATGAGGGCAGGCGTGGGGTTGAACGTCTGTTCGGGCCGACGACCTGGTTCGGTGAGTCGCGGGTATGTAGTAGTGTAGGTCGGAGGTCGGTAGCCCTTTTGATCTTGCCCTGGTAATAGCGACGTTATGCGTGTCAGCCCAAAGTCAACTGACTTATTGACTTTAAGTCGGCTGTTTTATAGCTAATAAACGGCTCCAGATACCTTTGAAGGGTTTTTTTTTGTGGGGGGGGGAACATTTTTGATTGGTTGAAAAACATAATGGATATTTTTAATTGTTTATAAATTTTGGTTTTCGCCCGGATGTTTGCGCGGAGCCTATGTGTAGAACGTTTGTTTTTGTTCATCTTAGGTTCTGTTTCAAAGTGTTTGGTTTTTTTCTTTTTAATTTGTTTTGTTGGTGAGTGGATGTATTGTGTTAATAAAAATTGTGAATGAAGAGAGATATCTATTTCTGTTATAACATTTCTGAAAACCAATCAGAAACGAGCCACGGCAATATAAATGCATGAAAAGTAATCCAGTACTACCTGTTTCATAGTCAGATCATCGAAAACTACCTCCTTATTGCTAGCGCTAGATTAGGAAGATCACAACGGCAGTGTGGGGCGGAGAGACCTGCCACTTGGATGATAGCTCGTCCTCCATATTAACCTGCCCAAGCTATGTGATTCCACTTGTTTTTGGACACTACGTGCTACTGGTACTATGTAACCCAGTTCTACCTGTTCCATAGTCGGATCATCGGCGACTAAACCGCTAAACCCACAGACTCTGTCTGGTGAGGAGAGTGGCCTGCAGAACGAAGAGCGAGACATGTAAAAGGTCGGGGGAAAGCTCTTTGCTCAACGGCCATCTAGCACTATTTCTAAAACACAACACCACCTTATCGTAGCAAGGCCGTGTAACCTTGGTTGTGTCAGACCTATGCCATCGGGAACTTTAGGTCTTGGTAGAGTCATCCTAGGCGGACAGGTCTGACACCCAGTGGTATTAGGGCTACAACCAGGCCAAAGAGACTCTGCTGAAAATCCTAAGGGTTTCTCCATCATCGTCAGGAATCGACGGCTTTTGGCGTACTTGTCACTGCGTCTGTGAAAAATCTGCGGTAAACAAGGGTACCTCCTTCCCCTGATCGGGATATGCATGGGTGTAGCGTAATTATTATGGAATTCTGGAATTGAAAAATAAAACGGTAATCGGATTTCTGAAGAAAGAGAAGTAAAAGAAATAAGAATAGGGGTTGGTGTTTGAACTCAACTGACTGACCAATGACCCCTGAAATAGATTTAAAAACAAAAACGGAAGTTCCGGGTTTTGACCGGAAACGGAGGTGACGCCGGGACGAGAAACGGAAGAGGAGTAAAATCTTTCTTTTTCGGCCCGGCTTCGTGGGAGTCGACGTCGCCCCCGGTTCCCCGTATGGGTTTGGGGATAGTAGTCATAACATGATACTATGTTAGAAGATAGAATAATGTGACCATATACCCCCCTCTCTATCTTTCCTCCTCTCTGAAAAAGAACCCACGAGCGTGGAAGAAGAAATAAACACCCCCCTGTGACTATACAACCTGCGTGTGTTGTTTCTGAACAAACGACGACTACTACTACAACTCGAACTTGGCCCTATGCGACATATATCATTCTGGTATATGGGGGTTTGGAGACTGCTTGTGAATTTCAATTCCCTTGTTACACTTTCCACAGGTGAATTCGTTGGAGGGAGCCGGCTCAACCAGCCCAGGGTGAATGCCGGCACAGATACAGAAACAGAAGAATATTAGAACTTGAAATTATTTTCCCAATATATTAGAAATTAGTATTTTACCTATAGAATGGAATTTGAAATTTAACCCAAATTCTCAAATGTAATTTTCATGACTGTTTGATTCTTTTTGTATATAAGGTGTGCTACAATTCCCCACCTAAATTTATAGACTGTGCGAAGTCACGTAGTTTACTCCTCCGGCCAATCAACAGCCATAATGCGTGGCTGATTCACTACTTAAACACTGATACTTTCCATAGTCCATTTGCAATCATTGATGAAGGAACTTACAATACTAAGGAGAACCAAAAGATTACCAAAGATTTCCGCTGGACAAGCGCTCTTGCTTGAAGGCGAAAGGATGGTCCATAAAATCGTAACAATATCTGGGGGGGGGGGATCATACCTATCCCAAGGGTAATAGTCCAAAAGTGAACGTAAAAGCAAGGCTGGAATTGGAACTCGCTTACTACGGTGTCGCAGTCCAGCACGTTAGTCACTACGCCACGAGGACCCCCACTACAAAATAATTGATTAAAAAAAAGGCATTATTACATCTTCTTATTATAATGGAGATTGTGAGTTTTTCTGTCTGTAACCGAAACTATATTACTACTCAAGTCACAATTCCCTTTGTTATTGACATCACAATCTCAATGATTTTTTTAAAAATTTAAATCTCAATTATTAATAAAATTGTTCTACATTATTAATGCTGTTGACCATATCCACATATTTGAAACATGCAATTATATTTATATATACAATGAAATAACGGTTTACAGTGTGAACGGGAAGGCTAATTTGCATATTGATATTTAAAATGTGATTTTAATAAATATGTGTTTAGTACTATTGATTTCTAATTGTTTGGTTTTATTTTAATGAATATAAGCAAAAATCTCTTCAATAAATCTTAAATGAAATCCATTAACAAGAAGAAATAACTGTAATTTTATTCTTTACTTCCTCTTTTAAGTAAATACTTAAATTAGAAAAAATAACAATGAAAGACGAGAGTGATGGAAGTGTAAGTTTCAGTTGTTCTATATTTCGATTATGTTTCAAATATTTTTATCTACATTCTTATTTAGTTTAATTAGCCTTTCTAATTTAATACAATATTTTATTACATTAAAACATATATTTGCTAGTAATAATAATTTTTATTGTTACGATTTTAAAAAAGTGAATGAAATAAAACAATTTCTGTTCATTTTTATAAAGTAAGTAAAGTCGTTGAGTGGTCTTAAATCGGTATCAGTCAGACAGCGAGGTAAACTGAAAAAAATCCATATATTAATACTCTTATTCCTCAATCTTCCGACGGTTATCATCTTGCAACAACAATCTCTGATTAAAAATGAGACCATCCAAAATCGTCCAAGATTAAACGCAAAAATGTAAATCCTGATTATTTGGTGTCGGTTTTCAAGCGAATTCTTATTTCTCATGAGTGCAGTCACCTCATCAAAGTAATGGACCGTTTCGTTTTTAATATAATGTAAGAAAGGGAAGAAAAGGGACATGCTACACAGAAAACATATAATAAGAAAGAAAGAAAGAAAAAGAGTAGGAGAGAGAGAGAGAGAGAGAGAGAGAGAGAGAGAGAGAGGGAGAGGGAGAGGGAGAGAGAGGTGAGCGCGTGGAAGCGATAACTATAATCTGTTTTAATTGAAGATAAAAGATGAAGAGAGAGAGAGAGAGAGAGAGAGAGAGAGAGAGAGAGAGAGAGAGAGAGAGAGAGAGAGAAGATTATTATACTTTTTACATATTAAACTATTTTTGCAATTGCTCTTAAGTAAACATATCAAACGTTGTAATAATTACATTATCATAATGTGGTATATCCACAGGTCCTGCTAGTATGAATAATTGAGTATATTACACTGTATATTTAAAATGCTGATGCCGCACAAAAAGAACACAATAGACAATAAACAAAAACAACAACAACAACAATTATGTAACAATATATCGGTTATGTAACCTGGCCTATAAAGAAATACATTACATTAAAAATATAACCTCTTTGAACTTATCTAAAATTGTGGTCCGGTAGTACAGTACTTATTAAAAATGGCGGTCCCACGGTACATTGGCCTCGTGGTATTAATTAGTAAATTTGTATCTAATTTATTTAAATACTTATTATTTATAACCTGGTTTCACAACAATATATACTTGAAAAGTATTGTGGTTCCGCGGTACACGTTAAAAATAAGGGTATCGCGCTACACTTTTATTTAGAAATAGTAGTATCGCAGGACTTATAAAAAATAGTGGTCCCGCATTATTTAATCCCACTGATTTTATTAAAATCTATGGCCCGCTGGACTTATAAAAGGTAGTGGTCCCGCAATATTTATTAAAATCTGCTGTGAATTGAATGAATGCAATTCTGTGAATTAGTGGATTTTTTTTTTCAAAAAATTTATTTTTAAAACTGAAGTTTTTCTTACAAGGGCAAGTATGACACAAGGTCAGGTTTAAGCAGCTCTAAGTCACCACTCGCATTAAAAGTGGACAAAGGGCAAAAAAAGAATTACTCCACCCCATCGACTTTTGCCGCAGACGCAGCATTAACCTTAGCGCAAGGGGGAGGTACTGCATGCGAGGAGGATTCCTAGGAATCAGACTCGTCTATTATCTAACACGAACCCTGTTAGATAAGAGACGACTCTGATTCCTAGGATTCCTAGGAAAAGATTCTGACGTATCAAGGTGAAAAAGATCAAGGGAAGTAACTCTGTTGGCTTGTTGTTGTCAAAGGGAGGTAATCAGGTAAAGCAAAACAACCTCTTCTGACAATGGTGATGTTGTGGTTGGTCGTGAAACCCGCTCCGGTGAAGTAAGTACCTTCGTTTATATATATATATTTAATTTTTAAACGAATAACAGGTATTATTTTTTTAGCTTACTAAATAAGGTACAGCTGGTTTATTTATCTTTCTAAAACTTTAAATCGTTTAGGACTTACCACCTTGACTGTCCGTCGATAAAGTCAACCTTTCCATTTTTACTGACATCCAAAATAAAAAAGTTACATAATTCGGCGATAACGAATAATTTCTTTCTTTTTTGCCGGTTTATGAGTTATTTAAAAACTTTTTATAAAAACTTTTTGTTTTATTTTATCCTACACGGACATCTATTGTTTAATTTATTTTTTTTTAAATTAGAATGCATGAAAACATTTAAAAACAACATTCTCCGCGTGAAACATGAGACGAGATTGAAATAATTTTACAGTTGTCGTAAAATTCCGTAAAAACCGAAAATAAATTATTTTAATCAAAACGAATAAAGTAATTAAAATAATAAACAAATTAAAAGTTGCAATTTTGAATTCAGTGTCAAAATAGATTTATTAAATTAAGAATAATGATAATAAAAATTCTTTATTCTAAAAATTAAAAAAACTAAAAAAAAAACAAAACAACAATACAACAAAAACCGGAACATTAAAAATAAACAAATATCGAAGATTTTTAATTCTTTTAGTTATTTGCTAAGTTTTGCTTAGTTGTGGCACAAGGCCAAAAGTATGTAGCACCAAGTAAGACTCGAACTCAGTAGTAATAGTCTGCCAGTCTAGCTTGCTAAACAATTACATTACGCGAGGAAACACTTTATTTATTTATTTATTTTTACAAAAAACAAAAATACGAAGAAGAAAAAAACAAACATAGATTAAATATATTAGCAAAAAAAATGCGGCCTTCGGTCACAAGTATTTAAATTTTTTTATATAATTATAAGTGTAGTCACCTCAGCTAAGTAATGGACCATTCCGTTTTTAATGTAATGAAAGAAAGGGAAGAAAGAGACATGCTACACAGAAAACATATAATAAGAAAGAAAGAAAAAGAGTAGGGGAAAGATAGAAAAAACAAAAACAAAATGTAAACAACAAAATGTAAAAAAAACCAAAACAAATTGTACTTATTTAGTAAGCTTTGCTCTGCCAGTTTAGCTTGCTAACCATTACACCATGCGAAGCAAAAAACTTACTTTTCTTAGCCCCCCCCCTCAAAAAAAAAACAAGACATGAATATATAATTATATATAAAGAAAAGTAATTTTGTCAGGGTGACCTAAAGTCGCTATCAGCCAGACAGCGAGGGAGTCTATCCCATTTTCACTAGACAAAGAAGATTATTTTAGCGTCTGAGATGGTTCGCCACACTTACCATCAGCTCTTTACTTTATCACACAGATGCCTGTGCTACTCATATGCTGTGTTGGCGAGGGCTGGTATCGAACCTTAAACCTTGTGGTTCCTAGTTGATTATGCTACTAGCTGAGCTAAATCAGCTACATAATTATATATACTAGTAGTATTTTTTCTGTGTCACATGACCTTTTTCGACCCTTTCTTTCTTTATATTAAAAACGGAATGGTCTATTATTTAGCTGAGTTGATGACACTCATAAGAAATAAGAATTCGGTGAATAAGCAACACCAGATAATCAGGATTTACATTTTTGCATTTCATCTTGGACGATTTGGACGGTCTCATTTTTAACCAGAGGGTGTTGCAAGATGATAACAGTTGTACAATTAAGGAAGCCGAGTATTAATATATAGATTATCATGGTAATGATATTATTGCCAAACTTAATCTAGAACTTAGACGATTTGGACGGTCTCATTTTTAACCAGAGGGTGTTGCAAGATGATAATGATCATACTTTTAAGGAACACAAGTATTAATATATAGATTTTTGTAGGTGAATAAAAACCAACTTTGTAGAAAAATATCTATAATTATCGAATTTTATGCGATATATGCATTGTAATTGCCTTCAAGCAAAAATATAAATAATAATATATACTTTATTCAACAATGCTTCTAAAATAAACAAACATCCAAAAATCTTATTTCCTTCGCCGAAGAGCATAAGGCCCGGGTTTGTTATTATTCACTCAACGTCCTCTTACCTCGTATGACGTATCAGTATCATTGACAGGTTAATTTCGCAAGGATTTTCCCGTGCAGTATGGTTTCTGACTATCCTGTCAGTGGGAAATTGTTAGTATACATCGCTGATGAGATTTAATAAAGTTGAAACAGTCTGTACGATGTTCTACACACGGAATAATTCTTTACCGAAATTCACTTGTCATTATTATCTTCTATAATTATCGAATTTTATGCGATATACGCATTGTAATTGCCTTCAAGCAAAAATATAAATAATAATATATAAAAAATATCTATGTTTAATAATCTTCAATGATGAAATAAAATCATTACTTGTGCCACGTTAAACAATAAATGATTTTTCGAAATATGTCGGTAAAATAAGGAAGATTATTCCCAGTTGTTGAATTAGAAATTCTGCCCGATCTGGGAGGGCATCTCCCTAAATATCCCATTGCTGTGTTTCATCCGGGTTCCTCACTCTGAATTGCACGTTCAACATTCATCAGCATGCGTCAATCCTCAGGACGAGACTCCGGGCCACTCTGCACTGCTCATCCACAGAATTCGATTCTCACTAGGTGCCCTATGCTTATATAACCATGTGTTAGATTAAATGTAAATATTTTCATGAAGGTGTGGTTAGCAGCAAACCAGTAGTCGTGAATACCTCAAGTGAATTCGATTCTCACTACGTGTCTCACGCTTATATAACCATGTGTCAGATTAAATGTAAGCAAAATAATAATTTAAAGTACCCCACCGGGGAATAATAATAGTTTAGTTAATCTTTAATAATCATGTTATCTTGAAAATACGCACTCCCGATTATTTTTCAGCTTTTTAAAAATATTTTATAAGGCATGGTGCCCGAAATTAGCAGCAATAGTTAGCCTAGTAAGCTGTTTTGATTTTTTTTTTTTTCATGAAAATAGAACTTGGTGTTTATTTTTACCAAATGAATTCTAAAATATTCTTTATGTTTTCAATTCATTGTTAAAAATAAATTCAAATTTTACTATTGAAAAATAAAATAAAAGTTAATTCTTTATTTAAGAAAAAAGTTATTTATTGCAAAATGCCTAAAATGATTTATTTTGGGTATACTCAATTTTTCGTCTGCTTTTCATTTTAAAAAACGAATTAAAATTAATTAAATCGATTATTTAAGGTCAAATTTTTGTCTAAGTCGAAAAGTAGTAACATAATGAGTATTAGTAAAAAAAAATAAATAAATAAATTATTTTAATTATTTTATTTGGGTTATTTCCTATAAGTCTAACATGATCAAAAAGGAACCACTCTTGACTGAAAAATTGTATTATCCATTAAGAATTGATTTATTTCAAAACTTTATTGGCATTAAATGACCCACTGAGGTTGATATGCCGTAAGACCAAACAAACAAACAAATCTCTTTGTATTTTTCTTTCTCTCCACTTGTCAAAGTTATATTTATCTCGCAATAACATCAAAACATTGTGTTATAAAGAAACCCAACCTAAATGTTTTCATGGCCTTGAAAATAGGAATAGTTACTTGAAACTATATAAGTATGGAGTGGACAAATAATTAGGATTATATACAGAAACGGATGGATAACAGATGTATTTCCCATTGAAGTCGGATGTTGGGGATTTATTACCAACTCACCCTTGGCATTTTTGTCTAAACTTGGACTTTCTCTACCAGACAAGAGGAAATACTTAAAAAAGATTCAGGAGAAAGCTCTAACCACATCAGCGTGGATATGGCAGTCCTATATTGTGACATCAAACTGACAAAGTCTGGTGGTATCGTGAGATACTGCTGGGGCGCTCTGGGTTACTGGTAATGATGCTTCGGCCCCAAAACCATGCCTGAACCCAGAGTCATCATCTGATGAAGGCTTTGTTGGTTGCAATGCTACTGTGTAAATAGCAGTCATTGTATGAAGATTATTATAGACTACTTGAAGTCATATAATTGTGAACAAAAATTTGAATTAGGATTAGTTACTTGAGCTATAATTGTTTATTAAAGTTTATTATTATTAGATATTTGAAACCATATTGTTGATTTGAAGAAAAAAAGATCTTTTGTATTGACTGACAAGTTTTGATATGATGTAAAGTATTATTTGGATTATTCAGACTATTGTCCTCATCTTCATTGTTATCTGTACAACATTTTGGCCAATGTGCTTGAAGAATAATTAAAGTTCCAATTACCGTCGAACTGGGAAGACAAGGCAACAAACTGTTGTAACTGAAATAAAAACCCGAATGTCACAAAGTCTACTGCAGAATGACAGGATATATATAAGACTCCACAATGTCATTCAAATCAAGCAGCCAATCAGAACTCAAGGAATGGAATGACCCAAATCACCCAAATTCATGAATGGGTCATTCTTGATTTCTATATATACCAACTGTCTTGGACACTGCTTGAGTGGTAGTTAGCTGCTGTTATTCAAACCAACAGTAGACTTACTGACTTCAATAGTGCCCTCCAGCCTTCTTCATGTATTTCTTGTCAGATTTGTGAACCTTCTCAGACTCAGAAACCTTTTTGTCGTAATCGGGAGCCATCACAGAACTTTGAACCTAACCCTTTATTCAGTCCACGGGGGTATCCTGTTCTCATTCCGCTAACCATAGCTGGGGTAGAGGCCTTAAGCTGTGTTAATTATTATTCTATGTTACTGCTGCCCCTGACCACGATTGAACCTGCAGTCTAGAGATAACTGTCACTTAGAACTGTCTTAACCTAACTCCTTTATCCACAAGGCTGTCCAATAATACAAATAATACTGATGATCAAGCCTCATCTCAAAAATTCAGAGAAATAGTATGATGTAAAGTAGTTTAGTTGTCGGGGTGGCCTATAGTCGGTATCAGACAATGAGGGAGTCTATCCTCTTTTCACTAACGCTAGACCAAATTGGGGTATTTTACAGCCCCAGTTAACAGAGGGACACAATCTAATGTCTTTCTTTTGAAAGAATATTTATAATTTTTAAAAAGATGTATTTGACCAAACCAATCTGGGTCAGAGTGGACCTGGGAGTAATGGCAATGATGGGGTACTCAACAGACCCCAGATCTTTAGAACTGAAGCCTCACCATCAGATGCATTTTGGTGTCATACTCAGGACACCCCCAGTGATGTTATTGGGATCATAACAAGTTTCGGGTCTCCCAACATCATACTCTGTAGTGTAATTATTAGGGTCTATGGGGAGTTTGGGGATTGGGGGGAGGGCGGTTGTCAGATTTCTGGAGAGGGAGGGGAAAGTGAAATAAGAACAAATGTTAAGGTTTGGAGGAGTGAACACTCAGCGGGGTGGGGTGGGGGGCAGCAATTGACCGACGAATGACCTCAGAACTAGATTTAGAAATAGAAACAGGGACTAGGCACTGTGGTGCATCCCCTGGCCGTGCATCACCTTTGTCTAACCAGGGGATAAACATTAACCTTCCCCGCCCTGTCGGCTGGGGCGTTAGAATGCACCGACTGCACCTCTGCAGAGGGGTAAAACTCCTCCAAATTGGGCCACCTGTTGGCCGTGGGTGGTGACCCGTGATGCTTTAGGACGGAATCCTGGTGGATGATCAGTCAACACTCCACTTAGACCCTTACTTAGGCTAGACGGGCGGTCGGTTCAATCGGCTGGTCATGTCAAGCCCTAGCACCTATATGATTGCCTCAACCCTATTGCCCTTATGGTGGCTGAGGGTCTACATGTCCTGGGAATGATGTTAAACTCTATCTGATGGTGAGGTTCCAGTTTTGGAGGTTTGGGGAATGTGGAGCACCCCTTCATCACCATTGCTCCCTGGTCCACTCTGACCCGGAGTGGTAGTACCTGCTAGGGTCCCATCTATGGGTTAAATAGAAAAATATATTTATAAAAAAAAAATTGTGTATCCATTAAGAATTGATTTATTTCAAAACTTTATCGGCATTAAATAACCCACTGCGGTTGATATGCCGTAAAACAAAACAAACAAACAAACATTAACCTCCTAGAAACTCTACAGAGACGTGCAACCAAACGAATACCCTCCATCAGGCATCTGCCATATTCTGAACGTTTTGCAGCTCTGGGAATGGATTTATTGAAACTCTGGCGTCTGGCAACTGACCTGGTAAATGCTCATAAGGTCATTAATCATCTTAACAGCAGCAACTCTTGAGCACCTTTTTGATCTCTATGTTTCTAGCACATGTTGGCATGCCTACAAAGTCAGAAAACAGCATAGCTCACATGACTTTTAGAAACATTTTTTCACGCTCAGAGTTGCCAAGGTATGGAATAACCTACCTGCATCCGTTGTAGGCTGCTGAAACACTGCATCTTTCAAAGCCTCCATGCTTCCTGTAATCCGCTAACACTATACCTGATACCCCCCTCCACACACATATGCATGCACATGTATATTATTACTGTACGCTATTCATGTTCCTGACACTAATACATTATTCTGTGTACTAGACATGAGACTTTGATGAGTTTTGGTGCACCTGAGCATTGTACACATACATGTATATTATTACTGTATTCCATTCATGTTCCTGACACTAATACATTATTCTGTGTACTAGACATGAGACTTTGATGATTTGAGTTGCACCTGAGCACTGTACACATACATGTATATTATTACTGTACGCTATTCATGTTCCTGACACTAATACATTATTCTGTGTACTAGACATGAGACTTTGATGATTTGTGGTGCACCTGAGCATTGTACACATACATGTATATTATTAATGTATGCTATTCATGTTCCTGACACTAATACATTATTCTGTGTACTAGACATGAGACTTTGATGAGTTGTGGTGCACCTGAGTACTGTTACATAATCTATGCGGTGGGATAAGATTCTTGTCAATCCCCTGTAATTCTGAGGGGATGACCCTTTTCATACTTATGTAAGGTAGTATAGAGATATGGTGGCGATCAGTGCAGTTGATGGCCCTGAAAGTGAGTGACGGCGTTTGACCTCACTCTCACCTTGCCGTCCGGGGATAAATCGTGGGAACCGGAAGCATAGAAGAACCTGTTCTGGTTTAAGAATAGTAAGGAGCTTTAGTTTAGTTTTGCAGTGGACGTCAGACAGAGCAGTCAGCCATGATGCTCTGTAACTCTGCATATGCACGCTATGTTATGTCTGGGTTGGGGATTTACCGAATAAAGTAACATTAAAAGAAAATCGAAGTCTTGTGTTTACTAAAAACTAACAATGACACAGAGCTTCTGATAAGGAGAAATCCCTAGCATGGAAAACCAGACTGAAGTCCCCAAGACAACTCCAGACGCAAGATGTTAGAAGATAGAACCAAAGCCGGCCAGAAGAGAAGACGACTAGAAGTAAGAAGTAAGAAAAGGGTATATAACATTATATCGATTTGGTACCGTGAAAACCTCAGTACGTAACAGTACTGGACACATTAAATTTCATTATTAAACCTGTGCTTCACACTAGACCTCCCTCATCCATTTTGTTGTGCAATCAATTTTGTCCGAGTGTTTTATTGAAGTTTTAAGGTGATCTTTTCATTTCTCTTTTAGAATGTAGCGGGTTGACCATGCTTATGACACTCTCACCAGCCTATCGGGCATCTCGTCATCTTTTCTCTAGTCCAAAATGTCGCTGTTTACACATGTCAACTGGGTAAGTTCAACTTTCATTGTTCATATTTATATTGTTTATATTTCAACAAATGCCGAACTGCAGTTGTTAAATTTTTTTTTTTTATAGATTAAAATGGATCACTAAGTAGGACTGAGCCTATTCTAGTAGTGACTATCCCAAGCAGAGATTTAAGTCTGCCCTACTATTTACCCTGAGCTGGAGGGAGAATAGTTGGATTCATACCTTTCCCTAGTGTATTAGTGTTATGTGAACTGTGACTTCGTCCAAGATTTGATTTAGGGTCGACGAGTCCAATTCCTATAACTCTAACCAGTACACCACTGTGCTTCCCTGCTTATACAGTTGTTAATGCATAGGAACAATATATATATATATATATATAAAAGTAATTGGTAATTTGCTTGAAGCATTGTTAAGTATGTTATAATATATTAATGCTTTGAAGGCAATTACAATGCGTATAAAAAAACAAAAAAAACAAAAAGATGTTATTTTTGTCTTATCGATTTCAAAGAAACTTTATCTTCAGAGATGTGTGGTTATATTTTTTTCTTTTTTTTTTTTTCCTCTTCTATTCTTTTTTCTTTCTCCTCCTTTCTTTTTTCTTTATGTTATGAATGAAATGGGCGAATAACTGTAATTTCTTATTTTTTTTGAATATCTGTTGAGAACGAATGTTTGAACCCCTATTGTATATGTATCCATTATTGTCTGTTTATCTTCCTGTGAAACATTGCAACAATGTAGCCATGTTGAATTCAAAACAAAAACTGTCACATAGAAAAATTCATATACTTAGCTTTTATTTTATTTTATTTTTTAATTTTTATTTTTTTTATTAATAAAAAAAAAAGAAAAAAATATAACCACACAAAAAAATTTAAGCACATACATTTCTGATATTCATCTCTGAAGATAAAGTTTTATACTTTGAAATCGATAAGACAAAAATAACATCTTTTTAAAAAAAAATTTTTTTATACGCATTGTAATTGCCTTCAAATCATTAATATACTATATATATATTGTTAAATAATGCAGCCATTTTTTGTCTGCAAGTTTTATCCTTTGTTTTTTCGTATTGCCGGATTGTTTTTGTAATATCTGGCGAAAATTGGCTGATGTATTTGCCATATGTTGTAGACCAAGTACTTTCCACCCTATCGTGGGCCATCTTCTACAATTTTTCGCCAGATATTACAAAAACAATCCGGCAATACGAAAAAACAAAGGATAAACCTTGCAGACAAAAAATGGCTGCATTATTTAACAATATATGCCTACAAGAAGAAATGCTGCCTAAATACACACACACACACACATATATATATATATAAATAAGTCATCGGGCGGCCTAAAGTCGGTATCAGCCAGTCAGCCTATCCCCTTTTCAATAGCGCTAGACCAAGGAGATTGTTTTGGCGTCTGAGGTGAAGCGCCACACTTACCATCAGCTCCTTACTTTACCACACAGATCCCTGTGCTACTCATACGCTGAGTTGGCGAGGACCGGTATCAAACTAGGAACCTTGTGGTTTCTAGCTGAACGCTCTACCGACTATATATATATATATATATATATATATATATAAACACAATTTGATTAAACAAAACAGAATCCTTATTAATATTCTTACGTGCAGCATCATATGTTTTGAAGTCTTCCAAGCTGTAGCCATGTCAGTGCCCGCCCTGTCGGCAGGTGGCGACCCGTGATGCTTAAGGATAGAACCCAGGTGGATGAGCAGTCATGACTTGCAATACTTCACTTTGGCCCTATCTTGGGCTAGATGGGCGGTCGGAGAGGCCCCCTCCAATCAATCGGCTGGTCACGTCAAGCCCTAGCATCTATATGATTTCCCAACCCTATTGCCCTTATGGCAAGCCCCAACCCCTTTTATCATATGGGTGCTAGAAGGCAGTGACTGAGGGTCTACATGCCTGGGAATGACGTTAAACTCTATCTGATGGTGAGGTTCCAGTTCTGGAGGTTTGGGAATGTGGAGCACCCCTTCATCACCATTGCTCCCTAGTCCACTCTGACCTGGAGTGGTAGTACCTGTTAGGGTCCCATCTATGGGTTAAATAGAAAAATGTATTTATAAAAAAATTGTATTATCCATTAAGAATTGATTTATTTCAAAACTTTATCGGCATTAAATGACCCACTGAGGTTGATATGCCGTAAAACGAACCAAACCAAACCAAACCAAACCATGTCAGTGCTACTGCACTGTATTGGACTCTAAGGAAATTCTTGGAGAGAAAGTGAGATGGGAACTATGTAAGGATGCTGTCTTGAACAAATTTTAGTATTCATTGAAGTTAGTTATCTGGTGCATTTTGCATAAATGCGTCCTGGCCTCCTGCTCTAAAAAATGCTAAGCGGTGCCTGCTGAAAATCTGACCCGCACTACTATTGAACTCCCTAGCTGTTTGAAGACGTTTTTCCCAAAAGTTAATTAGATATGAAAGTTATATTTTACACCCCAAAGTCTTTTCTTGACAAGTAAATATAAATATTTTACCCCCCCCCTTTTAAGATATTTTTTTAGCGTTTTGAAGGTGTTTTTATCGACAAATAATTTTTTTAGTGGTTTGAAGGCATTAAAAGTAAGCGACTCTCCAGGTGTTTTATGGACAAGTAAATATAAATATATATACCTTTAAAACATTGTTTTTTTTTTGTTTTTTGGTATTTTCATTTTATTTTAATTCAAAACAACTGTCACAAATTTTTAAATAAATTCATATCGCATTAACTTTTTGGAAAAACCCCTTCAAACAGCTAGAGAGTTCAGTAGTAGTGCGGGTTGGATTTTCAGCAGGCACCACTTAGCGTTTTTTCTAAGACATTATTAAACAATGTCTTAGAATTCTTCCTGCCCTGTCATTGGGGGCGTTAGAATGCACCTCTGCAGAGGGGTAAGACTCCCCCAATTGGGCCACCTGTTGGCCGTGGGTGGCGACCTGTGATGCTTAAGGATAGAGCCCAGGTGGATGAGCAGTTCATGACTTACAATACTCCACTTTGGCCCTATCTTGGGCTAGATGGGCGGTTGGAGAGGCCCCCTCCGATCAATCGGCTGGTCACGTCAAGCCCTAGCACCTATATGATTTCCCAACCCTATTGCCCTTATGGCAAGCCCCAACCCCTATTTATCATATGGGTGCTAGAAGGCAGTGACTGAGGGTCTACATGTCCTGGGAATGACGTTAAACTCTATCTGATGGTGAGGTTTCAGTTTTGGAGGTTTGGGAATGTGGAGCACCCCTTCATCACCATTGCTCCCTGGTCCACTCTGACCCGGAGTGGTAGTACCTGTTAGGGTCCCATCTATGGGTTAAATAGAAAAACATGACTTTATAAACAAAATTGTATTACCAATTAAGAATTTATTTATTTCAAAACTTTATCGGCATTAAATAACCCACTGCGGTTGATATGCCACAAAACAAAACAAACCAAACAAACCAAACCTAGAATTCTTCCCAATTCTTTGCATATATATATATATATGTGTATGTGAGGAGGGAAATATTTGAATAAATCTGACAAAATGTGGTTGAGAATAAAGGAAAGTGTGGATATAACAACACAGACAGTTAAATTCAGTTGATATTTCACCTCATTGGATGAAGCTTTTTCAAAACTTTGAAAGTCAGTCAGTCAACTATTGGTTTGAACAATATGACTGGCCAAGCAACTGAACCAGTGTCAAGACAACTGGTACTTATGGGAATTCAGAACAGTCCACTCATGCATTTGGGTGATTCCATTCCCTGAGTCCTGATTGGCTGCTTGGTTTGTATGATCCTCTGAGGCTCCATAAATCCTGCCATTTTGCAGTAGTCTTTGCAGCAAACCAGAATCGTATTTCAGTTACGACTGCTTGCTGT
Source organism: Doryteuthis pealeii (assembly GCA_023376005.1). NCBI lineage: Eukaryota > Metazoa > Mollusca > Cephalopoda > Myopsida > Loliginidae > Doryteuthis > Doryteuthis pealeii. Next base: position 68,087,782 of record CM042167.1, on the reverse strand, counting down.
TTTGTCTTGCCAATTCGACGGTAATTGGACTTAGTATGATTATTCTACAATTGGCATAAGTACTTGTACATTCTGCTTTTATAGTGAAACAGTAAATGGGTGAGGGGTGAGAGAAAGTCGGGTGGGGTAGGTCCTTTCCTTATCCAATTAACATTTAAACATACAAAAGCAGATAGCAAATGCATTTTCTCAACAAAATCTTTAAGGACTTTCTCTAAAATATTTTTAAACAAAAAATATCCCCAGTCTCCTGATACACATTGGACATATGTGTATATGTAAACATATTATAATGGAGATTGTGTATCTGTCTAGAACTGAAACTATATCAGTACCTGACTCCCAATTCCTTTAGTTTATTTTCATTTAGACTTCAATTATTAATAAAATTGTTGATATTATTGATACTGTTGGCCTTATCTACATGGTATTTACCTCGTACCCCACTTGTACGGATTAGGCACAAGGCCCTATTAACATTGGACCACCCACAAACCGAAGCTCATGGGTGGCGGGTAAAAAATTGCATTGACCCCTTCAGTATCCCCTTCAATTGAGCACCTCAAGCACTGGGCAATAAACCCAGCCATGTACCTTTAAATCAAGGGGGCATGTGTTGCCTGGGGGGATAGCCCCTGAGATCAACGCTATTAACTTGTAAAGATCCAGGGCCGAAGCCATTGGACCCCGCGTTGGCCAGATCTACATACTAATAACATGCAATTGTATTTATATATACAACAAAATAGTGGTTTACAGTGTTAATGGGAAGTCTAATTTACATATTGATATTAAACATTGGATTTTAATAAATATGTGCTTAATTATTATTGATTTTTAATTGTTTGATTTTATCTTAATGAATATAAGCAAAAATCTCTCGGGGATAAATTTTAAAAGAAATCCATTAACAAGAAGAACTGTAATTTTATTTTTTTACTTTCTAATTTAACTAAATAGTTAAATTAGGAAAATTTTGCAATGAAAGATGGGAGTGATGGAAGAGTAAGTTTCAGTTGTTCTATTTTTCGATTATACCCCCCTCTGTTTTAAATCTTTTTATCTGCATTCTTATTTAGTTTCATTAGCCTTTCTAATTTAGTATAATATTTTGTTACATTAAAACTCAAATACTTTTACCCGGAGGGTGCATATATTTGCTAGTAGATATAACTTATTTAACGTAGTATTTGCATATATGGGAACAATTACACCCATAAAAAGTTTGGAGTGGTAGTACATGTTAGGGTCCCATCTATAGAAAAAATAGAAAAAAATGATTTTTTTTTTTTAAAAGTGTGACGAAGCAAAAATTGAGTTTACATAAATAAAAAATTTGAATACCTATCAAAAATGAAAAAAAAAAAAACGTCTTTTGTATAAAATAACCCAACAAGGGTTGACATGCCATAACACCTAACCAACCAACCAACCAACCAACCTTAAAATCTTTGATTTTTCTTTTTGTGTCAGGTACGCGTCAAAAATAAAGACACACTACGAGGTATTAGACATTGCTCGTGACGCAACACAAGAGCAAGTACGAGCTGCGTACGTTAAAAAGTCTAAAGAGCTCCACCCAGATTTGAACCCAAATGAGCCGTATACGCACGAGAAATTCATTCGAATGACAGAGGCCTACAACACCCTGAGCAAGGAGACATCCCGCCAAGAATATGACTTGAGTCTCATCGCCTTTGTCGAGAGGCAGAGACGACAGCGATCTACTTATGCTAGTCATACATCCGCAAGTGGCTCCACACGACCTGGGAGTGGTTTCAACCAACCGTAAGTCCTCACTCTATTTTTTGAACTTTCCTTTTAGATTTTCCCATCTATGGGTTAGATAGAAAAAAAAATCAGTTTAAAAAAAAATTGAGTGCCTCTCAAGAATGAATAAAACCAAATTGTCTTTGGTATAAAATTACCTAACAGTGGTTGACATGCCGTAAAATCCAACCAACCAACCAGCCTTTTAGTTTGTAGAAAAATCTGCGGCAAACAAAGGCATCTCCTTCCCCTGACCGGAATATACTTGCAAGATTTGGGGACCACTTGGGAATTTGGTAATCTGAACAGTAGCTACATAAATGAGTAACCTCCCCTTGTTTCTTTCATTTTGAGGAAGCTGTGTGTTTTGTTTTGTAAAAACAGATTTTTTCGACAAATTGGGTATACCTATACTTTTCTAATATACAGCTAAGTAAAGTCAACGGGGCGGCCTAAAGTCGGTATCAGCCAGTCAGCGAGGGAGTCTATCCCCTTTTCAATAGCGTTAGACCAAGGAGATTGTTTTAGCATCTGAGCTGGAGCGCCACACCTTCCATCAGCTCCTTACTTTACCACACAGATCCCTGTGCTACTCATACGCTGAGTTGGCGAGGACTGGTATCGAACTAGGAACCTTGTGGTTTCTAGCCAAACGCTCTACCGACTGAGCTATCTTTTTTTAAAAATCACCTGTGGGAGATTCTAAGCATATGTTGATAGGGATGGTGAACATGTGGAGACTGTTTGAAAATATATTAAAGGTATTCCTATAAGGGTGTTAACATTTTTAAATCGATTTAAATTGGGATCTACGCATTTTTGTGCCTGCCACCCTATAAGCTTTGGTTTGCGGGTGGTCCCACATTAAACGAACTTGTGAGATGCAAGGTAAATAAAATATCTATCTTATAGTCAAAGATGTATTTTAGGTATACCCAATTTGTTGAACTACGGCCATATAAAGTCAGATTTGAGCAAAACTGACCAAAAAAAATTTTAAATGTGTTAAAAATAAATTACATGTGTAATATTATTTTGCTTTTTTTTTTTTTTTACTGATGCTCATTATGTTACTACTTTTCGACTTAGACAAAAATTTGACCTTAAATAATCGATTTAATTAATTTTAATTTGTTTTTAAAATGAAAAGCAGACGAAAATTTGGGTATACCTGATGTATTTTTATTAAAGGCATCATGAGTTATCTCCCTTACTACGTTCAAGTTTCAGTTATCCCCCTTCGTCTTTACGATGCACTTTTTTTCTTTTGTTTGTATTTTGTTAGACCAGTGGTTTTCAAACTGTGTTCCAGGGCTCACAGGGGGTTCGAACCTCAACCGCAGGGGTTTGCAGACGCTGCAAGGGTGTCTTGAAAATTTGTATTATCTGATGAACTGCAAATTATATTTCTAGTTACAAGTACACACCTATGAAAATTCAGTTTAAACTGCAATTAGTCCCAAAATTTTGGCTTAGCTTGACTTCTGAGTATCTATTATTGTCTGAAAAGGCAGACAAAATGCTGTTACCATTTTGCAACAACGTGAAACAGCATTTTCAGTGGTAATTTATGAGGAAGTGCGTCCCAGTCCCCTGCCTCTGAAATTGCTGCCTGGTGAATTTAAAAATAACGACCCCAAGTTTCGGCGCCACATCAGTGTTACTTGAAAGAAAACAACCAACTTAGGGCATTAAATGTATTTGGGGGGGTCTCTTTTTAGTCTTAATTCTTGTTTATTTATCGTAATTTGTTGTAATTTTGGTTTATTTATTGTAATTTATCATAATAAAAGAAAATCTTAGTATTTAATAGATAGATAGATATATATGAAGATGGATAGTTTTGAATAGACTGAGATAGATAGATAGAAATTTCCATAAATAAACAAGAATTAAGACTCAGAAGAGACCCCCCCCCCTAAAATACATTTAACGCCCTAAGTTGGTTGTTTTCTTTCAAGTAACACCGATGTGGCGCCGAAACTTGTTATTTTAAAATTCACCGGGCAGCAATTTCGGAGGCAGGGGACCCGGACGCACTTCCTCATAAATTACCTTTTCAGTACTTGAATTGCAAATTTGTATTTTTAGTTACTAGTAGTAGATGGGTAATTCCATGTCAAATCATCCAGGCCATGTCACCCACCCCCTTCAATGGGTAATTCCATGTCAAATCATTCAGGTCATGTCACCCACCCCCTTCAATGGGTAATTCCATGTCAAATCATTCAGGTCACGTCACCCACCCCCTTCAATAGGTAATTCCATGTCAAATCATTCAGGTCATGTCACCCACCCCCTTCAATGGGTAATTCCATGTCAAATCATCCAGGCCATGTCACCCACCCCCTTCAATGGGTAATTCCATGTCAAATCATCCAGGCCATGTCACCCACCCCTTCAATGGGTAATTCCATGTCAAATCATCCAGGCCATGTCACCCACCCCCTTCAATGGGTAATTCCATGTCAAATCATCCAGGCCATGTCACCCACCATTTTCAATGGGTAATTCCATGTCAAATCATCCAGGCCATGTCACCCCCCTTCAATGGGTAATTCCATGTCAAATCATCCAGGCCATGTCACCCACCCCCTTCAATGGGTAATTCCATGTCAAATCATCCAGGCCATGTCACCCACCCCCTTCAATGGGTAATTCCATGTCGACCATTTTAAACAAATGTTAACTCATTTTTAATCTACTTAACCCATGGGACCCATGGGTTGATGTAATACATTGTAGGTTACGTAACTACTTAGTACCTAGGTCTGGGACAACTTAGCCAAAAATTCCGTCCTCAACCAATACGGCCTCACCCACGCCAGCAGGTGACCCCATTGCGGTGGTCTTAGACCTCTACAAAGGTACAGTCATCATATTCTATAACCTAACTGACAGGGTTGGTTAATTTTTCTTCTTCTTGCTATCAATAACCAATATATACTACACACTTGGGGGGCATAGAAAAACTATAGTGTGGCTCTCAGTTATAAACTAATTCACTAATAGTGACCTGTGAGGAACCCCCATCTGAAAATCTTGCACTCAATGTATGGCAAAGGAAAATTACATAAGTCTTTGGTTCCTTTGTTTAATGACATAACATTGTGAGATTTTTAATGCCAACGCCATCCTTGTATAAGAAAAGTTATAAACTATATAATCATTAGCGTTGTGGATTTTGTGGGTGTCCCAGGCGCTGGGCAATAAACCAGCCCTGCCCTTAAATCAAGGGGCAGGTATTGCCTGGGGGTAGCCCCCTGGGAACGACACTATTAATTAATGAACTTTACCGGTCCTGTGGCCAACACACACCGGACCCCCGCCCGAAGGACGGTTGGTGGTTTCTATAAAACAGGTTTTAGATCTGGGTGATATTACGAGTAACAATACTGAAGCATTTACACTAAGAAGAAAAATAATTGTAAAAAGAGCTTTTATCATACAAGAAGGCTAGAGAGGATTATGTGTAAAACATTTGCAACAAATGGAAAATAGTTGAAAGTATTTAAACACACCCGACGCGCTGAGACAAAATGAGGTGAACCAAGTTTTAGTTTTCATTTAAAATGTCTGATACCAATTGTGTCGATAAGGAAAATGTATCAATGGATGGATAATTCATCATACAAGTCTATATACAAAAATACACTATCGTGTCAAATTCTGTATTTCACTCTTACAATCTCTTTCTTAATGTGTATATGTTGTGTGGCCACTCTCCCTCTCCCTCTGTCTCTGTCTGTCTGTTTATCTACCTCTCTCCCTCTCTCCTTTGTCTGCCTATTTGTCTGCCTGTCTCTATCTCTTTCTCTGTGTCTGTCTATCTGCAGTCCCTCTCTCAATATTTCTCTCTTTTCTTTCTCTCTCTTCTCTTCTCTCTCTCTCTCTCTCCTCTCTCTCTCTCTATATATATATATATATATATATATATATATATGAAATTATGACTGCTTTCTATGTTAATTTTATTCATTTTTTTCATTAAATTTAATGTAAATTTTGATTTATCTTAATTTCGTTGTGAGATTTTGAATGCGTTTGCGTAAATAAAAGTTATTTTGATTCATATCCGTCACGTGACTTACCATTTTGATAATGACATTTTAACCCATTACACGTGAAATAATCACAAGTGCGTTGATTTCTTATTTTACTTTTACTTTTCTAATACAACTGAACAACAATATCGTATTTTTATGTATAACATCCCCAAAAAATCTCATGGAACGAAATGTCGAAATGTATTTGTTTTGTTTAACAATTAAGTTGATGGGAAAAAAATAAAAATTAGATTATATAGTTTGAATTAATAGAAACTACCATGTATCTGTATCAATTTTCATTAAAAATCTTATTATAATGGAGATTGTGTGTTGTCTCTCTGTAACCAAAACTATGTTCTACTGAAGTCACAATTCCCTATGATATTTTCGTCACTTCTACATTGTACTAATATGCAATTGTATTTATATATTACAACAAAATTGCTGTTTACACTGTGAATGGGAAGGCTAAAAACCAGGTCTACGTATATATTGGGCATTTGTTAATATATTCATTCATTATTCTGAATTATTTGGTTCCTTATTCTTTTATCTTGACAAATGTTACACATCTTTGACTCGTTCAATTTTTTCTTTTTCGTTATCGTTCTCTTTCTCATATATATATATATATATACATATATATATATATATGAGGAAAATGAGTAAAGAAAAGAAATGTAGTTGGATAAAATGAATTTAATCGATATCACATTAATCGATATCACTTACACATGTGTTTCGGTCAGTTTACACATGTGTAAGTGATATCGATTAATGATATCGATTAAATTCATTTTATCCATCTACATTTCTTTTCTTTATGGGATCGGTCTGTCAGCTTGCAGTCCGGTTTCAAATCACGCACAGGGCGGTCTTCGATCTATAGCTCTGCTGATGAGGCCTAATAGGCCGAAATGTACATACAGAGATTGATTTTCTCGATTTGTTTAGCCATACATTTAATAGGATTTCCCCGCCTAATTCACTATTAATTAATTAATTATCAAAATTAGGTACGACTCCAATTAAGCACTTATTCTCCCAAAAATTATCGACAAAAAGCATTCTAAACAAACCTTGTTACATATATATATATATATATATATAATGCTGTCAACTCGTTTTCGAGTAAGACCATTTCCCGTTTGTTTTTTTCTTATCATCATAGTTAAGTGCCAGTAGATTTGACACTCTCCTTGTGTTTTCTCAGATGACTCAGTGGAAAAGGGTGGCTAGACTCCCAGCAGGATGAAGATCAAGACCTGTAAAAGGGCGGAAGAAGCTTCTTACTCAACGGCCATCTAGCACATTACATTACGTGGGAACGTAGAAATACCGGCGTTGGTATCCAGGCGCGTAGCAAGACCACTTGAGGTATCCTTGTCTTGCAGTCTTGTCGAATTTGTTCGTCACAATGTCTCTTTGACTCTAATTATCAAGAAGTGGAGCTAGTTTTCGTGCACACTATATCCACTAAAAATATTCTCTTCAGCACAGGTATTTCCCTGACTCAAAAGAAATATATATATATATATATATTTAAATAATAACAAAAGACTTATAGATCTTGCATTATAGACTATTTCAGGGAGCTTAGACAAAAATGTCTAATTCTCCCGACTCATCAGATGCAAATGATGAATTCTTTATTTTTAAGGCGTTGAAAACAAGTCTGTTTAAAAAAAAAAAAAAAAAAAAAATTTTCTGAAGTTTGAAAAAGGAGACGGTTTTGAAAATATGACATCAAATATTCTATTCTATCAAATATCTATTTAAGGTGTGAGTATGTAGCGCTGTAAGTGTATGTATTGAAAGAAACATTGAGCGTTTATTACGTATGTAGTAGTGTGTGTGTGAGTATAAATTTCAGCGGAAGTGAAACCTAAGGTATGTGTGTGTGTGTGTGTGTGTGTGCGCGAGTGTTTGTGTATATTAGTAAGAGGTAGGGGAGAGGTGTCATGAAAAGAAGTTTTCATGTTCATAATAAGAGAGGAGATGTAAGTCTGAGAGTGTGTTGTGTGTGGGGGGATTTAAAAAAAAAAAAAGAGAAAGAAAAGATTTAATTATATTTTAATTTGTTTATTTATTTATTTATTTATTTTAAAAGAGTATTGTAATTTTATAGTTAGTACTGATTATTTGACGATAAATATATATTAATATTATTATTATAATTACGTATAAGTGAATGAATTATTGTATTATTATTATTATTATTATTATTATTATTATTATTATATTATTATGTTTTTATATTATCATATCAAAATACATTATTAAAATTATACATATATACTTATATTATTATATCTAAATACATTATAAAATATACACATATATATGTTTATATATAATATATATATATATATATATATATATTATATATATATATATATATATATTATACATATAAATTTATTATAATTAAAAAAAATAAAAAAATAAAAAAAATAAAAATTATTGTTGTAAAGATAATTGTTATAGTACATTATATATTATTTTATAATTTTATTGAAAAGTTATTATTGTTATTGCAATATATATTAATATAATTATTGTTATTATAAAATTTTTCTTAAGTTATAATTATTATTTATATTTTTATTATTGTAGTTGTTATTATTATAATTATTAGTATTATTATTATAATTTTTTTATCATTAAATTATTGTTATTATAATTTTTATTATCATTAATTATTGTTCTTTTTATAATTGTTATCATTAAATTATTGTCATTATTCTTTTATAATTTTTATTATCATTAAATTATTGTCATTACTAATATGTTATTATCATAATTATTCTGATGACAATTGAGTGCTAGTGAATGTTTATGCAAATAGTGTTAGTGTGATTATAATTATGTGAAAATAATTATTGGTAAACAGGGAGATATTTTTGATTATTATTTTTATCATAGTTGTATTGTAATTGTATCAATGGGATTGTAAATGTGTTGGGGTTTAATATATAATATAATAAAATATACTAACATTATATTTTGAATTTCGCCTTATGTCTGCACTTGGCTATCAGTTCATTCCGTTTGTTCAGCAGTTTCTATAGTCCTTAAACAGTATTATTTCTATTTTTTCTGTTATACAAAGCGGGCATTTGTCTTTGAAGTTAGTAGCTGAGTTTGAAGTTCTGACAATTCTCCATTTAACCACCGGGTCGTTGTTTGAGTTCTTGATTGCCCAGTAGTGCTTGGATAATTCCGTTGGTTAGATAGTGCGGGTTGTTAAAGGAATGCCTATGGGTGTAGTACCTTTGCTTGAATGGTCCAGCAGTAATCCGAGGTATGCATGGTGTTTTCCGGGCTGTTTACGAGCTGATATTTGGGCTTCGTATATTATTTTGTTGGCTAGACAGTTTTTATCTAAACTCAGCTACTAACTCAAAGACAAATGCCCCGCTTTGTATAACAGAAAAAAATAGAAATAATACTGTTTAAGGACTATAGAAAACTGCTGAACAAACGGAATGAACTGATAGCCAAGTGCAGACATAAGGCGAAATTCAAAATATAATGTTAGTATATTTTATTATATTATATATTAAACCCCCAACACATTTACAACCCCATTGATACAATTACAATACAACTACTGATAAAAATAATAATCAAAAATATACATCCCTGTTTACCAATAATTATTTTCACATAATTATAATCACACTAACACTATTTGCATAAACATTCACTAGCACTCAATTGTCATCAGAATAATTATGATAATAACATATTAGTAATGAAATAATTTAATGATAATAAAAATTATAAAAAGAATATGACAATAATTTAATGATAACAAAATTATAAAAAGAACAATAATTTAATGATATAAAAATTATAATAACAATAATTTAATGATAATAAAAATATAATAATAATACTAATAATTATATAATAACAACTACAATAATAAAAATATAAATAATAATTATAACATTAAGAAAATTTTATAATAACAATAATTATATTAATATATATTGCAATAACAATAATAACAACTTTTCAATAAAATTATAAAATAATAATATAATGTACTAAACAATTATCTTTACAACAATAATTTTTTTTTTTTAATTTTTTTTAATTTTTTAATTTTTTTATTATAATAAAATTTATATGTATATATATATATATAATATATATATATTATATATATATATATAATATATATACATATATATGTGTATAATTTTATAATGATTTAGATATAATAATATAAGTATATATGTATAATTTTAATAATGTATTTTGATATGATAATATAACAAACTATAATAATAATAATAATAATAATAATAATAATAATAATACAATAATTCATTCACTTTACGTAATAAATAATAATAATAATAATATATATTTATCGTCAAATAATCAGTACTAACTATAAAATTACAATACTCTTTCTAAAAATAAATAATAAATAAATAACAAATTTAAAATATAATTAAACTTTTCTTTCCTCTTTTTTTTTTTTTTTAAATCCCCCCCCACACAAAACACACTCTCAGACTTACATCTCTCTCTTATTATGAAACATGAAAACTTCTTTCATGACACCTCTCCCCTACCTCTTACTAATATACACAAACACTCGCGCACACACACACACACACACAACATTACCTTAAGGTTTCACTTCCGCTGAATTATACTCAAACACAACTACTACATACGTATAAACGCTCAATGTTTCTTTCAATACATACACTTACAGCGCTACATACTCACACCTTAAAATAGAATATTTGATAGAATGAATATTGATGTCATATTTAAAAACCGTCTCCTTTTTTCAACTTCAGAAATTTTTTTTTTTTTTTTTTTTTTTTTTAAACAGACTTTGTTTTCAAACGCCTTAAAAATAAATGAATTCATCATTTGCATCTGATGAGTCGGGAGAATTAGACATTTTGTCTAACTCCCTGAAATAGTCTAATAATGCAAGATTATAAGTCTTTTGTTATTTAATTTAAATATAAATTTGCTCTGTGACTCTAACACAAGAGCACACATTGAGCTCTCTAACTGCGACAAGTTGTTTTTTTTTAAAATACCTTTGTCGTAAAGGAAGATTTCTTCTCTGGACTTTTGATTATATATATATAATATATATATATATAAATATATATAATATATATGTGTGTGTGTGTGTTTGTGTGTGTGTGTGTGTGTGTGTATATATATATATGAAATAAACAACAATCAGTTTGAGATGGCGGTAGCGACAATTTTGAGAAATTATTTAAGTCATACCTAATTTGAGAATTAATTAGTTATAATTAAATGAATTAGGCATGCATATCGTTAAATGTAAGGCGTAAACAAACCGAGAACAACAGAGATTGACTTTCTCAATTTGTTTACGCCTTACATTTAAACTGATATGCATGCCTAATTCATTTAATTATAACTATTTTCTCAAATTAGTATGACTTTAATTAAGCACATAATCTCCCAAATATATATATATATATGTGGTGTGTGTGTGGTGTGTGTGTGTGTGTGTGTGATTGTTCGTGTAGCGTGATTATTATATATATATATATATATATAAATATGTATATTTATGAACGAAGCCAAAAATCATTGAAGTTTCGTCAAGATTTCGAATTGAGACCAATAGCGTCAAAAGCAATATTTCATTATTTTTATTCAACAAAAAAACTATTACCAATGAATACCAGTGGCTTAGGTTACCTAATGGATTGCACTTATCACGTCTTTCCAGGTAAAAAAAACTAATCTTTAAATGGTTTCCTACTTTGGCGTAAACAAAACAGAAAATAATCAGCGATATTTGAATATGATAACGTTTGAGCTAAGTTCTAGTTTTGTCCTTTTAAAAACATGACCATCGGGTTTGATCACTCTCTAAATTGTAAGACAACATTGATTTTATTACTAAATAAACAGTTCGAAAACACAGAAGCCAGATAATCTTATACAAAAAAGAGTGAGATTCTAGTTATCTTCCAACATCTGAAACTCAAATTGATTTTTGCAGCTTTCACTTGTTTTCCTTGCAAAGTTGCCGTCTGCCTCGTCTCTGATTTCACTGATAGGACGGCCATATTGATTTGTATTTTCATAGTAAACATTTTGCTTCTTTGTTGCTTTTACGTACAACTAACAAGTGAATACTATTTCTAGCAATTTCATGTTAAATACTAGTTCCTTTGGCTATATGTTTGTACATCCTTTGAAATGGAACTGCTGAGATACTTTAATGTCTTGCTTTTATATATACTTTCTGCAATTTTTCAGGCGATACAACTAATCGTTTTGGCACACCATAATATTATAAAGACTATTAAAAAAGCCATTTTGGTTTGAAAAGTATATAAGTCGTATAAAGCAAGATATATTTACTATAAACCCATCACTCAAACTAGTATGGGAAAAGTTTGAGAACGCATAAATAGATAAAAATATAGACCTATGTAAGATTGTAAACAAAAAACGTATATTATTATTATTATTATTATTATATATATATTATATTATTATATATATTATTATTATTATTTTATATTATTTACTCCTTTTGAGTTTTCACATCAGCATAGTCTGTCACTGGAGTCTGAGTGACAGCAAGTCTCCTCAGGTCTCCAGGACTCCTCTAAGTATTCTGGCAGATTGCAACAGTGCAGTGTTCTGAATAGTATCAATCCTTCCTTTGATTTCCAGATTTTCCAAACCCTTTTCCAATCCCTTTGGGACCGTTCCAAGTGCACCAACTACATTGGTATTTGACTTTCATATTCCATAACTTTTTCAATTCTTTGTCAATGTCCAGATATTTGTCCATTTTTTCATTTTCCTTTAGCTTCACCTGTAATCTGTGGAACTGCAAAATCCACAGTTGAAAAGTTCTTATTTTTTGGAAAATATATGAAATAGAATTGGCGAGTCGAATTCGAATCCTGAACGAGACTGTTGAATTTTGCTTTGTGCTAGGGAGAATGACATGAACCCGTCCTGCGCCTCCAGCTACAGGTAAAAAGTAGAGTAGATGTTTTTTTTTTTTTTTTTTAGCACAAGTATTTATCTGAACCTCACACTCAAACTTAGAAAAACATGTTAAAATTCCTAACAAGCTGTCCACCGTCATCTCGATCATAGTATTATAGAAATACGCAAAGCTGATATTTTCTATCTCAGGAAATGCCACGTAAAACAATGTTAAAACTTAACAGCTTACATCACCATGGCAAATAAACAACTCGCACCTATCAAACTACCAACCAGTATGAAATTGCTGCAATATGATTGTAATCCAATGATGAAAAGAAATCCCATATTTAACACAGGTATTTAATGTGATAAATGATCTTTTTCATTTCGTAGTGTACACAAACCACAATGCGTGCTTAGCGTAACGTCGGAAGAAATAGAATCGACAACCGGAGTTCAAATAATAGACGAGGCTGTTTGCGTTTTACTTCAGCATTTGCTCTTGGGAAATACATGAACCTATTTCTTCATCGAGTAACAACAAAGCTATGTCTGAGTAAGTCAACCAGTCTAGGAAAAGGAAGACCCCGCTTATCAAATAGACCTAGGGTCAAATTCTGCGCATGGCAGGGAAGACGCAGGGGAAAACCCACTACGTTACACCTAGCAAATTACACACTTTAACAATCTTATCAACGTGCATCTATATGTATTTAATAACGACTCCATACGAGAAGAATGGGACACAAGTTCAATTCTTGATTGGAGTTTAATAGGATTGAATTTAGAGTCTCCTTCTTCTAGGCTGGTTGCCGTACTAAGATTAAAAAGCCCAGTATTCCTTATCATTTATCTACAGCAGTAGGGAGAATAGTAATAGCGCTACACTTCAACCAGTCTTGCTCAGGATTTGAACTCGTGTCTCCGTCTTCATTTACAATGGCGATAACCATTAAACAACGAGCACCTCCATGACGCACATTTGTTGAACTACAGGTCACAGAACTTTAGAAATGCTCATAAATGAGTCAGCTTACTAAATTATTGATCTATCGCGACAGTAATCATTTTTTTTATTGTAGTCTTGAACTTGATATAAACGGTGAATTCAGAAAACCTTTCAAATATACAATAATACTGAAACATCCGTTAGAAATGTACAACAGTTCTCCCTTTTTTATTTATCTATCTTTTTAATTCTTTGTCTTTTATTTTATTTTATTTTATTCTATTTTTGCTTTTGTTTTTGTTTTTGATAAAAGATTTTTGTCGCTGTCAATAGAGTTTAAGATAACCGGGCAATATTAACATCAACACAATCCTTGTATTAAGTGGATTCCCTAAGGATTCCTCTAAATGGCAAGTGACGGAACGTTTTCTCAAATGGGTGCTCAGTCAAGCACCTTGGATTTTTTTCTTTTTCTTTGGGTGGGTGTACTCATTACTGCTTTTGTCGTAATCTCTTTATGTTTATGTCGCTTGTAATGAAAGAGTCCGTGTATGAACCTGATGGAATTAATTGATCCGCATATTCTGGATCCTCCGAAGCCGGGGATTTTCACTGTGCTCATCACATGAAATCTGAAGGATAATCATTCAATTCCTACAGTGTCTCAGCTGAATCTCTTCTTCACAGCTAATTAATGTCTCTCTCTCTAACGCTTCGTGTCCGTCCGTTTGAAATGTTACATTTCCTCTGATAAAGGATTAACCGGCCAGCTCAGATCATATCCTTAATTAAAGAAGTTTATCAAGAGGGGACATCTTCAGAAGAACTCTGACAAAGGAAGATTTTTAATCCTGACGTACTTCTGTCGGCGCTAGTTGGTCTTCTTTGGTAATAAACAAATCTACTAGTTGGAGGAGCGTATTGTAATGGTTACCGTCGTAGAAAATGGCCACGGAAAGACGTGTTCAAATCCCGGAAGAGGCTGTTTGCATTTCACATTAAGCTAATACGCTTCGGAAATTTACTAATCCAACTATTCTCCCCTCAGATATGGCTAAATAATAGGACAGACTGGGCTCTTTAACCTTGGTTATACAACCGCTCTAGAAGAAAGAAAAACTTCTCCCCTCCAACTCATCTTTCCTCCGGCTCTATGGCATGTCGGTTTGGACATGAAACTGCTTTAGTATAAATTAGATATTAACCCGACCCGTTTGCCACGGGTTGGATGTGACAGAATGTCGCAAGTATGTGGTATTCAGGGAAGATAAAACGCGCTATTCAGTAGTAATAAACCTGCGAGACTAGCTTGATAACCATTATATCACGCTCGGATGCGAAATACATATTTACACAAACCATTCGCCACGGATAGAATGTGATACAAAGTCGGGGGTATGGGGAATCCAGCGATGATTAAACACTGACAATTTAAAACTAATGTATATTTCCGACTAATTTGCTCACCATTTCACCAAGATGGGACGACATGGGACGTTGTTTACCCAACCCGTTTGCCACTGATAGGATGTGACACAAGTTTGCAAGTATGTGGCATCCAGCGAGGATCGAACTCACTTTTCAATAGTAATGGTTATGCGAAACTAGCTTGTTAACCATTAAACCACAATGAGACACAATTAGGTATTTAATCAACCCCTTTACCACGGGTAGGATGTGATGCAAGTTTGCAAGCTTGGTGCATTCAGCGAGGATCGAACTCGATATTCTGTACTAATGGATATACGAGACTAACTCGCTAAACAATACACTACGATGAAACACGCTGGATATATTCAGTTTATGTAAGTAAATCAGATCAGATTTTTTAAATTTGTAACATTAATTTATATTCAAAATAATTAGGAAAACTGATTCATGGTATTGATCTTTTTTTTATTTCGTAACATCGATTTGGTAAATTACCAAGAATGGAAAATCTGAATTCAAAAAATATGTCGATTTGTAAGGATAAGGTAGAAGTCCAGGCAAATGGCCTAAGGGCAGAGAACAACACGTAATTCACATATTTGAGGTAACAAAATAGAAATCCAAATTGTTACCGACACAAAAATTGCACTTCTTCTGCAGAAAGAAGACAACAGTTAAAAAAAGAACACGTCAATGTAAGGCATAATTTGAAGGGGGAAAAAAGGTTCAAGACGACTAGAAGAATAACAAGAGGTGATTGGAACTAAACTTTGAAAAGAGAAACTGATGACAGGTTTCAAATAGAAAGATGATCGTTTGAAAGAATATACAATAAATGTTCTGAGTACACCAACAGAAAGTGAACTGCACGAGGTCGATATTATTGACGCGGAAAATGGTATTAAGAGAATTGAAAGAAACACAGCTAATAACCAATACAGAAAACACGCAGTTGGTCAGAATAATACAGTTAGCAATGTATTTTTAAAGGAAGTTTATTCTTTTCTTTATGTGGGTTTTGGGATATCATTTACCACTTTTACATTGCAAGTCATTTTTATCATAATGCCTATCAGACTGCAAATTCAATAATTGCTGTCGCAAAGATACTATTGCCTAACTAAAGTGAACCACTACGATATATTTGTAATTTGATTAATCAACCAAGAAAAAAAAATCACACAAATGAATCCAACATTTCCAAATCATAAGATGGCGCTGACTGAGCGGATTTCATTATATATATATATATATATATATATATATATATATATATATATATATATATATATATATATATGAACACTGCTGTAGAAGAAAGAATGAACTCATTAGTGACGTTCTTCTGTGGAAGCCATCACATGGGCACGTCAGAGTAGGCCGTTCAGCAAAGACCTACATGGAACAACTCTGCGCAGATACTCGATTCTGCACAGAGGACCTCCCAGGAGCAATGAATGATAGGGACGGTTGGCGAGAAATTGTCATGGAAATCCTTGCTCCTAGCGCAACATTATGTATATATATATATATATATATATATATATATTATTATATATTATTCCTTTGATCTTAACAACTTGTGTCTTTTATATTTTTGAAAACATATAGTCGGATTAATTTCCTCATCGTGTGTATATATATATATATATATATAATATATATATCACTCACTCAATGTAAACTTTGCTGGTCGGTCAACACTGGTGTGTCAATATATAGCTGTCCACTAGTGAATGTCACTTAATTAGTTTGTTTTACTTCTAGGGCCGGTTTAGCTCAGTCGGTAAAGCGTTCTGCTAGAAACCACATGGTTCCTAGTTCGATTCCGGTCCTCGCTAACTCAGCGTATGAGTAGCACAAGGATCTGTGCGGTAAAGGAAGGAGCTGATGGTAGGTGTGGCGCTCCACCTCAAATGCCAAAACAATCTCATGGTCTAGCGCTATTGAAAAGGGGATAGACTCCCTCGCTGTCTAAACCGACTAAAACCTCTCCAGTAGTGGCCAATTGTTTGACTTACTTGCAGGGTTTGTGTGATTGGAGGTAAGAGGTCGTAGAGCTGCTTTTTTCAGGCTTTTTTTAAGAGAGCATGTAACGTGTAGTACTGACTACAGCACTAAGAAGAGGTTTGCGATGATGCCGACTTTCAGCGATGGACACGACGTGGTTGGCGTTTGTTTACCAACACAAACTTCTAGCAGCGATAGCCTGCCGGTCGTTCACCTAAATAAATTCTTCCTCTTTTGTGTACGGGAGGGCTACTGCTAAGGACTACTGTCTCCTGTGATGGTCAGATAATCTGTTTAGCCGCTTGCTGTTATTCTCGGAGTGGAAAGGGACTTAAAAGGAAGAGGACGCGTGTCGACATGGTCAATTAACTTAAATCAACAGATTGTTTTCCTCTGGTTCTTCAGCTTGGGCCAAGAGTGCTTACTGTTTTTTTTGTTTTTTGTTGTTTTGTATTTCTCGTAACATTCCATTCACAAATCTTCGCGGATCGACTTAGTGTAGTACACAGGAATGTCTTTTCTTATAAATGTATTTTCTCAAAACAGAGAGAGAGAGAGAGAGAGAGAGAGGAAGAGAGAGAGAGAGAGAGAGAGAGAGGAGAGGAGGGGGGTCTTCTCGATATTCCTACTTAATTTATTTGTATTCTTCGTTAATCCCGACTTAACCGATCTAACTGTCTTTTAGCTCTCATTAACTTGATCCGTCCATCCAAATAACCAGCCGCTCAAGCCCAAAACTATACATTTAACTCGTCTGGGTCACCGCTAGTCCCACTTGATCTCACTGATCCCTGAGCATCTGTTTAAGTATTTTCTGTTTAGAACTTTCTGGAACATCCCAAATATTTCCACACGTGTATATCTAATTTGAATATCTTGGTGACTCCTAAGTCCCTGCTTCTAAGATAAAAAGGACGATTCATTTCAGTCGCTATTAAGTTTAGATTGGCAAACTTGTTTACAAAAAGAAAACACAGGTCTGGTTGTTTATTTCTAGCCAGTAATGAGAAAAATAATGTCTCTCTCAATCAACTTTTTTTCTCATTACATATTTCCATCAAAAACCTATCCTCGGATATCATGTTTTCTTCAAGCTTTGAGACACCTGCTATCCATTTTAACCGAATACATTCCAACCAAGTAGCATACTTGCTTAGTACCATCTAGCTTTCTCTCGAAGCATTTCGTTAAATTCCAATCGATGCATATAATTTATCCTATCATAAATCTTATCTTATCATTATTAAATCTTAACAAAGGACGATCAGTTTTACCATCATTTTAATCAAAATAAAAAATAAAATATAAATAAATGGATAAATATTTTAAAAATGATCAACTGAATAAAATATACGAGGAAGACTTCAACATCATCCATATTTTCTCATAACATATCTTTATATTATTCTCACATTCTGCGCATTGTTGTAAGCACCTGATCAAAGTTGATCCTGATACACCATTTTGCTTACTGTCGTTATAGAGTAAACAAGACCGCCCCACTAGCAGTATGCTGCAAGGAAGACCCAATTTCCTGGTAAGAAGGAGTGTCAGGACTGAAATTCATCGTAGGCTTTTGGCAAAATACGGATAGAGTGCGTAGGGGCATGTATGCGTGGATAGAGAATTTAAAGTAGCCGGACAAGCGTGACTTACGAAGCGGGAGAAGGTTCCCCTCAACCCCCCCACTGATGAGAATATGCAGTAAGCTCTAGAGACGGTAATGGTAAATCGGCGATTTACCATCGATGAGGTAGCTTGTTCTCTGCAGATTAGTCATGCTTCTGTCTATCAAATCCTTCACAGTGAACTCGGTTTCCATAAAAACAAGTAGGATACTTTTCTAATCTCCTTGTAAATCCCTTTGGTTATTAGACTCGGTCTGATACCCTAAAAAGTCTAATGCTATCAATAAAAGATGGCTGTATTCTAACTATCAACAATACACACAAAGCTAAAATACAAAATGAATACGAAATTTATCGAAATCGAAAAGCGCCAATGAACATATTTGTATCGTTCTTTCTTTTCTTTTTGTAAACTTACAATAAGAATGAAAATTAACTGACATTGCTGCAGATATGTCTGCCTGAGGTGTTATTAATTTTCTTAAATTGGAAGAAATTTCATACAGAGTAGATCCTGATTAGAAATACGTTTCAGGATGTTAAGCGTATTCGTTAGTTAAGTGATATCCAATTCTGAAACCGAAACTGATTGACTCACGTCGCCCAACATTCCGAACATTTCTTACAGGTCTTAATTATGTCATTGCTCCTGGGCACGTTTAACAAACCCTTTCCTATTTTAAAGAAAATTAATAACACCCTCAGGCAGACATATCTGCACAAATGTCAGTAATTTCATTCTTATTAAGTTTACAAAAAAGAAAAGAATAGACGATACAAATATGTTCATTGGCGCTTTTCGATTTCGATAAATGTATTCATTTTTGTATTTTACTTGTGGTTATTGTGATAGTTATAATACACCATCTTTAATATCAAACTTGTATGTGCATAGCGTGTGCAGTACATATAGATTTACAAGGAGGGGGGAGATTAGAAAATCCTAACTTGTTTTATGAAACCGAGTTCACTTGAAGGATTTGATTAACAGAAGCAAGAACTGAATCTGTCAAGAACAAGCTACCTCACGATGGTAAATCGCCGATTACCATTACCGTCCTAGAGCTTACTGCATTTCTCATCAGTGGAGGTTGACGGGAACCTTCTCCTCGCTTGTAAGTCCACGCTGTCGGCTACTTTTAAATTTCTCTATCCACCGCATACTGCCCCTAGACGCACTCTATCCGGATTTGCCCAAAAAGCCTAGATGAATCAGTCCTGACACTCCTCTTACCAGGAAAATGGTCCATTCCTTGCAGCATACTGCTAGTGGGGCGGTCTTGTTACTCTATAACGACAGTAAGCAAGGAAGGTGTTGATCAGGATCAACTTTGATCAGGTGCTTAAACCAATGCGCAGATGTGAGAATAAAATAAAGATATTATGAGGAAAATATGGATGATGTTTGAATCTTCTCGTATATTATCAGTTGATCATTTAAATATTATCCATTTATTATAATTTATTTATTATTTGATTAAATGATGAGTAAAAAAACTGATCGTCCTTTGTTAAGATTATATGATAAGATAAATATTAATGATAAGATAAAGATTATTATGGCGCATCCGATGAATTAAGAAATGCTTCGAGGAGAAAGCTAGATGGTACAAGCAAGTATGCTACTTGGTTGGAATGATATTCGGGTTAAATGGATTAAGCAGATGCCTCAAAGCTTGAAGCAAACATGATATCGAGGATGAGGTTTTGATTGGAATTGTAATGATGAAAAAAGTTGAGTTGAGAGAGACATAATTTTCAGTTACTGGCTAGAAATAAACAAACCAGACCCCTGTGTTTCTTTTGTAAACAAGTTTGCCAATCTAAACTTAATAGCGACTGAAATGAATCCGTCCTTTTATCTTAGAAGCAGGTGACTTAGAGTCACCAAGATAATTCCAAATTAGATATTACACGTGTGGGAAATATTGGGATCAGAAAGTTCTAAACGAAAATACTAAACAGATGCCTCAGGGATCAGTGAGATCAAGTGGAACTAGTTCGGTTGACCAGACGAGTTTAAATGTATAGTTTTGGGCTTGAGCGGCTGGTATTTGGATCGACGGATCAAAGTTAATGAGAGCTAAGACAGTTAGATCGGTAAGTGGGATTAACGAAGAATACAAAATAAATAAGTAGATATCGAGAAACCCCCCCTCTCTCTCTC
>CM042167.1:68023635-68066700 GCA_023376005.1 Doryteuthis pealeii | reverse complement strand
AAGAAGAGAGATGGTTAAGCCCTAGCACTTTACATGATTGTCCAAACCCTATTGCCCTTATGGCAAGCCCCAAGCCTTTTTATCATATGGGTGCTAGAAGGCGGTGGCTGAAGGTCTTCGTGTCCTGTGTATGATGTTAAACTCTATCTGATGGTATCTAATTAGGCTAGGGCGGTCGGAGAGGCCCTATATTATCAATTGGCTGGTCACGTCAATCACTATCACCTATATGATTGTCCCAACTCTATTGCCATTATGGCAACCTCCAGCCCTTTTGTCATATATGCTAGAAGGCGGTGGTTGAGGGTCTTAGTGTCCTGGATATGAAACTGCATCTAATGTAGTTCCAATTTTTGGAGTATCCCTCCATCGCCATTACTCTCAGGTCCACTCTGACCCTGAGTGGTAGTACCTATTAGGATCCCATCTATAGGTTAAATAGAAAAAATGCGTTTTAAAATAACATATTTAAAATAATTGAGTTTAAAAAACTATTTGAATACCCATTAAGCAAGAATGAAACAAAACGTCTTCGGCTTAAAATAACACAGCAAGGGTTGACATGCCGTAAAATCCAACCAACCAAATTACGGTTAAGTAATGCTAGATCACTAAAGTTAAGCAGCGATGAGCCCATTTAATATTTAATTGGGGGACCACTTAAGCAACAGCAGGTACTGTAAGCAACCTGATTCGGCTTTAAATGACCCCAAAATGTTTGATATGCCGTAAAACCAACCCTCCTCTTTCTCTCCTTATTTATCTATTTATTCTTTCTCTTTTTCTTTTATCCTTTCTCTTTTCTTTTATCTTCTCCATCCTTTCTCTTTACCTTCAACCTGTTGGCCGTGGGTGGCGACCCGTGATGCTTAAGGACGGAATCCTGGTGGATGAGCAGTCCATATCATGCAACACTCCACTTAGATCCTTACTTATGCTAGACGGGCAGTTGAAGAGGCCACCTCCGATCAATTGGCTGGTCACGTCAAACCCTAGCATCTATATTATGGTAAGCCCCAACGCCTTTTATCATATGGGTGCTTGAAGACGGTGGGTGTGGGTCTTCATGTCCTGGGAATGATGTTACACACTGATGGTGAGGTTCCAGTTCTGGAGGTTTTGGGGAATATGGAGAGCCCCTTCATCATCATTGCTCCCAGGTCCACTCTAACCCGGAGTGGTAGTACCAGTTAGGGTCCCATCTATGGGTTAAATAGAAAAACAGGAGTTTATAGAAAAATTGGGTGTCCATTAAAAATGACTTTATTTTAAAACTTTGCCGGCATTAAATGACCCACTGAGGTGGATATGCCGTAAAACAAACCAAACCAAAAATTTATCTTCAGCTTCTCTCTTTTTTTTTTCTCTTCATCTTCAACTCTCTCTCTCTCCAATTTGATTCTCTCACTCTCTTTTCCGTTTTTTTCTCTCCCTTCATTAACACTAGTAGCGGCTACTCGGCGTTGCCTGGGTAGAGAGGAGATAATAAAAAAAATTGGTATTGCAGATCCATTTATTGTTTTCATTTTAAATAATTGATTAAAGTTTGAATCACAAACGCCACCACTGACTTTCCCTTCTCTTACAGTTCAAATCCTGATTTTTAAATATCTTCACAATTATAAATAAAATCTTCATTATTTTTTTCGCAAAAAGCAAGCTCTGGTAATAGTGAATGTGTATATATATTTACTTTGTCATTTAATTGTTTTATTTTTGTAGTTTCCTCCGGACATACATACATACACACACAACTGCCCTTTATTACTAGAAGAGGCTACACAGCGTTGCCTGGGTTGAGGGAGGAATTTTTTAAGTTAGTCTCGCAGATCCATTGATTATTTTGCTCTTCAATAATTGATTTGTTTATGTTTTAATCATGAATGTAACCACTTCTCCTACTTTTCAAATCCTAATTTTTTAAATATCTTCAGGCATATCAATAAAATCTCCGTTATTTTTGCATGGAAAGCAAGCTCTGGTGGTAGTGAATGTGTATATATATTTACTTTGTCGTTTTATTTGTGTAGTTTCCTCCGGACGTACATACATACACATACACAACTGGCCTTTATATTATATATATATATATATATATATATATATATATATAGTTATATAGTACTTTAATACTGGAATAATTTTGTAGTATATATATATATATATATATATATAAGGTATCCAAAACTGGTAGTAAGGGATGATTTCTACATGGGATTTTCAAAATCACACTGTATAATTATTGCATGTTTTAGTATGTGCAAATACAAGGATTTTTATAAATCCCTAAAAAGAGCTCAATGTATAATAATCTTTAATAAGATTAAATACAGAGAAATATTTACCTTTAAAAGGAAGGAAAAACTCAATAAACCGTCATTCTGTAATACATTTATTTCGACAAAACTTAAAGGGCTTTTAGAAATTTATTTAAATTTCTAAAACTCCTTAAATTTTTTTTTTTGTCTCATCAGACTGACGTCACAGATAGAAATGAATATATGTATGTTTGAGATTATATTAGATATTAACTTACTACTAAAATTTGAAATATGAAATCTGATTTTGATTTAATGGATAACTTTTTTATTATTTTTTTATGTGGAATGTGAGTAGAACTGATAGTAGAATTTATAAAAGGGTTTTCTCCCTTTCATTTATTGATATTCACTGAAGTATTTACTTTTATTGGGGTAATTAATAATACTAGCAAATATATGCACCCTCCGGGTGCAAGTATTTAAGTTTTAATGTAGTGAAATATTAGATTAAATTAGAAAGTCTAATAAGAATGCAGATAAAAAGATTTGAAACAGAGTGGGGTTATAATAGAAAAATAGAAATGAAACTTACTCTTCCATCACTCCCGTCTTTCATTGCTGAATTTTACTTATTTTACTATTTAGTTAAATTAAGAAATAAAGAATAAAATTACACTTATTTTTTCTTGTTAACTGATTTCATTTAAGATTCATTGAAGAGATTTTTGCTTATATTCATTAAAATAAAACCAAACAGTTAGAAATCAATAATACTAAGCACATGTTTATTAAAATCACATTTCTAATATCAATATGCAAATTAGCCTTCCCGTTCACACTGTAAACCGCTATTTTTTGTATATATAAATACTATTGCATGTTATTAGAATGTAGATATGGACAACATTAATAAAAAGGTGAAGCAATTTTATTAATAATTGAGGTTTAAATATAAATAAAATCATGGAGAATGTGATGTAAATAACTATGTTAATTGTGACTCGATTAGTAATATAGTTTCGGTTACAGACAGAAAAACACACAATCTCCATTATAATAAGATATTCTTTGGATATAGTTTATATAGTACTTTAATACTGGAATAATTTTGTAGTATATCTGTTTTTATACGGTTCTATTAATTTAGCTTAATCAACCAATAAATGATTGATTGATACCTAATAAATACAATAATGTTTATAGTATTGATATAATTAGTAATAATTATTTATATGATGAAAATATTTTTAATGGGGATATTCTATTAAAACTACGATAATAGTACTTTAATCTCTGAAATACACATATTTTTATTTCAACTATATTACCTGACTATATTTAAAATTAGTAATAGAATGAATAATATCGATACCATCTATATTTACTATTTACATGACATATATATATATATATATATATATATATATATATATTGGAGGATATGTGCTTAATTGAAGTCGTACCTAATTTTGAAAATTAATTAGTTAATAATTAATGAATTTTAGGCGGGCATATATGTTCAAATGTAAGGCTAAACGAATCGAGAAAATGTCAATCCCTGAATGTACATTTCGACCTATTAGGTCTCATCAGCAAGGTTATAGACATGGGAGACTGCTCCGTGTGTGACTCGAAACCTCGACTGTCAAGCTGACAGGCGAAGTCTCTAACCGTTACACTAGCTTGACATTACATTTGAACATATATGCCCGCCTAAAATTCATTAATTATTAACTAATTAATTTTCAAAATTAGGTATGACTTCAATTAAGCACATATCCTCCAAAAATTGTCGGCTTAAAGCCGTATAAAAATAAACACATTTGTTTGTTTACTTAACCTCATATATATATATATATATATATATATATATTATATATATATATATATATATATATATGTGTGTGTGTGTGGAGAAGAGTAGACAAACACGGGATGTTATGGAAACTGGATGTTTATTGTCAACGATGCAACGTTTCGGTCATTTAGACCTTCTTCAGGACTCGAATATAGTTCTTGCTTCAATGAAGGACATTTTCAAAATGGTGAAAACAGTAGGTTGTCAGTGGGGGCAGGGGTGGTTGGGGGTGGGTAGTGTATTTTCTTCTCTCTAGATGGGGAGTGTTTATATGGTGATGCAGGTGTTGGTCCAGAATGTTGGATGATGGGGTTGGGTCAAGATGAAAGAGTATGTGTATGTGTGTATGTCTGTTTTAATTGTCTTTTATATATGTGTGTGTTTGGGAACTGGATTTGTCATTAGTTTTATATGTGTGAGTTTTTTTTTAGTTTTTAATTTTTATAAACTTTCTGTCTATCTATTTGTCTATTTTTATTCAGTAGTATCTATCTTTCTGTGTATCTGTCTATATATTTAATTTGAATTTGAATTTAACTGTCTTTCTGTGTATCTGTCTATATATTTTCTGTGTATCTGTCTTGAATTTGAATTTTCTGTGTATCTGTCTATGTATTTCTATCTATGTATGTACTTCTCTCCACATATTGTCGGATTAACCTCCTCATATTTCTCCCATATATATATTTTAAGTTTTAAGTCGACGGGGCGGCCTAAAGTCGGTATCAGCCAGTCATCGAGAGAGTCTATCCCCTTTTCAATAGTGCTAGACCAAGGAGATTGTTTTAGCATCTGAGGTGGAGCACCACACCTACCATCAGCTCCTTACTTTACCGCACAGATCCCTGTGCGACTCATACGCTGAGTTGGCGGGGACCGGTATCGAACTAGGAACCTTGTGGTTTCTAGCCGAACGCTCTATCGACTGAGCTAACCCGGCCCATATATATATATATCTTATTATAATGGAGATTGTGTGTTTTTCTGTCTGTAACCGAAATTATATTACTATACAAATCACAATTCCCTTTGTTATCTGCATCCCATTCTCCATGATTTATTTTTATTTAAACCTCAATTATTAATAAAATTGTTTTACATCATTAAGACTGTTGACCATATCTACATACAAATATCATGCAGTTGTATTTATATATACAACAAAATAGCGGTTTACAGTGTGAATGGGAAGGCTAATTTGCATATTGATATTAAAAAATTTGATTTTAATAAATATGTGCTTAATATTATTGATTTCTAATTGTTTAGTTTTATCTTATTGAATATGAGCAAAATTCTCTTCCATAATTCTTAAAAGAAATCCCTTAACAAAAAGAAATAACTGTAATATTATTCTTTACTTCCTATTTTAACTAAATAGTTAAATTAGGAATAGGAGTAATTAAAAATGATGGAAGAGTTAGTTTCAAAGTTGTTCTATTTTTCAATCATACCCCCTCTGTTCCAAATCTTTTTATCTGAATTCTTTTCAGTTTCATTGGCCTTTCTAATTTAATATGATATTTTATTATTTTAAAACTTAAATACTTGCACCCGGAGGGTGCATATATTTGCTAGTATATATAATGAATAATAACTCTTTTTAAAAATTTTAAATAAGATATCTGATTTTGACTTAATAGATAATTTTAGAGGAATGATAATTGTGAAAATGGTGGTGCTTCGATGATTATTGATGTTTGGTTGTTGACTACGGTGATTGGTAGGATGATAGAATAAATGATTAGTATTGTAGTATGCACTACGTTATTAACATTAATATCATTTAGATTGTTTAATATAGGTATACAAACATATTAATGAAAATTAATTGTAGAGTGGATGGAGACAATGGGATAAAATGGTTATATGATGTAATATCATAGTAGCATTGTAAACTTGATATAAATGCAACAGTGATGATTGTCAATGATATTATAATTATAGCAATAATAAGAAAAATAATATTTACTGTAATAATTGATAATGGTAACATTGGTGTTATAATAATTATAGTGTTAGCAATGTAATATGAATCTATTTCTATAATTTTGATTGTATTATTTTGTAATTATTTTGATTTAATTTAATTAATTTTGTTACTTTACACTTGTGTTATATACATATATTCCTTAATTTTATGTATGTATGTGTATATATATATATATATATATATATATATATATATATATATATATATATATTCTCAAAAAATAAAAATTCACTCTGATGAAGGTCGTAAAAAATCTTTCTGTGTACGGTTTATTTTTACATTTTTCCTATTATTATTATCATTATTTCAATTTCATCTGATTAT
This sequence comes from Doryteuthis pealeii, assembly GCA_023376005.1. Classification (NCBI taxonomy): domain Eukaryota; kingdom Metazoa; phylum Mollusca; class Cephalopoda; order Myopsida; family Loliginidae; genus Doryteuthis; species Doryteuthis pealeii. The sequence goes on along the minus strand of CM042167.1, from coordinate 68,060,264 downwards.
TTTAATAATAATAACAGCGTAATCCGTATACATTTTGATAAACTGACCGAAACACATGTGTAAGTGATATCGATTAAATTCATTTTTTATCCATCTACATTTCTTTTCTTTACTCATTTTTCCTCATATATATATATGTGTGTGTGTGTGTGTGTAATTTTTGTGTAATGGGGAAAATATTAATTTGACTATTTTATATTATATATATATATATATATATATATATATATATCAATCTATATTTATTATATTTTATTGTTTTTTTTATTTATTATTTATTTGGTTTTCTTATTCAAATTTATTAAATTAATTATATTTTGAATTACACTTAGACTAAGTAGATGTTAATACTACCTCTCCTTAATAATTTTAAACATTTTTAATATAGTCTAGACATTTTGTTCTATTTTTGTGCTATCTTAAATATTAAATCAAACATATACATTTTGAATATATCCGGTTTCCAAAGATACATTGTATCCTCTAACTTGAATTGTAAACTCATATTTGCTGTTTGACACATTTTTGATGGATTCTGGTAAAAAAATAATAATAAAAAAAAAATCAGGTTTCCAATTCATTTCTATCTGTGCCGTCTGTCTGATGAGACTAAAAAGTTTTAGAAATTTCTTTAACTTTCTAAAAGCCTTTTAATTTTTGGTTGAAATAAATTTATTACAGAATGACGTTTTTTTTAGTTTTTTTCTTCCTTTTAAAGATATATATATAGATAGATAGATAGATAGATAACCTTCATCTTCTCTTTTTTCATCTCTTCGTCTTCATCTTGTTTTTTTCTCTTTTCCTTTAAACTCAGTCTCTCTTTCTCTTTTTCGTAATCGTTTCTCTTTCTCTTCACTTTGATCCCCCCTCTCTCTTAAGACTCTCTCTCTGTCTCTTCTCCTTTATCTTCTACTCTCTGTCTCTGTCTCTTTATCTTCTACTCTGTCTCTGTCTCTTTTACTCTGTCTCTCTCTCTTCTTTATCTTCTTCTTCTCTCCTCTTCTCCTCCTTTATCTTCTTCTCTCTCTCTCTCTTCTCCTCCTTTATCTTCCCTCTCTCTTCTTCTTCTCTTCTTTTCTTCTTCTCTCTCTTTTTCTCCCTCTCTCTTCTCTCTTCTCTCTTCTTTACTTCTCTCTCTTTTCTTCTTTCTCTCTCTCTCTCTTCTCTCTCTTTCTTTCTTCTACTCCTCTCTTCTCTTTATCTTCTCTACTTCTTCTCTCTCTTTCTTTCCTTACACTTTCTTTCTATTTTCCTTAATATTTTACTCTCTCTTCTTTCTCTATTCCTTTACTTCTCTCTTTCTTTCACACTTCTCCAATCCCCTTCTTCTTCTTCTTCTTCTCTTCTCTCTCTCTCTCTCTCTCTCTCTCTCTCTCTCTCTCTCTCTCTCTCTCTCTTTTGAATCTATTTTTCTTTTTTTCTTTCACCTCCCTTGTTCACTTCCTCAGCCCCCATCCTTAGCCTCCCCCACCCGTATTCACCCATATCACTCCTCCCGCCCTCTCCTCTATTCCCATCCCTCTTTTTCTCCTCTCACTCCCCCATCCTCCTCCTCCTCCCTCTCCTCGCACTTGTCGTACCTGTTGTTTGTGTAGCCCAAGCCAAGACAACACAGAAGGCAGGCCAAAGTTTGCTAATACGAGAAATTGTTTATTCACCGTCGGGTCTCCGTTCACTCTCTCTCTCTCTCTCGGCACTCTCTCTCTTTCGCGCACTCTCTCCGCTTCGGCTGGCTAATTTATTTCTCATGTCCGTCTCTCTCTGTGTTTCTCTAGTACACTGGATAATCTGTACAGTGTGCAGCTGGCCAACGAGCACCCCCCCCATCTATCACCGCCGTCTCTTTCAGCCGCACTGTCGGATAGGGGGGGCTGCCAGTACACTGCCCTGCCCCCACCCCCTTGTACCAACAACCCCCTCTATAATATGCACCCACGATCCTGTCTTCTGGATCTAATATATAAATGCCGTTTTCTTTTTTGTCTTCTGTCTGTTATACTAACAACAAACGTGGGGAAGTTTGTGTGTGTGTGTGTGTATATATATATATATATATATATGTGTGTGTGTGTGTGTGTGTGTGTGTGTGTGTGTGTGTGTGACAAGGGCCAGTTTAGCTCAGTCGGTAGAATACTTGCCTAGGAATCGAAAAGCTCCTAGTTTATTACCGGCCCTCGCCAACTCAGTGTGTATAAGACAATCTCCTTGGTCTAGCGCTAGTGAAAAGGGGATAGACTCCCTTGCTGTCTGGCTGATACCGACATTAGGCCGCTCTGCAGATTTTACTTACTTTTTACTATATATATATATATTTATATAGTGTATGGTTTATATATATATATATATATATATATATAGGGTCATCCACAGACACGTGTTTCGACTTATCAAGTCTCTTCAGTGTGGCTAGACACTTTTGTAAGCTACCTACAGCCGAATTGAAATCCGATCGGTTGGGTGTCAGTCCGGCACCTTAACCATTAGGGTGTCTTCACTTACAGAATGGGAAGGGGATTTTAACTGTTTTAATACACACATCGCTTTGTGTGTCGTCAAGGTTCCTGGTTCGATACTGGCCTTCACCAACTCAGCGAATGAGTACCACCGAGATCTGTACGATAAAGTAAGGAGCTGATGGTAGGTGTGACGCTCCACCTCAGATGCAAAAACAATCTCCTTGGTTAGCGCTAGTGAAATGAGACTCCTTCGCTGTCTGGCCGATACCGACATTGGGTCACCTAGTTGACTTTTATATATATATATATATTATATATATATATATATATATAATGATGGGGTATCTACGCGCCCCTAGTTTTTGATAAACTTGTATCTCTTGTTCTCTCCTTCGTCTTCGTATCTGCCTTTGTGTGTGTGTGAATGTGTATTTGTCCTGCCTCTCAACGGTGGCGGGGATAGTCCTCTTGATATAGTGACTAACGGGCTGGACTGCGACATCATAGTTGGAGAGTTCGAACCCCAGTATCGCCAATAAGTTCACTTTCGGACTAATACCCTTGGGAACACCCTCATTCCACTCAGCTACGGGTTAAATAGTATCACCACTATTCTTCTAAAAATGACTTTGGCATTAAATAATCCACTAAGGTTGATATGCCATTAAACAAAGAAACTAAATCAGCTCCCCACCCTGTTGGCTCGGCCATTAGAATGCACCGACTGCACCTCTGCAGAGGAGTAAGAATCCTCCAATGGGACCACCTGTTGGCCGTGGGTGGCGACCCGTGATGCTTAAGGATAGAACCCAGGTGGCTGAGCAGTCCATGACTTGCAATATTCCACTTTAGGCTTTTCTTGGTCTAGACGGGCGATCGGAGAGGCCCCCTCCGATCAATTGGTGGTACCTAATAAACAGGATACTCCCTTTTTCGAGGGGTTTCTGCTGCGGATACAATCGGTGTATTGTAAGCCCCGCCATTTTTCCTTCTCCTAGACTGGTTACAACACCAACAACAAATGCTGGGAAGACACTAAACTGTATCCTGTAGTGAGGCTCGAGTTCTGGAACTCTTGGAAGTATAAAGTAACCCATTTGTTGCCATTACTGGGATGTCATCCTCTATCATAATAATGACCGTCCCTACACTCGCTGGAGCAGAAGAATACACCGATTGCACCTCTGCAGTGGAGTAAGATCCCACCCCAATGAGACCACTTGTTGACCGTGGGTGGTGACCGGTGATGCTTATGGACGGAATCCTTGTGGCTGAGCAGTCTAAAACATGCAATACTCACTTTGACCCTTGCTTAGACAGGCAGTCTAACAGACAGCCCCTTCCAATCAGTCGGCAAGTTAGGTCAAGCCCTAGCACCAATATGATTGTCCCAATCCCAATGGCAAACCCCAACCCTTTTTATCATATATATGCTGGAAGACGGTGGCTGCTGCTCTTAATGTCCTAGGGGTAAGACTCCCCCAATGGGGCCACCTGTTGGCCGTGGGTGGCGACCCGTGATGCTTAAGGATAGAGCCCAGGTGGATGAGCAGTTCATGACTTGCAATACTCCACTTTGGCACTATCTTGGGCTAGACGGGCGGTCGGAGATCAATCAATTGGCTGGTCACGTCAAGCCCTAGCACCTATATGATTTTCCCAACCCTATTGCCCTTATGGCAAGCCCCAACCCCTTTTTATCATATGGGTGCTAGATGCCGGTGGCTGCGGGTCTACATGTCCTGGGAATGACGTTAAACTCTATCTGATGTGAGGTTCCAGTTTTGGAGGTTTGGGGAATGTGGAGCACCCCTTCATCACCATTGCTCCCTGGTCCACTCTGACCCGGAGTGGTAGTACCTGTTAGGGTCTATCTATGGGTTAATAGAAAAATGTATTTATAAAAAAATTGTATTATCCATTAAGAATTGATTTATTTCAAAACTTTATCGGCATTAAATGACCCACTGAGGTTGATATGCCGTAAAACAAAACAAACCAAATCATATATATGCTGGAAGACGGTGGCTGCTGCTCTTAATGTCCTGGTATGAAAATTGCATCTAATGCTGGGGTTCCATTTCTGGAGCTTTGGGGCGTGTTGAGTACCCCTTTGTCGCCATTACTCCCAGGTCCACTTGGATCCGAAGTGATAGTATCTGATAGAGTCCCATCCATGGGTTAAATAAAAGCAAATTAATTAACAATTTTTCTTTTTTGAATTGAGTTAAGATAAAAGAATTTTCATTACCCATCAAGAATGAATAAAAGAAAATGTCTTCAGCATAAAATACCCCAACAAGATTTGATATGCCGTAAAATCCAACCAACACAGTTCAATTGATTAAAGCTCTTAGCCGACCTCGGTTGGGAACATTAAGAATAGAGAAGAATATAAATGAAATTTTCGACAACAAAAATGGTTAAATCGAACTTAACGGACCTAAATTCAACCATCGTATGTCACCCCGCGAAAGAAAAAAAATACCAAAACTCAGGGAATTAACTAATTTAATGAAATTGTTTAGTGTTGATATATTAATAAATTAGATATAATGCAACAGTTATTTTATTTAAAAACTTTACATTTTTTCTGGTCAGTTATCTTTGAACCACGTATCTTTGAGGCGTAACAGAGATTCTCAAGGATACGTGTTTCAAAGTTAACTGACCTGAAAAAATGTAAACGTTTTTTAAAATAAAATAACTGGCGCATTATATCTTTTATTCATTAATATATCAACACTGAAAATTTCATTAAATTCGGTTAATTCCCTGATTTTTTTGGTATTTTTTTCTGTCGGCGGGGTGACAATGGTGGAATTTAGGTCCGTTAAGTTCGATTTAACCAATTGCTTTATACTCATATTCTACTGGCCTTACACCTGACTAGGGGATTTATATCACACAACGTGTAATAAATACTACATGCGATACTTTTGTTACATAAGCTATGCGGTTGCATAAGATTATTGTCAATCCCCGTATTTCTAAAGGGTTGGCCTCTTCATATCACGGGCGGGACTTTCCATGGAATAGTACAGAAAGCCCGCGAAATATGTGAAGTCACGTGGGACCTGATTGGTTCCTCAGTTTTCAGTTAGACGTCAGGCAGAGAGGATGTCCTGCCTTAACTGGAACTCACGCGCGCTGTGTTAGTCAGATGTTTAGTTACATGAAATGTTTAACTAAGGAAATAAAAGTTTAAGAAAAATAACACGGTCTTGTGATTAATGAATGTCTTGGTAACAAGACTGATTTAAGAGAAGAAATGAGTTAAGTGCGACTGACCACCAAGAGGTGTCCCGAAGAAGAACCTAAGATAGAAGATGAACAGAAGAAGTTAAGAAGTAAGTAATGAGAAGGGTATACAACACTTTGTCCTTTCAAATGTCAACCAAGAGTTATAACACAGCTTCGGTGGCTAAAGGCAGGACTGCCGCACCTATCACCACCAAACTGTCTTTTGTATTTAAAAGAATAATGAAATAAATAAATAATAATGAAATAAATAAATAAATTTTGATATTTAAAAGAATAATTAAATAAATTAATAAATAAATTTTGAAATGAATAAATAAATTTTGTATTTAAAAGAATAATGAAATAAATAAATAAATAACGTCCGTTCTTCTTAGTAGTTTCAATATAAATGATTAAATTAGGAGCGGATAGTGAAACGGTTATTGTCGTAGGATAATTTCACTTCCCGATAATGTCCTTGATTTAGTGCCTGAACAAAAGAAAAAAGAATTAAATAAAGAACCAAGATATTGACACTCATGCAGAGATGCTGATAAGTAAGCGTCCTGTGTCCCTGACGCATAAAATATAAAAGGACGCAGTAAAATCGTATCCATGCATCCTAGTGTTTTTCCTTTTTCTTCCCCCACTATTTCAAGTTAACTGTAAGTACATTTCTGTTGTTGGGTTTCAATGGGTCAAAATAAGATAAAACGACGGGTAAGAAATGTAGGAAAATGTATTAACAAATGAGTAGACAATTACAGTAAAGAAAAGTGGGAATTGCGTCCGACAAATAGAGTTACAAGCTGACTCGCATTGGCTTCCTCAAACCATAATTGTTCCTGTTACTTATAGTAACCGTCGGCGCATTCCACTATAGTCTATAAGGTATATCACCTATAACAATTTCAATATTTTTTTTAGAAACGAATTACACAGGGTAGGTTACAAGATAGGAGTTAAACTGCTTTAGTTGTTTTCAACAGATGATAAATAAAAACCCTACAATTTATTAAGAAACTTTAGTTGAGACCCATAAATTTTCCCGGAGACTCATTCAAAGCAAATATGTACGTCCCAGGACGCTCTAAATAAAAAGCTATCAGCATCACTGCTCATGATAAACACCAGCTTAAGAAGGTGCTTGCTCTTAAATAGATATTTTAAACAAAACCCGTTCGCCACGTGTGGGATGTGACACAATGTCGCAAGTATGGGGCATCCGGTGAGGATCGAACTGGCTATACTTCAGTAATGGATCTGCAAGAGTACCTTGCTAACCATTATATCATGATAGGACGCTCATAACTTTGTGTTAAGGCAAGTGTCTTCTAATGGTTTTATTCCATTTTAAGGTCGCACTTTGTATACAGGGGCACGCTTTCTTTTTTCCTCCCTTCTGTGTGTTGAGGTATAGACTCCACTCTTTTTTTTTTTTTTTTTTTTTTCTTGACGGCTGCTGCCACAAGGGAGCAATGAGGGGAATTCTTTCTCGTCTGTCGTTTGTCAGGTCATCAACACGAAAAAGACCTCCTAATATTTCCCATTAAAAGTGTTTATATATATATATTATATATTATATATATATATATATATATATATATATAACTTTTCCCCTTAATTGCATCCATCTGTTGGACTTGGGAATTAATTCGGCTTGGTTTCGTCACATTATCATATGCTCGTCATCTGCGCGGATTTAGGTTCGGTTTTCTGGAAGTTTTAAGAGTCTGTGGAGATACAGGAATGTACACAGGGAAAAAAAAACAAACAAAAAAAACATGAAAAACATAAACAAAAATTCGACGAGAGACATGAATAAAAAAAAAGAAAAAAAAAAGAAAATAAGGACTGTTCATCTGCTAAGCAAATATTCAGAGTTTATAATTTAAAACCTCGAGAAATATGACACATGGTCCGGGGAACGGGTGAAGGGGGCACTGAAAAAATCAGATGGATGCCTCGTGTGGTGTAGTGGTTATAGTGCTAGGCTCGCAGACTATTATTAGTGCGTTCGATTCTCGTTGGGTGTCACATCTATCTATCTATACATATATAAAGGGCAGTTTTGTGTATGTATGTATGTTCGGAGGAAATTACGAAAATAAAACAAGTAATGACAAAGTAAATATAAATACACATTCACTATTACCAGAGCTTGCTTTTTGCGAAAAAAATAATGAAGATTTTATTTATAATTGTGAAGATAAAAAATCAGGATTTGAATAATAAGAGAAGGGAAAGTCATTGGTGGCGCTTTGTGATTAAAACTTAAATCAATTATTCAAGATGAAAACAATCAATGGATCTGCGTGACTAACGTTTTATTATCCCCTCTCTACTCAGGCAACGCCCCAACCCATTTGCCGCCCTGTCGCTGGGGCGTTAGAATGCATCGACTGCACCTCTGCAGAGGGGTAAGACACCCCCAATGGGGCCACCTGTTGGCAGTGGGTGGCGACCCGTGATGCTTAAGGATAGAGCCCAGGTGGATGAGCAGTTCATGACTTGCAATACTCCACTTTGGCCCTATCTTGATCAATCGGCTGGTCACGCCAAGCCCTAGCACCTATATGATTTTCCCTACCCTATTGCCCTTATGACAAGCCCCAACCCCTTTTTATCATATGTGTGCTAGAAGGCGGTGACTGAGAGTCTACATGTCCTGGGAATGACGTTAAACTCTATCTGATGGTGAGGTTCCAGGTTTTGGGGAATGTGGAGCACCCCATTCATCACCATTGCTCCCTGGTCCACTCTGACCCGGAGTGGTAGTAACTGTTAGGGTCCCATCTATGGGTTAAATATAAAAATATATTTCTAAAAAAATTGTATTATCCATTAAGAATTGATTTATTTCAAAACTTTATCGGCATTAAATGACCCACTGAGGTTGATATGCCGTAAAACAAAACAAGAACAAAATCAAATCAAACCAATCCAATTGCCCTTATGGAAAGCCCCAACCCCTTTTTATCATATGGATACTAGAAGGCGATGAGTGAGGGTCTTCATGTCCTGGGAATGACGTTAAACTATCTGATTGTGAGGTTCGATTTTTGGAAGTTTGGGGAATGTGGAGTACCCCTTCATCACCATTGCTCCCTGGTACACTCTGACCTGGAGTGGTAGTATCTGTTAGGGTCTCATCTATGCGTTATAAATAGGAAAATGTGTTTATAAAAAAAATTGAGTATACATTAAGAATGAATTTATTTTCAAACTTTGACGGCATTAAATGACCCACTGAGGTTGATATGTTTATTTTATCTTGAACATTTTTTGTCCATTCAAAAGAAGAAACATTTTTTTAAAATCCTTATGATTAAAAAAAAAAAATGTTCAGCTTACGGAAATAATGAAAAATATGAACGAAAAACAATGTTTACATTTTCGCACCGTTAAATCAATTGAAATTTAACGTAGCCAAAAACAAGTTATGATTAGAAGCTTTTTTTTTTTTTTTTTAATTCTATGAAAAAATCAATTGATGGTTCGATTTCACGAGAATTTTCAAAATCACTAGCCTTTTGATGAAGATATGTTGAAATAAGTTTTTTCCTAAAATATATTAAGACACAATATTTTTTACGAGGTCTACCCCCACCCCCCATTTTATTTTATGAAATATGAAAAAATGAACCGACAAAAAACAGTTTTTACTTTTTTTCTATAAAGATAAGAGCCTGAATAATTATATCAGAAGATTTTTATAAGTTTCTATGCGAGGGTTTTAAGTAAAAGAGCCATAAATACAGAATTCTGCTAAAAATACCAATAAAGAAACTGCCCTGTTGTAAAAAACGGAGTTTTTTTGGTTTTTTTTCAAGATAATGGTGAGTAATTTTTCCCCAATCGGATAATTTGATCTGTGAATTAACTGTTTTTCTTTGAAAAAACTCTTAATGTTCATTATTTCTTTTTTGCGAGTTTTTTTTTTAAGTTAAAAAATATTCGCGTTTGTTTTTTCAATATGGCCTAAACTGATAATGTGACGTATTTTGGTGATCTCTAATGACCTGTGGATATACCACAGTATGATAATTTAATTATTACAACGTCTGATATGTTTACTTAAGACCTATTGCAAAATAGTTCAATATGTCAAACGTAAAATCCAACAACCAACCAGCACCAAGTATTGAACAGGCTCATCGCTGCTTACCTTAGGTGATCTAGTGGGAACCGGTGATTTCAGCGTGACTTGGCGGTGTAATGTTGAGCAAGCTAGGCTAGTAGATCTTTGTGAGTGAGTGAGTTAGTTTAATTCTCACTGAGTGCTCCATAATTCTGGTCTTGTGCCAAACTAAGACTAAGTTTTCATTCTGCTATTTGATAAACTTAAAAGGGGTAAAGGTTTAGCGGCGAGAGGAAAAAAAATAAAAATAAAAATACGATTTCCTTCAAAAAAAGGAAAAGAAAAAAAAAAGGTTCTTCATGTGCTAAACAAATATATTGGAGTTAATAATTTAAAAAATAAAGAAATATGACACATAGTGCCCCTGGGGGGGGTGAGGGGTTTATTGATAGAAGCAGATGGGTAAGGCAAGTTCTCTCTGTTTTATATTTCGTTCTAATAACCGATTCGACAATTTCTGATTTTTTTCCACCACACCCCATCCCATCCCCACCCTGACCACCATCTTTCCGAATCCATTTCTAATCCCCACCACCAGCCACACATCCACAGTTTCTAAACTTAGTGTACTTAGAAGATTAGCATTACATAGGGGGCAGCACTGATTATCATGGTGGAGTGATCTCCGACTGTCGTTGAGAAGCTCGTCAAATTGTGGTGATGATCGTCTCGTGGAGTGGGATGTGACGCATAAAAATAACCATATAGGACATTATATATATATATATATATATATATATATATATAGTGTGTTCTGGGACGCACGGATTTGATTTGAATGAGTGCCCGGGAAATTTGATGGTTCCCAAATAAAGTTTCTTAATAAATTTTAGAGTTTTTAATCTATAAACTAAAACCGTCTAACCCCTACCTTGTACCCCATACAGTGTAATTCGTTTCCAAGAAAATATTGAAATGTACTTGCAGTTAACTGGAATTGGCCTAAAGTCGGTATCAGCCAGTCAGTGAGGGAGTCTATCCCCTTTTCAATAGCGCTAGACCAAGGAGATTGTTTTAGCATCTGAGGTCCTTACTTTACCGCACATATCCCTGTGTTACTCATACGCTGAGTTGGCGAGGACCGGTATCGAACTAGGAACCTTGTACTAGCATCCAAGTATTCTCCCTCCAGCTATAGGGTAAATAGTGGGCAGACTGGGTTCTTTTAACCTTGATGTGGTAATTAGAAGAGAAAATTTATGAATTCCAACCTGTTCATGTGTCTCATCCTGTTTGTCAGGTAGGAGTTTGTGAAAGTTCATATTCCACACTCCCCAGTTCTCCAGAACTGTAGCCTCACCATCAGATGCAATTTACCTTAACTGATTTCAATGTAATGTCATTGTCTTCAGTAGGGATCACCAAAATACGTCACGTGATCAGTTTAGGCTATGTTGAAGGAAGAAACGTAAATATTTATAATTTTATTTTTAAAATCTTGCAAAAAAAGTAACGAACATAAAGAATTGTTACAAAGAAAAACAGTTAATTCAAAGATCACATTTCCTAACTGGGGGAAAATTACTCACCGTTATCTTGAAAATTAAGTAAAACAGTCGGGGTTTTCTTACAACAGGGTCAGTTTCAGTATTGATATATTTTTTACGAAAAAAAACGAAAAACTCCCCTATAGAAACTTATAAAAATGTTCTGATATAATTATTCAGTCTCTTATCTTTATAGAAAAAAGTAAAAGTCGTTTTTTGTCGGTTCATTTTTTTCATATTTCATAAAATAAAATAGGGCGAGGGTAGACCTCGTAAAAAATATTTCCCCTAATATATTTTAGGAAAAACTTATTTCAGACATATTTTCATCAAAAGGTAAGTAATTATTGAAATTTTCGTGAAAATCGGACCATTTATTGGTTTTTCATAGAATTTTTTTTTTAAAGCCACTAGTCGTAACTTGTTTTTGGCTACGTTAAATTTCAATTGATTTAACGGTGCAAAAATGTAAACATCGTTTTTCGTTCATAATTTTCATTAATTCCATAATCTGAAAATTTTTTTTTCAATCATAAGGAGTTTAAAAAATTTTTTTTTTAAATATTTCTTCTTTTGAATGGACAAAATTTTTTCAAGATGATATAAACCTTTATGCAATTTTCATTGTGTTAAATATAGGGGGGGGTTTCACAGGGAAAATTGGTGGTACCTAGTCTTCAGGTTGATATAAATGTTTTGCATCAATGAGAAGTAGTGTATCTAAGTTAAAAGAAAAAAAAATTTAGTATTGTTTTTTTTTTGTTTTTTGTTTTTTTTAAAATAAATTTAAAGTCTATTCGTTCGTATTTATTTAAAAAAAGAAAAAAAAACTGTTTAAAGATTTTTTTATTTGCTTTTAACACCCAGGGAAGGAAAACAGTTTTGTGAATTTTTTGGCAAGAAAACGTGGAAGAGGATTTTTGTAAAGGGGGGTGGGGTGGCGCATTTTTATCTTTTTTTTTTGTGCGTATCTTATTTTAATTCTTAAAAAAAAGTTTTATTTGCATATGTCTGCACTTCTCTGGTCACTTTTTTCGTATTTTTCTTTAAATTTTTTCTCTTCCTATCCGCAAGCATGCTGCCGCTCTTGGCAAAACATTCTCCCTTTGTTTTCCGAGCCAAAATATCCACCACCAACCTCCGTCGCCCTGCCACCCCACCATGCACTCACCGGTCCTACCCCTACCCTGAATGCAGTCTGTTGTTTCCTGGGAAGTTGACATTCGTCCAGGTTTTCAAATCTGTTTACAGACTCTTTCTTTCTTTCTCATTTTTCTTTTCTTTTTTCATTCTTCATTTTTTTTTCCCTTTTTTATTCTTTTTTCATTCTTATTTTCCGGTTTTCATTCTTTTTTACTTTTTCGTTATTTTTTCATTCTTCATTCTTTTTTATTTTTTATTATTATTTTCCGTTTTCATTCCTTTTACATTTTTTAATTCATTTTTCATTTTTCATTCTTTTTTTCATTTTACATTTTTTTCTTTTTTTTAAATTCTTTTTGCATTCTTTTTTCCTTTTTTCTTTTTTTTTTCCTTTTTTCCTTTTTTCATTCTTTTTTTCTTTTTTCATTCTTTTTTCCTTTTTTTTTCCTTTTTTTTTTCTCATCAAACCTACCAGAATTTTTTTATCTCCTTTTCTTTTCTTTTTTCTTCTTGCTGTCTCCATTCACTTTTCCTCTGCTTCTCTTACTTCCTCCCTCCTCTTTTTCTTCTTTTTTTACTTCCTTTCTCCTCTCTTTACTTTTTTCTCTTCTTCTTTCTCTTCTTTACTTCTTTCTTCTCTCTTTACTTCCTTTCTTTCTCTTTACTTCCACCCTCTTCACTTTTCATCTCCTTCCATTTCTTCACTCTCTCTCTTTTCTATTTCTTTTCATCACTCACTCTTTTCTTCCATTGTTTTTCTTTTCCTCTTCTCTCTCTTCTTCATTCTCTCTTTTCTCCTTTTTTTTCTCTCTCTCACTTTCTTTTCCTCCGCCTCTCACCTTTCTTCTCCCTCTTTTTTATCTTCCTTCTCCCTCTTTTTTTATCTTCCTTCTCCTTCTGTTTTTCTACCTCTCACTTCCCTTTCCCTCCCTCTCTCTCTCTTTTCCTCTCCTCTTCCCTTTCTTCTGTTTTTCTACCTCTCTCTTCCCCTTCCTCTCTCTCTCCCCCCCTTTCTATATTTTCTTTCTTTCTCTCTCTCTCTTTTACTCTTGAGTTCAAAACTGAGAATAGGTTATTTGCATTTCACTTTGCACCAATGCCCTCATGCCTTTCCCAAGTTGGAAAGGCATGAATCCAACTATTTACCCTCCAGCTATGGGTAAATAGGCAAACCCAGTTCTTTAACCTTAGTTAGGCGACCAATAATATGTATTTACCAACTCCTCCGCACAAGCTGGATTAGACACAAGGTTTAACAGGTTTGAATTCAGTGTTTTCCTTCTCCTAGACCAGTTGCCTAACCAAGATTAAAGAGACCAGTCTACCCTACTATTTGCACATAGCTGAAGGGAGAATGGTTGGATACATACCTTTCACGAGGGTATTATCGCTATGTGAATTGCAACCAGCCGCGTCCAGCATTTGAACTATGACAATAACTATTTTATCTCATTTATGTATAACATTCACATCTACCTGAAGACTGAATTTTTAAGCAAAGTTTAACAGGCTTGAATTCAGAAATTTTATTCTCCGAGTTACCACATCAAGGTTAAAGAGCCAAGTCTGCCCTACTATTTACCTATAGCTGGAGGAAGTATAGCCGGATTCATACCTTTCCCAAGCGTATTAGCGCTGTACAAAATGCAAAAAGCCTCTTCCTGGATTTGAAGTACCTGGTCTGACTTTAGCTTGAAGTCATTTACACTAAATCATATCAAATGGTGAGGCTACACTTCTGAACATCTGGGCATTGTAGAATATGCATTTGCACAACCCCTACACTACAAGCAGGATGAGACACAAGGTTAAATTTTTAGCAAAGTTTAACAGGTTTGAATTCAGAAATTTTCTTCTAGGTTAAAGAGCCCAGTCTACCCTTCTATTCACCCATAGTTGAAGGAAGTATAGTAGAATTCATACCTTTCCCAAGTGTATTAGCGTTATCCAAAATGCAAAAAGCCTTGTCTTGTCCACTGTATCCATTTCCTAGCCAATTAGAAATAGAAGAAAAACTCAGAATTCAAACCAGCTTTACTCCATTTAAAAATTGGCCTTGTGCCACATCCTGCTCATTGCGGAGAGGTTGGGTATACACATAGTTCTTACTTGAAACTAGATAAGATTTGTTTTTAACATTACAAACTGTGTGTTTAAGGGTTTGCAAAGCTCAATCGATTGTATGTAAATACTCCTGTCATTTTGATGATAGCCATTTTATGGCGCTCCGATGGTGCGCTGTAATTGAAGCTGGAATAATAGACTTGGTTCTATCACTCTTGGAGAAAATGTTTTGATGCTTGGCATTCTACTGTTTCTCAAGAAATATCAGATCCACCCAGAAATGGAATGGGTGGGAAGGGGCATGTCATGTAATGGTTATTATCCTATGAAACAAACTCAGCAACCCGAAAGCCCTGTCTGCTGGGACTTTAGAATATACCGACTGCACCTCTGCAGAGGGGTAAGACCCTCCTTCAATGGGGCACTTTATTGCCCTGGGTGGCGAAACCGTTATATTCAAAGATGGTATCCTGGTGGCTGAGCAGTCCATCACATGCAACACTCTATTTTGGTTCTTACTTGGACTAGACAGGGGTTGGAGAGGACCCCTCCGATCAAGCCCTAGCACCAATATGATTGTCCCAACCCTATTGCCTGGACGTTTTCTAGGCCTTGATGTTGTAAATTAGAGTTTTTCGGTTCTAAAGTTGTTTTACTTAGATTGACTCATTAGGCGTCTTTTTTGGAATTGTTAATAAAAATGAAGAATCTTACCTCCGTATTGTTGCATGTGCAGCAGTGGTAGTAAATACGAAAGTGCGCGCAAATAGAATCTCCAATTTTATGCATGTACTAAGCAAGTCTCTGATTGGCTGTTGCATATCTCTAGCTCATTATATAACTCCTGAACTATTCTCAGTCTTGTCAGCTGGGAATTTAGAATACACCGACTGCACCTCTGCAGAGGGGTAAGACCTCCAACCCAAATGAGGCCACCTGTTGGCCTGGGTGGTGACCCATGGTGCTTTAAGATGAAATTCTGGAGGATGAGCAGTCCGTGACTTGCAGCACCCTACTTTGGCCCTTATTTAGGCTAGATGGGCGGATAGAGAGGCCACTCCGATCAATCGGCTGGTCATGTTAAACCCTAGCATCTACCTGATTGTCCCAACCCTATTGCCCTTGTGGCAAGCCCCAACCCTTTTTATTATATATGTGATAGAAGGCAGTGGCTGAGGGTCTTCATGTCCTGGGAATGATGTTAAACTCTATTTGATGGTGAGTTTCCAGTTCTGGAGAATGTGGAGCACCCCTTCATCATTATCACACCCAGGTCCACTCTGACCCGGAGTGGTAGTACCTGTTAGGATCCCATCTATGGGTCCAGTAGAAAAATTTTGTTTGAAAAAATTGAGTTTAATTTTTTTAAAAATATGAATAGAAACAAATGTGCTTGAAAATAATTGAGTACCCATCAAGAATGAATAAAACAAAAATGTCTTTGGCATAAAATAACCCAATGAGTTTACATGCTGTAAAAACAAACAACCAACCAACCAACCAATCTAATTCAAGAGCCTTCATGGAATTTTGAACTGAACCCTTTTTCAATTCACAAAGGTAGACTGTTCTACTTCTGTTAACCATGATTAGGTTCAAGTTTTAAGCTATGTTATGTGTTACTAGCAAAATAAAAAATGCCCTCTGGGCAGTGTAAAAATTAATTTTTGAAAGATTTTTCTGATGGGGTGGGAGTTAAAAATTCAATGTCAGAGGGTTTGTATCATAAGTAAGTAAAATCATCAAATTTATTAAACAAACATCAAACTATCTTTTTGGCACAAAATAATGTTTAATATATGTGAAATAATTATATAAAAAAATTGTCATAGATGCAGTGCCATATCGGGATATCGATCTTGCTATGAAAAAATCAGATATCATCAATAACTTAAAATTGGTTGACTTTAAAACATTTTTAATAGCCTTTTTGGATTAAATCTTGGGTAAAAATGCTTTTATAAACCAATTTTTAGAAGTAGGGAAGCTCTAGAACTCATTTTACAGACAAAAAAAGACTACAAAATGTCGCCATTTCTCATGAAACCCACCAAATTTGGAGAGCTAAAAATTTGCAAAAGACTAATTTATTCACCTCTTTGACAGATTATGTATGAACATGTTGTTATTTTTATTTATTTTCTTTTTCTTTTTCTTTTCATTTTAGGGAGGCAGAAGAACGGATGTTTTGGGATGAGACGATATGGTCAATGAGAGACAAAAGCAAAGACAAAGATTTCAAAGATAAACCCTATTATGGCGTAAAAGGTCTTAAGCGCCAACCCAACTCATACATTGTGGCAGGAGTTTTGATGTGGATTATCGTTGGTGTTGGAGTCCATTACCTTTTATTCAGGTAACATTCATGAAATTCTAAGTGTAAAATATTTTTATAAAATGAAAAATTATTGAATTAGAATTTAAAAAAAAAAAATTGGTAAATTTTTCAAAATGTAATTAATTTAATCATCATCATCATCATGTCGCTTATTAATTATATAATATATATATATTGAGTGTTTATATATTTATCTGAATGTTTTCGCTGTATTGTATAAAGATGATATTTTTCGGAGTTACATTCATGTATATATTCAATAATGTGTATTTGAATATGTGTGTGTATTTAATAATTAGTATTTAAATACATGTGTTTATTTATCAATGCGTATTTGAATATATATGTGTGTATTCAATATGTATTTGAATATGCATGTATGTATTCAACAATGTGTATTTGAATGTGTATGCATTGAACAATATGTATTTGAATATATATGTGTGTATTTAATAATATAGTATTATATTATAATAATTAATAGTATTTAATAATCAGCTCGGATATCCATGGCAATCTCTCTCCATCCGTTCCTATCACTCATCATTCTCGGGAGGTCCTCTATGCAGCATCCTGCATCCGCACAGAGCTGATCAACGTACGTTTTTGCTGGTCGGCCCACACTGGCTTGTCCATGTGCTGGCTTCCACAGGAGGACGTCGCTTATGAGTTTGTCCTTGCTTCTCCAGCAGTATCTTGTCCGTCTTACTCAGATGGTTTGGGTGATATGTGGTAGGTGGCCGTACAGCTGTTTTCTCGTAGGGTGCTGTTTCCACATCTTGTTCATGATCACCCGCAGCATTCTTGTGCAGCTCCCATCTAGTTTATTCTCTAGTCGCTTAGTTAGGGTCCAGGTGGTGCAGCCATACAGCAGTAAAAAGAAGTCTCACAATTCTGGGATTTCTTTTTTGTTTTTTAAATATTTCAAAAGCTGTTTTATTTCTTTTTTCAAGGTAATTTTAGAGTGACAAAATTGAATAAGTATTGATAAAAAAAAAAAAAAGAAGGAGGTTGTTAAATAGACTTTTTATCCCTTTGAACAATTTTCAACATAAAATATTATTATAAAATTTTATTATAAAATTTACAACATAAAATATTATAAAATTTTATTTTCACCATAAAATATTATTATAAAATTTTATTATTACATAGATAGATAGACAGATAGATAGATAGATTACTGTCACTAAGTCTTGACCACTCATAGACAACTTCTTGGGTAACACAGTATTCTTACATTAAAATCGTTAGCAATGTATTTATATTATACATACTAGTACAAAATAAAAACACCCTCAGGGCGATGTAAAAATAGATTTTTGAAACATATTGCCTCAGGGGTGGGAGTAAAAAATTCAATGTCAGCGAGTTTGTACCCTAAGTAAGTAAAATCAAATTCATTAAAGGATTAAAAAATAAAACAATTTGAAATGTAAACTTTAAATATGTATTAAAAAAGAAAAATGAATTAAAATAGGAAAAAAAAATTGGTACATTATGATGTTAATTCTTTTCATTTCTAATTCAATAAGGTAAAACCGCCCTGTTGGTGGGGCGTTAGAATGCACCGACTGCACCTCTGCAGAGGGGTAAGACTCCCCCAATGGAGCCACCTGTTGGCCGTAGGTGGCAACCCGTGATGCTTAGGGATAGAGCCCAGGTGGATGAGCAGTTCATGACATGCAATACTCCACTTTGGCCCTATCTTGAACTAGACGGGCGGTCGGAGAGGCCCCCTCCGATCAATCGGCTGGTCACATCAAGCCCTAGCACCTATATGATTTTCCCAACCCTATTGCCCTTATGGCAAGCCCCAACCCCTTTTTCATCATATGGGTGCTAGAAGGCGGTGGCTGCGGGTCTACATGTCCTGGGAATGATGTTAAACTCTATCTGATGGTGAGGTTCCAGTTTTGGAGGTTTGGGGAATGTGGAGAAACTATTCATCACCATTGCTCCCTGGTCCACTCTGACCCGGAGTGGTAGTACCTGTTAGGGTCCCATCTATGGGTTAAATAGAAAAATGTATTTATAAAAAAATTGTATTATCCATTAAGAATTGATTTATTTCAAAACTTTATCAGCATTAAATGACCCACTGAGGTTGATATGCCGTAAAACAAAACAAACCAAACCAAATCAATAAGGTAAAAAATGTAGTTGCGCATTTTTAAAGATTGTTGTGTTGTCAAATAAATATTCTAAAAGCCATTTTATTTCTCTTTTTTAATATTTATGAAGTTAACAAATATATTTAAAAGCACTATACAACAAGGGTTAACATGCCATAAAATCCAACCAACCAACACCCATTTTTGGAATCAAAGGCCCTCTTTATTTGGAAAAGTACCAGTGACCATTGTAGAATTGTCAATGTGCCATGTGTTTATCAATTCTTTGATTTCCATTCTTCTAATACAAAAATATGAAAGATCTATTTGAAAAAGTCAACATAGATGACATTCTGTCCATTTTTGGGGAAATAAATTTATACCAAAAAATATTAAACATAAACCTAATCAATACCATAAAAACCCCTCAACATGATCCCCAATGATGCTTGCATATCGTTTAAACCATTATCCACGAAAGTGTAAATATAGATATAAATACAGTGATGCTGATAGCTTTTTGATTTAGTGCATCCTGGGACACACATATTTGCTTTTAATGTGTCTCCAGGAAAGTTAAATTTTTGTGTGTCAGGTACGCGGGACTCGTACCTATCAGCATCTCTGCACATATTCTATTTCTTAACCTCTTGGCATGAAATAACCCCAGATGGGTTGATATGCCATTTAAATCTATGAACCAACCATCTTTGATTTCCCCTGATTCATATTTTTTCACTATATTTGTTTTTTTTCTTTTCCAGCAAATCCCGTAATTACACAAGAAATGCCTATGAGGAACGAGATATAAAATTTCATAGTTTATACATGCAGAGTCGAGCAAAAGCCAAGTAAGTTTATCTTTCTCATTTTAATGAGGATATTTTTCTCCTTTGCATGAAAGACAGTTTAGAAACTCACGCAGAAGGCCAACCTGAATGATTAATATTCCAACAGGAGTTTTCAATACTTTCCTTATAAAATGAAAATATTTTTCTCCTTTCAATGAAAGACAGTTTTTACTCCTATTTATTAAAATAAAATCAAACAATTAGAAATCAATAATACTAAGCACATATTAGGGTAATTCCATGTCAAATCATCCAGGCCATGTCACCCATCCCCTTCAATGGGTAATTCCATATCAAATCATCCAGGCCATGTCACCCACCCACTTCAATGGGTAATTCCATGTCAAATCATCCAGGCCATTGTCACCCACCCCTTCAATGGTAATTCCATATCAAATCATCCAGGCCATGTCACCCACCCCCTTCAATGGGTAATTCCATATCAAATCATCCAGGCCATGTCACCCACCCCCTTCAATGGGTAATTCCATATCAAATCATCCAGGCTATGTCACCCACCCCCTTCAATGGGTAATTCCATGTAAAATCATCCAGGCCATGTCACCCACCCCCTTCAATGGGTAATTCCATGTCAAATCATCCAGGCCATGTCACCCACCCCTTCAATGGGTAATTCCATGTCAAATCATCCAGGCCATGTCACCCACCCCCTTCAATGGGTAATTCCATATCAAATCATCCAGGCCATGTCACCCACCCCCTTCAATGGGTAATTCCATGTCAAATCATCCAGGCCATGTCAACCCACCCCCTTCAATGGGTAATTCCATGTCAAATCATCCAGGCCATGTCACCCACCCCTTCAATGGGTAATTCCATGTCAAATCATCCAGGCCATGTCACCCCACCCCCTTCAATGGGTAATTCCATGTAAAATCATCCAGGCCATGTCACCCACCCCCTTCAATTTTTCTGAATTTTTGTGCCGGTGTGGACTATGTTAAAGTTAGACAATGCCCAAAATTCGAGCTTCCAATTCCAAAAATTGGCTGAATTATGTCGTTTTTTAGCTCTCCAAATTTGAGGGCAGTCGCAAAAAATAGTGACTTTTTGTAATCTATTTTTGTCTGTAAAATGAGTTCTAGAGCTTCCTTACTCCTAAAAATTGGTCTATAAAAGCATTTTTGACTGAGGAAAAAGTCTGAAAGTCAACCAATTTTAAGTTATTGATGATTTTTTATTTTTTCATAGCAAGATCAATATTCCGATGTGGCACTGCATCTATGACAAATATTGTTCAGAACTGAAGCTACAACATTTTGTTAAAATTTCTCATGTCAATTTTTCTGAAATTTTGTCCAGCCAGACGAGTTGAAATCCTGTATGAGGTTGTTTGCATTTCACATAGCACTAATACCTTTGGAAAAGGTACAAATCCAGCTATACTCCTTCCAGCTATGGGTAAATAGTAGGGCAGACCAGGCTCCTTAATCTTGGTATGGCACCTAGTATTGGAGAAAGAAAACTCTGAATTCAAACCAAAGGGGCTTTTTTTTTCATTAGTCAAAGCTCTTCCTCTGCTATTGCGTCCTTACCATGCAACACTCCACTTTGATCCTTACTTAGGCTAAACGGGTGGTCGTTGAGGGCCTCTCCGATCAATCAACTGGCCATGTCAAGCCCTAGCACCTATATGATTGTCTCAATCCTATTGCCCTTATGGCAACCCATACCCCTTTTATCATATATGTGCTAGGAGGTGGCTGAAGGTCTTCATGTCCTGGGTATCACGCTAAACTCTATCTGTTGGTGAGGTTCCACTTCTGGAGGTTTGGGGAATCTGGAGCACCCCTTCATCACCGTTGCTCTCAAGTCTACCCTGACTGAGAGTGGTAGTACCTGTTAAGGTCCCATCTATGGGTTAAATAAAAAAATTGAGTATCTATTAAAAATGACTTCATTTCAAAACTTAGTTGGCATTAAATGACCCACTGCAGTTAATATGCCGTAAAAAAGATGAACATTGTGTTCTCACCAAAAACAGACTGAAGTGTTCTGGATGTGACACTAGACTGCATCTGGTCGTAAAGCTCCTGTTCTGGAGGTTTGGGTAGTGCGGAGTAAATGTGGCATAATTATTATGGTCCATGGGGAATTAGGGTATTGAAAAGAAAACAGTAATCAGATTTCTGGAGAAAGAGAAGAAAAAGAAATAGGAATAAGAAGAAATATAAGGTTAAAGTTTGGAAGGGTAAACACTCAACGGGGAGGGGGGATATCAGCAATTGATTGACTAATAACGCTGGAACTAGATTTAAAAAAGAAAAACAGAAGTTCCGAGTTTTGACCGGAAGTGGGTGACCCTCCCACCCCGGGACAAAAAACAGAAGAAGAGAAAAATCGATCTTTTCCGGCTAGTTCTTCGTAAGGGGCAGACAGGGGTTCCCGAGTTCCCCATGATGCGTTTCGCATAATAGTACCGAACATGATTTACAATAGAATATTTTGACCTTACTCTCTCTCTCAATCTCCTGAAAAAGAACCCTCGAGCCTAGAAAGAAATAAACAGCCCCCTTGTGACTATATGACTTGCGTATGTTGTTTCTAAAAACAACTACTACTACGACCCGACTGGCCCTGTGCTACAGGTGGTAAAAGATACACAGAGAAATAGTGTGCTTGATATATATTTAATTCAGCACTTGTATCTGGTGCTAACAGATACTTATAACATAAAACAAGAAGTAGTACAATTCACAAGATAAGCGTACAAGAATGAGGAGGGTCAAATGTCTGAAGTCAAACGCAGTGATTTTGTCCGAATATATTTTTCCCAACTTTATCACTGCTACGTCGACTGTTATAAGGCTATGAGCCAGTTCATCTTGTAGGGGTGTTAACTCCTCTACAACAATTTGTTTAACTGTTCCCATAAATAATCAGGATGACACTCAACATGTGCCGCGCTGTTGGCTGGGGCATTAGAATGCACCGACTGCACCTCTGCAGAGGGGTAAGACTCCCCCAATGGGGCCACCTGTTGGCCGTGGGTGGCGACCCGTGATGCTTAAGGATAGAGCCCAGGTGGATGAGCAGTTCATGACATGCAATACTCCACTTTGGCCCTATCTTGGGCTAGACGGGCGGTCGGAGAGGCCCCCTCCGATCAATCGGCTGGTCACGTCAAGCCCTAGCACCTATATGATTTTTCCAACCCTATTGCCCTTATGGCAAGCCCCAACCCCTTTTTCATCATATAGGTGCTAGAAGGCGGTGGCTGCGGGTCTACATGTCCTGGGAATGACGTTAAACTCTATCTGATTGTGAGGTTCCAGTTTTGGAGGTTTGGGGAATGAGGAGCACCCCTTCATCACCATTGCTCCCTGGGCCACTCTGACCCGGAGTGGTAGTACCTGTTAGGGTCCCATCTATGGGTTAAATAGAAAAATTGTATTTATAAAAAAATTGTATTATCCATTAAGTATTGATTTATTTCAAAACCTTATCGGCATTAAATGACCCACTGAGGTTGATATGCCGTAAAACAAAACAAACCAAACTCAACATGTGATTATTCTAAAAATTTGACTGAATATTTAAATTTTAGCAATAAAGCCCCCCTCTTCCCCCCCCCCAGATGTGTGTGGCATAGACAGATCAAAGAATGCTTATCTCTACTCATGTGTGTAGAATTTTTCTGCGTTTCTTTATTATAGTTGGGTTGTATTTTTAGCAGGGTCTAATTATCTTTTCCCCACCGTGGGGCTAAAGCAGACACTCCTGGTGTTAGGGAGGTGAGATTTGCTACTGTGAAATGCTGGTGGTAAATATAGCTTGGAGGCCTAATTTTGACTTTACAAGAATTTCTCTCTCTCTCTCCCTTTCTCTCACATATATATATATATATATATATATATATATATATATATATATATATATAAAACTTGCCTAATTTTCTATTTTACAAGTGTTTGCTCTCTCTCTCTCTCTCTCTCTCTCTCATTTTTCTTCTTTTTCCTTCCCTCTTTCTTCTCTTTTCTTGTCGATTTTTGTGTTCTTCTCTCTCTCTCTCTCTCTCTCTCTTCTCTCTCTCTCTCAACTCTCCTTTTTCTTTCAGTTTTTGTTCTTTCTTTTTTTTATCCCCCCCCCCACCATTCAGTGTTTAAATAGTTGATCAAATAAAGTATGATACTATTTAAGTTTTTATATAAAATCAGATGTACCAAAAATTTGTGTGTATATATATATATATATATATATATATATATATATATATATATTGTGTGTGTATATATATATATATATATATATATATATATATACTGTGTGGTTAGAGTCTCCGCCTGCCAGCCTGACAGGTAGGGTTCGAATCACGCACAAAGCACTGCCCTGTCTATAGCTCTGCTAATGAGGCCTAATAGGCTGAAATGTACATACAGAGATTGACTTTTTCTCGATTTGTTTATGCCTTACATTTAAACCGATATGCAGGCCTAATTCATTTAATTATAACTAATTAATTCACAAATTGGGTATGACTTCAATTAAGCACATAATCTCCTAAAAATTGTCGGCTATCGCCATCTCAAACAGAATGTTTGTTTATTTCATGTATATATATATATATATATATTATATATATAAAATTATCATTATTATTATGATTCGAATAAACTCACATGTAGATCTTCTACCAGAAATAGTCGGTCAATGACCGAACTAAAAGGATTTTAGGAACACCAGCGAGTCAAAGAGAAAAGGGATAAGAAGGAAGATAATTTAGCAAATTAAAAAATATAAAAATCTCTCAGAATTCACGCTTGACAATGTTCATTTATTTCAGGAATTTTTTTTGTTTTTTGTTTACATTTAAAATATACAAAAAAAAAAAGAAATGTAAGCATAAATTTGTGTGTTTTAAAATATAATTTTATTTTCTAAACAAAATTTTTTGTACACAAAAATTTAAATTCAGTTCTTAATGGCTTGTTGAGTTAAAGTGATAAAAAATGTATTTGTTTAATTTATTTTCGTTTTTACCCCTAAAAATATAACAATAAAAAGAAGCTAAAAATTAAACTTATTTTATCCTTATTTGTATGTATAAAATTTTGCATATCAATTCAATAAGTACCACCAATTTTCCCAGTGAAATTAACCCCCTCCCTATATTTAACACAATGTAACGTAAAAAGTTAATATTATCTTGAAAACTTTTTGTCCATTCGAAAGAAGAAACATTAAAAAAACTCCTGATGATTTTTTTTTAATTTTCAGCTTACAGAAATAACAAAAAGTATTATAACGTAAGATTCAAAGTTATACATACTTTGATATACACAAATAACTCCGACGAAGGTTAATGGACAAAAACATTTAATATACACAGCACATGGATAACAGTAGATACAACGTACATAGTAAAAGAGTACATATAAAAAGGGGTACACAATAAAGATAAAGACACATTCATGAATGATACAGATATACATATGAGTACAGACATGAACCCATGCTGTAAAGACTTACAGTAATGTAAGGGGGACGGAGCCCCAACGAGAGGGTTAGATCTACCCCATGTGGCTCGTAGTTGCTGAAACAGGAAAAAGGCCGAAAGAGTTTGAACCCGGCGCTTAAATTACCTAGCGGGGCGGGCAGACAACTCCACCAGGCAAATATAAACTAACGCTACAGTATGAAGGAAAAACAATGTTTACATTTTTGCACTATGGAGTGGTGACATAGTTTTGGTGTCTGTAACCAAATCTATTATAAGATCAAATCAAATTGTCTTGAGAATATAACGTAGATAACTAAGGGAGTGGTGACATA
Organism: Doryteuthis pealeii; assembly: GCA_023376005.1. NCBI lineage: Eukaryota > Metazoa > Mollusca > Cephalopoda > Myopsida > Loliginidae > Doryteuthis > Doryteuthis pealeii. Next base: position 68,034,631 of record CM042167.1, on the reverse strand, counting down.
GTTTTGGTGTCTGTAACCAAATCTATTATAATAAGATCAAATCAAATCAATTCTTTTTAAACCGTTTTCTAAAGAGCCTTGTACATTGAGAATATAACGTAGATAACTAAGGGAGTGGTGACATAGTTTTGGTGTCTGTAACCAAATCTATTATAATAAGAAAATCAAATCAATTCTTTTTAAGCCGTTTTCAAACCTTGTACATTGAGAATATAACGTAGATAACTAAGTTTTTTTGGTGTAACCAAATCTATTATAATAAGATCAAATCAAATCAATTCTTTTTAAGCCGTTTTCAAAGAGCCTTGTACATTGAGAATATAACGTAGATAACTAAGGGAGTGGTGACATAGTTTTGGTGTCTGTAACTGAATCTTGTACTTGAAAATAATTTGAATACAAATCTAACAAATAAACCTAAAGTTTTATTTGACATTCACAAATATTAAAGTGTCCTAAAGTCGGTATCAGCCAGACAGCAAGGGAGTCTATCCCCTTTTTACTGGCGTTAGACCAGGGAGATTGTTTTTGCAACTGAGGTGGGGCGCCACACCTACCATCAGCTCCTTACTTTACCGCACAGTTCGCTCTGCTAATCTGGCGGGGCTGGTATCAAACCTGCAACCTTGTGGTTCCCAGGCAAATGCTGTACCAACTAAGCTAAACCCTTTATATATATATATATATATATATATATATATATAATAAAAAGAGTGGATATTTATTCACTTCCTTAATATCTTTAACACTAGACAAGCTGTTTCGGGTGCTTTGATCATTAGAAGACATACTTATTATATCTGTTTTTACACGATTATATATATATATATACATTATATATATATATATATATATATATATTATATATATATATATATATATATATATATATATATATATATATATATATACTTTTTCTTTCTTCTCATATTAACCCACTATTCTTTATTAATTCGCTTATTGTGTGGGCTGTTTGCTTCAAATTGTTGATCTTTTAGTCGTCCCATGTTGTTGCCGATTAGTGTGAAGCTCCCTCTCCCATTCCATCTCACCCCCCACCCACTCCGCTGGTGGACAAATAAAAGTAATATTTGACGTCAATCACTTGTCCCGGGCTTTAACATAAGGAACTCAGGAATGTTGCTCTGTCGTGTTTTTAGTTGCATCCAATATGTCTCTTTTTTTTTTTTCATTATTATCTTTAAAAAAAAAAGAAATGGAGAGAAATGGAGAGAAAAATATAAAGGAAATGAAATGGATGTAAAATATATGTAAAAAATATATATATACATATACATATACATATAAAATATATCTATGTAATATATATATATATATATATACATATACATGTAAAATATATCTATGTAATATAATATATATATGTTATATATATACATACATATATAATATATATATATATATATATATATATATATACATATACATGTAAAATATATCTATGTAATATAAATATATATATGTATATATATATACATACATATATATATATATATATATATATATATATACATATACATGTAAAATATATCTATGTAATATATATATATATGTATATATATACATACATATATATATATATATATATATATTATATACACACATGTAAAATATATCTATGTAATATATATATATATATATATATATATATATATATATATACATTGCAATTGGCAGTGGACCATAGTATCACATACAAGATACCAAATATTGCCGAACTCACCTATGTTCTTTTTAAGTCTGAAACTAGTTCTCATATATTATTCTACACTTTTCTACAGAATTTATTCATTCTATAAATCTTATTATCCTCGCGCCCCAAACCAATCTTCTTACTAAATATAATAACGATATCCATTAAGAATCGATTTATTTCAAAACTTTGTCGGCATTAAATGACCCACTGAGGTTGATATGCTGTAAAACAAACTAAACCAAACCAAAGCAAATACGAACATCAAAACACAAAAATTCATACACACATACATGTGTAGATATGATCATGATGTTATACTTTTTACATGTTTATGTGTGCGTGCATGTCAGCATACGCACATGTAAGAACATAAGAGGCGCATCCGACCGTATACATAACACACGCAAACAAAGAAGGGACACACAGATACAGTTAATCAAACACACAAATATTTGATCATATTTTTATAATTTTCAAAAATTTTTTGCTGCCCAATGATCACTCCACTTAAACAGTTAAACTTGGATAGCATGAAACCAATGGTAACAGACTTGTTCCCACACAAATAGATATATGCTAAAATATATTTATTTATTCATGTGTAATATATAAAATAACATGGTTATAGGAGCTCTAATCTGTCCACCCATTAGTGCTGAAGGACTTTTTATTCTGCCGGCATGCGGAATTGTTCGATAGCTCAATAATAATTTCGTAGGTAAGTTTATAGATTATTAAAAGTAATCCCTCTGCACGAGCAGGATGTGACACAAGGTCAATTTCTTAAGCAGAGTTTAACAGGTTTGAATTCAGAGTTTTCCTTCTCCTAGACCAGTTGCCTAACGAAGGTTAAAGAGCCCAGTCTGCCTACTATTTACCTATAGCTGGAGGGAGAGTAGGATTCATACCTTTCCCAAGGGTATTAGCGCTAAGTGAAATGCAATTACCACATCCAGGATTTGAACTCGGGGCAACGAGTCCATTTCCCATTACTTTTAACCATTACACCACGCGCTGCCCAATGATTGCTCCACTTAAACAGTTAAGCTTGGATAGCATGAAACCAATGGTAACAGATTTGTTCCCACACAAATAAATATATGCTAAAATATATTTATTTATTCATGTGTAATATATATTTATGTAATATATTTCATGTACACACACAATATATATATATATATATATATATATATATATATATATATATATAATATATATATTGTATTTAATGTATATGTTATATATATATATATATATATGATATACATTATTATATATATTTGTATTTAATGTATATGTTATATATATATATATAACATATATATATATATGATACATTATTATATATATATTTGTATTTAATATATGTTATATATATATATATATTTATTTAATGTATATGTTATATATATATGATATACATTATTATATATCTATTTGTATTTAATGTATATATATATATATATACATATACATAAATACAAATATATATATATATATAACATATACATTAAATACAAATAGATATATAATAATGTATATCATATATGTTATATATATATATAATATATGATATACATTATTATATATATATATTTGTATTTAATGTATATGTTATAAATATATATATATATATATATATGATATACATTATTATATGTATATATTTGTATTTAATGTATATGTTATATATATATAATATATATATATATATATATATATGATATACATTATTATATATATATTTGTATTTAATGTATATGTTATATATATAACATATATAAATCTCTCTCTCTATATATATATATATATATATGATATACATTATTATATATATATTTGTATTTATGTATATGTTATATATATATATATAACATATATAACAGATTTAGCATAAATATATATATATATACGTATGCGATATATATTATATTATATAATATTATATATCTATATCTATATCACTTCTCTGCCTTTTGGCTAAGATCAAAGTGTAATATATTACGTATATATACATATATATATATTACATATATTTGTAATATATATACATATGTATATGCCAGTATTTAATATATATATCTATATTTATGTCTATATATATATTACATATATGTACATATATATACTACATATATTTGTAATATATATACACATGTATAGGCTAGTATGTAATATTATATATCTATATATATCTATATAATTATTTATATATATATATATATATATATCTAATGTGAGGCTTAGACAATTCACTGCTGTATACATAACTCGGTGGGGCGTGTCTCACTTCTGTCTGCAGGAAAATAAATGAATAAACAAAAAATAAACAAAATAAGTAAAAACTTTTAATGGCGGGCTTAGTGTCACTAATTTTCCAGGTGTTGCAGAAAAGCCGAAGGAATGATGGAGGTGAATGATGCAGGACTGGGTGGTGATGGTGAATACCGAATCCACCCCCTTCCTCCTCCCCCTTCCTCCTCCCCCTCCTCTCCAACAACCCTCACTCCAGGCTATTTCTATTCATTCATTTATTTATTTATTTCACAAAGTTTTTTTAGATCTGCAAAATATGTACACTATTAACAAAAAAAGAACTGAAACTCTTGACCAAATACGGGTCAATTTTCCGAGCCAAATGACAATGACACTAAGAGAATGAGACTAAGAGTATTTTCCCCATATATAGAATACTTAGGAAGCGCGTGGTGTAATGGTTAAAGTCATAGGAAATGTACTTGTCAACCTGAGTTCAAATCCTGGACGTGCTAATTGCATTTCACTTAGTGCTAATACCCTTGGGAAAGGTATGAATTCTACTCTACCTCCAGCTATGGATAAATAGTAGGACAGACTGGGTTCTTTAACCTTGGCTAGGCAACCGGTCTAGGAGAAGGAAAACTCTGAATTGAAACCTGTTAAACTCTGCTTAAGAAATTGACCTTGTGTCACATTCTGCTCATACGGAGGGGTTGGTAAATATATATATAGAATGCTTAAAGTTATATTATATTATACTTATAATAATATAGAAACTTACCTACAAAATTATTATTGAGCTATCGAACAGTTCCGCATGCTGGCAGAATAAAAAGTCCTTCAGCACTAATGGGTAGACAGATTAGAGCTCCTATAACCATGTTATTTGCAACAAATGAAGGGGAATGGTATAAAAAAAAACAAAGATATTACGAAAAGGACACAATACAGCAATATTACCAAAAACTGGGCAAAATATACTTGCTCATGAGGATCAGTTTAGAAGTCGAATAAAACCTGACGAAATAGAAATGGAATCTGAAGGGGAAGAAAATGAAAAAATGCTATGAAAAAATAAAAATTCAGAAACATTGAAGGGGTGACAATTTTTTTTTTTTCTGGATGATTTGACATGGAATTACCCCTATGCCATCACCTTTCTCATAACAAATATTTGTGACATAAGTTCCCGAATTAAACTATGTTGTGGATTCATCTATGTGGATTTCAAATCCCATACAGAATTAAGCAGTGCACAATGTATCAGTATACCAACTACCACAATACTACCAGTCAAAATGCCTCTATAGATTGGAACATGTGTCCAGAATCCAGTTTTAGGCCTATTTGACCTTTACCTACCTGATTGAGCAAATATTTTTGGTTGTTTCTGTGGTGTTATGACCCAGGTTGAACATGGAAAGTGTAAACCTCCTTCAGGCCGTGAGCACCTGTTGGCACCTTCTGCTGCACACTTTCTGCATTTCCTACAATTTCTAGTTTTTCCAACTTTACTGGCTATGACCATCTCTTGATCGTCTGCTTATTTGACACTTACTTGGACGTCCACTTGTGTACGTAATACTGCCTCAGGGCTCATCCAGGGGGTTTACAATTAATTATCAAAGAGTGAATAAGAGAGGAACAAACAAACAAAGTCAAATCAGGTGAATGGCAGAGAGGTATATAGTTCTTGCATTCATTCTCTATCGCTATCCCAACTTCTCCCATGTTTGTCAAGAGGGGGAGGCACCCCCTGTTCCTTTGTGGACCTCTGCTAACGCTGGCCTCTACTTCACTAGTCTCAAAGAGGTCTGTTCCTTTTCACTGACCAAGAGCTAACTCATCTCCCCGGGGTCCAGAAAACTAACTCGTAAACTTTCAAAAATCTCCCAGAATCTCATCTCACTCTCATTCCCTGGGAACTACCAAATATCAAAATATTACAAAAATTTTGGCTCACTCTAGTAATATGCCAAAAGTTTTCTCACATTTTTGCCATATTTTCAGAAATATATTTTATACTTGAAAATTTTGTTTTGTTTAAAATTTAATTGAATTAATTATTGAATTGAATTTATTGCCCAGCGCCTGAGGTGCCTTAAAATAGGAATGCCTAAACATATTCACCAAATTTTGAAACACTAGCCATGCTTGAGCTTTGGTATGTGTGTGCCTCCTCACTATAATGATCCTAGTGTTCAACTGACATGTTATTTAAAAAAAAAATGTCCATCATTGTTCAGACAACAATTTTTCTGTCCTGATGAAGGTTAAATAAAAGCCGAAACGTTTTAACATCAACTTCACTATCAAGAATGAATTCCTGTTTGTTGGAATACTTTATTTTTTCTATTTTGTACATAATGTCGGATGTATTTCCATATTTTATTCCCATATATATATATATATATATATATATATATATATAAAGAAAATTTGAAAAAACAAGTGTTCCGAAAATGGGATGAATTTATATCATATAAAAGTATAAATTCATCCCATTTTCGGAACACTTGTTTTTTCAAATTTTCTTTATATTGTCGGATTTAATTTCCATATTTACTCCCATATATATATATATATATATATATATATATATATATATATATATATATATGGTATCTATAAAGTCTGTGTGCACTTTAAATAATTTTATAAATCAAAATGCATACAAACTTTGTGGACACTATATACACACACACACATATATATAATATGCGTGAATGGCAAGGTTTGTCTGTTATTTACAGATTTGAGCTCTCTAGTGATAATAGAATATATACACCGTTGTATGTATTTATCAGTTAAAACTCTGCTCTTTACTAGCAGTTGAAGACTGATGTTGGGTTAAGGAACCAGACTGATGAAAAATCAGTTGAGTTTTACTACTGGCTAGAAGTTGTTTTCTAAGTCTAGCCTCACTGAATAGACATGAAACGTCGAAACATGGTGTCTGTGGATGACTATATATATATATATATATATATATATATATATATATATATATATATATATATATATATGATTTGAAGATTGACAAATAAGTAGCCTAACACACAAAAACAGAGGTTTGCAGAATTCTTATTTTCAATAATAATTTATTTTTCCTCAAGTATAATTTATTTTTCCTCAAACTAATGAAAGCCCTGATGAAGGTCTATTAAAACAGATCGAAACACTGCAGCATAAGCGAAATAAACATTATTTGTTTATAAACTTGTGTTTTTTTCAATTTTTTACAATATTATATACTATTGGATTCACTTCTTCTTCTTCTTCTTCTTCTTCACACACACACACACACACACATAATATATATATATATATATATATATATATATATATATATATATATATAGCATCACTTACTTACCAGTCAACTGGATTATCTTATGTGTGTGTGTGTATATATATATATATATATATATATATAAACTTATTTGAAATAACTGTATTTTTTAGTTTTTTAGTTTTTTCTGGACCAGATCTGACATCTGCACAAAAGCCTATCCCCTCCCCTCCGTCTGAACGACACCCCAAAACATGCATCAGCAGATTTCCTAATTTTCTCCCCGGAGACGTGGTAGGGCCTGACAGTATGAAGAAAGTTAAGTCACCCAAATTCCAGCATATCGCTTTGGGGGTAGTTTTGAGATATTTCAATGGAATCACTAATGCCAGCCATTTGCAGGACACATTCTTCCAATTCGGAAAACTGATGTACCATTGATAATGTTCAGTTTGCAGAGCGATAAGCCATTTCTTTCATTCCACGACACGTTTAGGAATCTGCAGGGACGGGCTGTCATCATGTTGTGTGTCATGGACAACCTGTAGCACATGGCTCGTTTTTTGGTGTTTTTTTTTTTTTTCAAGTGGGTCGACAGATTTTCCTGTCTGTGTTTAGTTGGAGGCAGTGGTATAATAGAGTTGTAGAAAATGGACTTGTCAACCCAAGTTCAAATCCTGGTCAAGACTACAGTTCACATAGCACTAAAACCCTTGGGAAAGGTATGCATCCAACTACTCTCCCTCCAGTTATGGGTAAAAAGTAGGGCAGACTGGGCTCTTTAACTTTGGTTAGGCAACCAGTCTAGGAGAAGGAAAACCTGTTAAATCCACTTGGGGTGGTCACTTCTGGAATAGGGACAGGCTGTCATCATGCTGTGTGTCATGGACAACCTGTAGCACATGGCTCGTTTTTTTGGGTTTTTTTTTTCAAGTGGGTCGACAGATTTTCCTGTCTGTGTTTATTTGGAGGCAGTAGTATAATAGTTAGAGTTGTAGAAAATGGACTTGTCGACCCAAGTTCAAATCCTGGTCAAGACTACAGTTCACATAGCGCTAAAACCCTTGGGAAAGGTATGCATCCAACTGCTCTCCCTCCAGTATGGGTAAATAGTAGGACTGACTGGGCTCTTTAACTTTGGCTAGTTAACTGTCTAGAAGAGGGAAAACTCTGAATTCAAACCTGTTTAAATCCGCTTGAAAAATTGACCTTGTGTCATATCCTATTCGTTCAGAGGGGTTGGTAAATGTTATATATATATATATATATATATATAATTATTGAAATGGAACTTTGAAAATATAAATGGTTTTGATTACAATCAAACATTTACAAATGAATTAAATTTTGGCATTAACTAACCCATAAGGAATTGGTATGCCATTAAATAAATTAAACTAAACTATTTAGGGATGAATGAAAATGACCAGAAAAAACAATAGGGATGGTTAGTGTGAGAGAGTCAAGGGAATCCATGCTGTCAAGATGACTTGATGATGATTATGATTGCAGAGCAGCATTGAAAATATAATATAATCAAACATTTAGAAATTAATCAAATTTCAGTATTAAATAACCCATAAGAAATTAGAGTGCCATTAAATAAACTAAACCATACACACACTCTTTGGTGCTCTTCCATAATGTGATCTACCGAGTTGTTTACATTCCAATATGTGATCTACTCATTAACTACCCATTATTTTCCCATTAAACTAACCCTAATCCTGTCTTCTTTTTCACATTTTTTGTAGATCACATTCCATGAATAGTAGATCACAAACCTTCGGTCAATCACATATTCCAACCCTATTGCCCTTATGGCAAGCCCCAACCCCTTTTTATCATATGGGTGCTAGAAGGTGGTGGCTGTGGGTCTACATGTCCTGGGAATGACGTTAAACTTTATCTGATGGTGAGGTTTCAGTTTTGGAGGTTTGGGGAATGTGGAACACCCCATTCATCACCATTACTCCCTGGTCCACTCTGACCCGGAGTGGTAGTACTTGTTAGGGTCCCATCTATGGGTTAAATAGAAAAATGTATTTTTTTAAAAATTGTATTATCCATTAAGAAATGATTTATTTCAAAACTTTATCGGCATTAAATGACCCACTGAGGTTGATATGCCGTAAAACAAAACAAACAAACAAATCAATCACATATTGGAAGAGCACCTACTCTTTCTCTCTGCCTATAAGTATGTAATTATATATGTATATGCAGTGATGCTGATAGCTTTTTGATTTAGTCCGTCCTGGGACGCACATATTTGCTTTGAATGGTCCCTGGAAAATTTATGGGTCCCAACTAAAGCCATCTAACTCCTGCCTTGTAACCTATCTTGTGTAATTCATTTCTAAGAAACTATTGAAATGTATTTACAGTTAGCTTGAAATGGTGAGGGAAGAAAAGAGAAAAACACTGGGACACATGTGTAGAATAATCATGCTAAGTTCCACTTACCGTCGAATTGGTAAGACAAGGTGTACCAGAATGATATATGTTGCATAGGGCCAAACTCGGTAGTGGTAGCCGTTTAGTAGTAGTGGTCATTGTTAGTTCAGAAACAAAACACGCAATTGTATAGTCACAAGGGGCTGTTAATTTATTTCTAGGCTTGTGGGTTCTTTTTCAGAGAGAAGTAAAGATAGAGAGGGTACGGTCAAATTACTCTATTGTAAATCATGTTCACCTACTACTATATGAAACCCATAGGAGGAACCAGGAAAGTTCAGTCTGCTTCCACGAAACCCGGCCAAAAAAGCGCAGATTTTTCTTCTCTTCCGTTTCTCGTCCCGGGGTTTATGGTTAAAACCCGGAACTTCGTTTGTATTTTAAAATCTATTTCTGGGGTCATTCTACAGTCATTACTGGTACCCTGTTGTGTGTTTATTCTTCCAAATTTAACCTTTGTTCTTATTTCTTTTTCTTCTCTTTCTCTAGAAATCTGATTACCGTTTTATTTTTCAATTCCTGAAGACCATAATAATTACACTAGACAAGGCAACAAGTAGCCGTAACTGAATACGGATCTAACCTTGTTGCAAGCCTACTGCAGAATGCCAGAGTATTTATGAAGTCTCATAACACCATAGAAACCAAGCAGCCAATCAGGACTCAAGAAATGGAATCAACCAAATACATGAATGGATTATTCTTGAGTTCCATAAGTACCAGCTGTTTTGGGCCTAGTTCACTTGTGCTTAGCCAGTTGCTGTTGTCCAAACCAACAGTATACTGACTGACCTCAATATGGTGCTGTGAACAGGATGTGACACAATGTCAATTTCTTAAATTTAACCGGTATGAATTGAGAGTTTTCCTTCTTCTAGACTGGTTACCTAGCCTATTCTACAGCATAGATAGGATTTTACTGCGTCCTTTTAGATTTTTGTGCATCAGGGATGCAGGACATGTACTTATCAGCATCTGTCACCGTGTCAATGTTTATGTAATGATGTGAAAAAATACATGTGGATGTAAACAACCCAATGTGATTACACATGCACATCTTATTATAATGGAGATTGTGTGTTTTTCTGTCTGAAGCCGAAACTAAATCACTACTCAAGTCACAATTTTAGTTATTTGACGTCACATTTACATGATTTTTATTTTATTTTATACCTCATTATTAATAAATTGTCTTATATACTTATACTGTTAACCATATTACATACTAATAACATGCAATTGTATTTATATATACAACAAAATAGCGG
>CM042167.1:67993635-68018635 GCA_023376005.1 Doryteuthis pealeii | reverse complement strand
AGAGAAGTAAAAATGGAGACACCTATCAGCTGTGGGTGGCAACCATGATGCTTAAGGATGGACTCCTGGTGGCTGATCAATCTATGACATGCAACACTCCATTTTTGCTCTTACTTAAGCTAGACGGGCAGTCAGTGAGGCCGCCTCTGATCAATTGGCTGGTCATGTCAAGCCCTAGCTCCAATATGATTGTCTTCACCTACCTATTGCCTTATAGCAAATCCCAATCCTTTTAATCATATATGTGCTAAGAATGAAGCGTGTGGTGTAATGGATAAAGTCATGGGAAATGGACTTGTCGCCTCGAGTTCAAATCCTGGACGAGGTAACTGTATTTCATTTAGCGCTAATACCCTTGGAAAGGTATGAATCTACTCTCCCTCCAGCTATGGGTAAATAGTAGGGCAGACTGGGCTCCTTTAACCTTGGTTAGGCAAACCGGTCTAGGAGAAGGAAAACTCTGAATTCAGACCTGTTGAACCCCGCTTAGAATTACCTTGTGTCACATCCTGCTTGTGCGGAGTGGTTGGTAATATATATATATATATATATATATATATATATATATATATAATGTGTTGTGTAGAAATGCATGTGATTAGCCGTCTTAGTAGTTTCTTGGACTATGATTGTCATCGTAGTGTGCAGGTTTCCAATTCTGGAGCTCTGAGGAGTATGGAGTACCCCTTCATTGCCATTACTCTCAGGTTCACTCTGATCCGGAGTGGTAGTACCTGTTAGGGTTCAGTCTATGGGTTAAATAGAAAAACGAGTTTATAAACAAAATTGTATTATCCATTAAAAATGAATTTATTTCAAAACTTTGTCAGCATTAAACATTTTTGAATACCAAATTACCACTAGAAGTATTCAGCATAAAATAACCCAAGGGGTTGACATGCCGTAAAACCCAATCAACCAAAACTTGATACTTGAAGCTATGATTGTTTACTAAGAATTATTAGTATTAGTTATTTGAAACCATATATTTATATACAAACAAATAACTATTATCAGATAGAAATAGTTATTTGAAACCATATAATTGTGTTTATTAAATTAATTGTAAGAGATATGAATACTTGATATCATATAACTGTATGCAAAAAAATAACTTAAAAATCAACTACGCAAAAAATGTAAATACAAACGTACAATGTACGTGATTCGACAATCTCTAGGCATGAAAATAATCCTAGACAGGTTGATATGCCGTTAAATCAATCAATTCATTTTAAGCTATGTTTTGTTAAAAAAAAAAAACAAAGGCAAGGTTTTTTTTTTTTTTTAAAGATTTTTTTTTGTTAGTGAGTCAGGATAAACAAGTCTATGGGTTAAATAGAAAAACGAGTTTAAAAAATTGTATAAAATAAGAAAATTGAGTTTAAATTTTTTTTAAATTGAATAGCCATCAAGAATGAATAAAACAAAATTTCTTTGGCATAAAATAATCCAACAAAGGTTGACATGCCATAAAATCCAATCAACCAACTAATGGGCAATTGCTTCTTCTATAAAAAAAAAAAATGGTGAGGGCTATTCTGAAGAGTCCACCGCAATAATCATATCATATACAACTTAACGCTAATCGTTTACTTATTCCTTCTCCCTGTCTTTTTTTATTTTTCTTATCATTCCTGCTCTTTTTTTAAATCATTTTTATTCTTCTTTTCTTCTCCCCCCCCCCTCGCTCATTCATTTTTAAAATTTTTCTTCCCCTCTTTTTTTCCGACTTCTTTCCCATCTTTTCTTATTCTTTTCCTTCCTCTTTCCTTCTGGCATTAATTCTTCCTTTCCACTTCATTTCTTTTTTTTTCTTTCTTTCTTTCTCTTTCTTATTCAATTGCATGTCCATTCCTTCTTTGATCTTTTTTTTTCTCTCTCTCTCTCTCATTCTTTTCTTTCTTCTTTTACTTTTTCTCTCTTCTCATTTTTATCTTGTTAACCCTCTCCCTTTTCCTTCTTCCCCATGCTCTCATTCATTTTTCTTCTTTTTACTCCTTTCTCATTTTTACTCTTGATCTTATTCTCTCTCTCTCTCTCATTCATTTCATTCTTATTTCCCTTCTTTCTTTCTCTTTTTATTCTTCTCTCTCTCTCTCTCTCTCTCTCTCTTCTCTCTCTCTCTCTCATTCATTCATTTTCTTCTTTTTACTTCTCTCTCATTTTTACTCTTGATCTTATTTTCTCTCTCTCTTCATTCATTTCCTTATTTTCCTTCTTTTCTTTCTCTTTCATTTTTATTCTCTCTCTCTCTCTCTCTCATTCATTTTCTTCTTTTTTTACTTCCCTCTCATTTTTACTCTTGATCTTATTCTCTCTCTCATTCATTTCCTTCTTATTTTCCTTCTTTCTCTTTCATTTTAATTCTCTCTCTCTCTCTCTCTCTCTCTCTCTCTCTCTCTCTCTCTCTCTCTCTCTTCTTTTTACACACCTCTCTTTTCCTCCTTATTTTCCTTCTCTCTTTCTCTCTCTCTCTCTCTCATACACTCTCCTCCACCTCGCAATTTTCTCTCTCCTCCTCACAATTTTCTCTCTCCCTCCTCACAATTTTCTCTCTCCCTCCTCACAATTTTCTCCCCTCCCCCCCGTTTTTTTCTCTCATTCAACTTTCTGTCCTCCTACCCCTCATTCAACTTTCTGACTTCCTACCTCTCCCATATCATTACTTTCTTTTATTACCCTGTCCCTCTCTTTCTCGACTGTTCTGCGACAAATTCTAAAAAGTAACTCCATATTCAAAGACATGTGCGCAGATCCATTATTCTAAGAAATATTCTTATTGTCTTTGACACAGCTACCCAAAGAACATGGGCTGAAAATTGAAAAAATATGGAGCAGGTGGAATTGGAGCAAATCTCTCCCTCTCCCATCCAAACCCAATTGTCACATCACAACATCTGGTGAAATGCAATCCATATGCCTTTGCCATTCCACTCGTACCAACCCCAACCTCCCCAAAAAAAACTTCCTTGTTACCATTCTTTGGAACACAAATGCCAGTCTGTCACAGCGTCCATATCACAGAGATTTACAAGTTGGTTGGTTGGATTTTACGGCATGTCAACCCTTCCAGAATTGGAACATCACCATCAGATAATTTCCTGGATATGATGTTAAACTAAGATCCTCAGCCACCACCTTCTAGTATCCATATGATAAAAAGGGTTGGGGCTTGCCGTAAGGGTAATAGGGCTGGGGCAATCATATAGGTGCTAGGGCTTGACATGACCAGCCAATTGATCGGAGGGGGTCTATCCGACCGCCCGTCTAGCCCAAGATAGGGTGGAGTATTGCAATTCATGGACTGCTCAACCACCTGGGTTCTATCTTTAAGCATCACGGGTCGCCAACCACGGCCAACATTGGGGGAGTCTTACCCCTCTGCAGAGGTGCAGTCTGTGCATTCTAACGCCCCAGATGACAGGGCGGTATGAATGATTTAATACAGAAACCAATTAGAATATAATTAAAATAAGTGTAATCAAATATATCTGTAAATTTTGTTATGGGTAAAATGAGACCATCCTATTGCAATGCCAACTGCAATGGTTGGGTCACACCATCCACATGCCCTCAGGTTAGGTCACACCATCCACATGCCCTCAGGTTGGGTCACACCATCCACATGCCCTCAGGTTGGGTCAGGTTGGGTCACACCATCCACATGCCCTCAGGTTGGGTCACACATGCCCTCAGGTTGGGTCACACCATCCACATGCCCTCAGGTGGGTCACACCATCCACATGCCCTCAGGTTGGGTCACACCATCCACATGCCCTCAGTTGGGTCACACCATCCACATGCCCTCAGCCCTCAGGGGTCACACCATCCACATGCCTCAGGTTGGGTCACACCATCCTCAGACAGACTCCCCTGTAAAAATACTTTATGGTAAATTCCCAGAAAGCGAAAGACAGAAGACCCCCAAAAGCGGCAATAGGGTTGGGACAATCATATAGATGCTAGGGCTTTGCCATCAATTCATAACAACCAAAAACTTCCTTGTTACCATTCTTTGGAACACAAGTCCCAGTCTGTCACAGCGTCCATATCACAGACTTACAAGCTGGCTGGTTGGCTGGATTTTACGGCACGTCAACCGTTGTTGGTTTTTTTTATGTTGAATATGTTTTGTTTTATTCATTCTTGTTGGGTATTCAATTTTTTTTTCAAACTAAATTCTACATCTGGCAACAGGACTCTGCACCATGCCACAAAAGCAGGAGAACCCTGTGTTAGCTGTGACCACTTCACCCCCAACATCTGGCCACCTAACTCCAAGATTGCTGTCCCCTTGATTATTATATGGGGCGTGATAGAGTGAGTGACAAACAAAACTCAGCGCAACACCAAAGACAAAGGCAATAATAATGGCAGAATTTACCAATTTAAACAGGGAGACTGTTGGGGGAAGGCTTTCAGAAGATTCTGAAGTCATCGAATGGTTGTTGTTGAAGTGAATGGCAATGTCTTTGAAGAAAGAAAGAAATGAGAGAGAGAAGAAAGGAGAGAGGAAGGAAGAAGAGAGAGGAAGGGAAGAAGAGAGAGAGAGAGGAAGGAAAAGAGAGAGAGGGGGGGGAAAAGAGAGAGAGAGGGAGAGGAAGAGAGAGAGGGAGGGGGAAGGAAAGAGAGAGAGAGGGGAAGGAAAGAGAAAGAGAGAGAAAGAAGGAAGAGAAAGGAAAAGAGGGAGAGAGAAAAAGGAAAGAGGGAGAGAAAGGAAAGAGAGAGAAAAAGAGAGAGAGGGAAAGGAAAGAGAGAGATGAGAGAGAGTATAGAGAAGAAAGGGAGAGAGAGAGAGAGAAAGGAGAGGTAGAAGAAAGAGGGAAAGGAGAGAGGAGAGAGAGAGAGAACTGAAAGAGAGAGAGTGTAGAAAGAAGAAAAGAGAGAGAGTGTAGAAAGAAGAAAGAGAGAGAGTGTAGAAAGAAGAAAGAGAGAGAGTGTAGAAAGAAGAAAGAGAGAGAGTGTAGAGAGAAGAAATGGAGAGAGAGAGAGTAGAGAGAAGAAAGGGAAAGAGAGAGAGAAAGAGTGTCATATATGAATAAATACTGATACTAGTGTTCGAACCACAATTGTCAGTAAACAAAAATATCCGACCTCCATCGGGTACCGTGCAGTTTAGAGGGAGAACTTCAGTCATAGATTGGCCAGTGCACTTTGGTGTTGAAGCAACTCTATATTGTTCTAGACAAACCTATGGTGTTACAGACAAGTAACAATCTTTTCCTTTATCTTATACTCTGTTCGTGATGTATCAAATTCGGTTATAATGGAATACATATTATTTTGTTAAGTTGTCTTCTGTTTTTGAGCATTACACACACAAAAAAAAAGAAGAATAAAAGGAAAATGGTATGACGCTTCTCAAAACAAAGAACGGGGATTCCAAAGGATTCCACACATGAGAGATCAGATCTGTATCCGTTCTAGCTCGGGGTCTGTATTATCCAACCCCTCCCCCCACCAAAAAAAAAAGCAAGAGCTATAAGATGACGGTGACTAAAATAATTTCACAGTGCAGGGGTTGGCATTCGGGGGATTGAAGGAACAGCGAATAAATTTGTACATATTCACCAAGGAAGTAAAGATAAGGGAAGAACGACACACTGTGCTGTCAGATTTAATTAAACTGAAAAACAAGCCACTGCTTTTTTCCGAAAGAGACCGGTTTAGCTCAGTCAGTAGAGCACCCGGCGAGGAATTGCAAGGTTCCTAGTTCTATACTAGTTCCCACCAACTCAGCGCATGAGTAGCACAGATTGGATAATCTAATCTGAGCGGTTAAGTGGGGAGCTGATGGTAGGTGTGGCACGCCACTTCAGCAAAAACAATCTGCCTAGTCTAGCGCTAGCAAAAATGGGATAGACTCCCTCATTGTCTGGCTGATACCGACATTAGGCCACTCTGCTAACATTTCTAACTTTTGCTTTTTCCATACCTTATATAACTGGATGTGTTGCATATCTTGCAACGGAAGATTCCTCTTCCGGTCAAAAGACAAAGAGAAAGATAAAAATATATATTTAAAAAAGGGAGAACAGAAGAGAGGTCTTCCGGTCAAGAAGCAGGGAGAAGATGAAGAAATAGATAAAAGGAAAAAAGGAAAACGGAAGCTGAGTCTTCCGGTGAAGAGAAAGATAAAGAAATATATCTTATTATAATGGAGATTGTGGGTTTTTCTGTCTGTAACCGAAACTATATTACTATCCAAGTCACAATTCCCTTAGTTATTTACATCACATTTACCATGATTTTATTTTTATTTATACCTCAATTATTAATAAAATTGTTTTACATTACTT
This sequence comes from Doryteuthis pealeii, assembly GCA_023376005.1. NCBI lineage: Eukaryota > Metazoa > Mollusca > Cephalopoda > Myopsida > Loliginidae > Doryteuthis > Doryteuthis pealeii. The sequence continues at coordinate 68,012,333 of CM042167.1, read as the reverse complement.
ATACTGTTGACCATATCTACATACTAATAACATGCAATTGTATTTATATATACAACAAAATAGCAGTTTACAGTATGAATGGGAAGGCTAATTTACATATTGATCTTAAACATTTGATTTTAATAAATAAATGCTTAGTATTATTGATTTCTAATTGTTTGGTTTTATCTTAATGAATATGAGCAAAAATCTTTCAATAAATCTTAAAAGAAATCCCTTAACAAGAAGAAATAACTAATATTATTCTTTACTTCATTTTAACTAAACAGTTAAATTAGGCAAAATTACCAATGACGGGAGTAACGGAAAATGATGGAAGAGTTAGTTTCAAAGTTGTTATATTTTTCAATCATACCCCCTCTGTTCCAAAACTTTTAATCTACATTCTTATTCAGTTTCATTAGCCTTTCTAATTTAATATGATATTTTATTATATTAAAACTTAAATACTTGCACCCGGAGGGTGCATATATTTGCTAGTACATATAAAAGATAAAAATATGTAGGTATATTTATTGTATATAAAGGCCTAGCAGATGAAGCGTATGAATTCAGTCCGTAGCGTGCAGCCAAGAAGTTAACCTTGTTGCCTTCTGCCGTATCAACCACCCTCGGAAGTTCATTGTGAACATGGTGCTCTTCGCCATCCAGCCACCCAGCATTTTCATTGTGAACACTCATCGCCCCTCACCACCCACACACTGAAGGAAATGAAGACGGGTCCTATTTTTATATATACGTGTCTGTGATTTTATTGAAGTCCAGTCAATGTGGCTATACAACAGATGAGGTGCTATTTGTGTAATGGTTATTGTTGTAGGAATTGGATTCAATGACCCGAGTTCAAATCTTGGACAAGGCTGTTAGCATTTCATATTGCGCTATTATGTTGAGAAAGATTTAAATCCAAATATTCTCCCTCCAGCTATGGGTAAATAATAGGACAGACAACAAGAATGAATAAAACAAAACATCCTCTGCAGCATTTCGGTTTGATTAACAAACCTTCCTCAGGGCTTTTGTTGGTTTAAAGAAAAATAAATTATTAATGAAAACAAAAGTCTGCGTGCCTCTGCTTTTGGTGATAATTCAAATATGTGTAAAAAGACATACTTTAAAATGCTGACTATTTATAGTCAAATTAATTTATGTATGAAAATAACTAATGGCACAAACTACATTAAGATATAAAACTATCATACAAATATACTGTAGCCCGTTATTGTATGAAGAAATGGTCCCAAATAATATAGTCTTATGTAAGTGGGTCTGACGTCACATGGAATGTGCTGACCTAGCAGTTCTTGCGTCTACGTCACCAAGTAACGAAATAACATTTTTGTTTTAAATTATTATCACATCCATATAAATGAAATTAGATTAAATAAAGTTTTGAAATTAATCTAAATATCTGCAAAGGTGAATGGATACTTGTATATATATTTACCAACCCCTCCGTACGAGCAGGATGCGACACAAGGTCAATTTCTTAAGCGGAGTTTAACAGGTTTGAATTCAGAGTTTTCCTTCTCCTAGACCGGTTGCCTAACCAAGGTTAGAGAGCCCAATCTACCCTACTATTTACCCATAGCTGGAGGGAGAGTAGGATTCATACCTTTCCCAAGGATATTAGCGCTAAGTGAAATGCAATTACCACGTCCAGGATTTGAACTCGGGGCGACGAGTCCATTTCCCATGACTTTAACCATTACACCACGCGCTTCCTATGGATACTTGTATAGAATGGTTCCCCCATGAATTAATTTTCATTTTGTCTGAATGTTAATTGGTTGTTTAGTAGGTTAGATTTCATGGCATGTCAACCATTGGGTTATTTTATGCCGAATAAGTTTTATAATGTAGAGCAGGGGTCGGCAACCTTCTACTACATAGGGGCCAGGGCCATGTCTGTGAAAAAATGGCGGGCCACATCTATCACCGGCGTCTTCATTTGAAACTACATGACATAATTCTTCCCGAAAATTCTTGGAAAATAATTTTAATGAATGGAAAAAATTATTTTATGTCAACGTCCACATTTATAAATGTACAATGAATACAATTCTGGCACCCACCAGTCAGGGCTGTCCCCTCTGATAAATTGGCTGGTCATGTCAAGCCCTAGCATCTATATGATTGTCCTGCGCTTATTGCCCTAATGGCAAGCTCCCAAACCTTGTTATCATATGTGCTGAAAGACAGTGGCTGATGGTCTTAGTGTCCTGAATATAACATTAAACTGCATCAGGTGGTTAAGTTCCAATTCTGGAGCTCTAGGGAATGTGGAGTACTCCTTCATTGTCATTACTCCCAGGTCCCCCTGGCTCAGAGTGTTAGTTCCTGTTAGTCCCATCTATGGGTTAAATAGAAAAAAACATGAGTTTAAAAAATGTGTTTAAAAGTTTTTAAGAAAAAATTGAATAAAACAAAACGTTTTTGCCATAAAATAACCCAACAAGGGTTGACATGCCATAAAATCTAACGAACTAGCCAATAAGCACCTGCCCCTAATGTTATGGTCATCATTCTAAGAAATGGACCTGGTGGCACAAGTTCAAATCCTGGATAAAGCTGGTTACGATTCACATAGCGCCAATACCCTTGGGAAAGGTATACATTTAACTCTTCTCCCTCCAGCTATAGATTAATAGTAGCACAGACTGAGCTCTTTTATCTTGGTATGGCAACCAACCTAGGAGAAGGAAAATTCTGAATTTGAATCCGTTAAAGTCTGGTTTAATAAAATTCAAACTTTGGTCTTCCTCAGATGTTTCCAGTGTATCCGAGTATAGTGATGATACTACCTGGAATATACTTAGATACACTGGAAGGCCGGAGGATACAGCGGTCGAAATGTATTAATAACTACCACAATAAAGATGAGGACAATAGTCCGAAAAATCAAAATTATTTACATACATGGTTTACAAAAGAAATAAAGTTTCAAAAATTTAGTTCAATCAAAATTTATTTAAAACAACAAAAAAATACCTTAAGATAATAACATTTAAATTGATTGATTTTAATGGCATATCAACCTATCTATGGTTATTTTATGCCTAGAGTTAGGGAATTGCATTCATTGTATTATTTACCAAAACCCCAGAATCAAACCTCATCTCAAAAATACAGACAAATAACCATGTGTGTAATGTGAATTTTTTTAGAGGGGGGGGGGGAGTAACCATGACCCCCCCCCCCCCCAAAAAAAAAAAAAAAAAAAAAAAAAATAAAAAATACAAAACTAGCAGAGCAAAATATGTAGTTTTTAATTTTGGTTTTTTTTGGTCTTCTTTATATCTTTTTTTTTTTTTTTGCTTCATTTTTTTTCTTCTTTTTCTTTAAAGGCTTCATGGTAATGAATTACAGATGCAATTGTTGCAGGATAAGTATAAATCTGAGAATGATAAAAAGCCCTGATTTTTAGGGATCGGCTGAGATGTTAAGGTAAGTAAATAATTATCTCTACCTTCTCCCCCCCCCAATCATATCTACCTCAGCTAGCTTACCTTATTATATATATATATATATATATATATATATATATATATATATGTTGGAGGATATTCTACTCACATATATACACACTAGCAGAGATACTCAGTGTTGCCTAGGAAGAAATAACTTTGACTAAACAATACAGTAAAATATATATATATATATATATATATATATATCTTCATACAATGACTGCTATTTACGCAGTAGCATTGCAACCAACAAAGCCTTCATCAGATGATGACTCTGGGTTCAGGCATGGTTTCGGGGCCGAAGCATCATTACCACTAACCCAGAGCGCCCCAGCAGTATCTCACGATACCACCAGACTTTGTCGGTTTAATGTCACAATATAGGACTGCCATATCCACGCTGATGTGGTTAGAGCTTTCTCCTGAATTTTTTTAAGTATTTCCTCTTGTCTGGTAGAGAAAGTCCAAGTTTAGACAAAAATGCCGAGATTGAGTTGGCAATAAACCCCCGACATCCGACCTCAATGGGAAATACATCTGTGATCCATCCGTTTTTGACGCATTGCTCACATAGGTCTTCATATTTTTCCAACTTTCGCTGATGGGCCCAATCCAGATTTTCTTCAAATGGAACTGTCAACTCAACGATGAAAACATGTATCCTGAAATATAGACCCACTGGCCAACTACTCAATAAAAGAAACCAATTGATTTTTAAATGTAGACATAAAAACAAATTCCAATTAGTATAATCCTATAGGACTGGAGGTGAATAATTGGAGTTGTGGTGTTCTGAGGAATGGTTCTTGTTCAAAATGTATTATTTGTATCTTGTTCAATATGTATTATTTGTAACCTGTCACTGTGTATAATCAGTATTATTATTGTTATTAGTACATTTATTATCGGTAATTTTATTCATCTAATTATCATGATTATTATTTTATTATCTTTAATTTATTTTATTTTATTTATTAATATCATATATATTTTTTATTTTATTTTATTTATTATTATTTATTATTATATATTTTTTATTATTATTATTATTATTATTATTATTATATTATTATTATTATTATATTATCTTTAATCTATCTCATTCTATTACTATTAATTATTCTAATTATTCTATTTCTTTTTTAATCTTATTTTTGGAATTTTATTTTTAATTTACTTCATTATTATTTATTATTATTTTTATTATTATTTCTATTTTTAATTTTCTTATTATTATTATAATTTTTAATTATTTTTTACCCTATCATTATTTTATATAATTTAATATTTTTTTTGCCCTATCTTATTTTTTCGTTATTATTAATATTATTATTACTTTACCTTAATATTATTATATCATTATTTACTTTTTCTTATTTTTAATATTTTTATTATTATTATTTACTTATCTCATTTTATTATTATTATTATTAATAATATTTTTAATATTATTATTATCATTAATTAATTTATCCTTATTATTACTATTATTATTATTTTATCATTATTATCATCATTACTTTTCTTAATATTATTATTATCTTTTCTTAATCTTAATATTATTATTTTATTAATTTTAATTTTAATTTATTATGATTATTTGTATTTTTTATATATTTTTTATATATTTTTTCAATTATTTTATTATTTTAATTAATTTATCCTATTATATTACTATATTATTATTTTTATATTTACTCTTTAGTTTATCTCAATATTATTATTATTATTATTTTATTATATTATTATTATTATTATATTATTTATTATTATTTTTAATTATTTTTAATTTTAATTATTTTACCATTATATGATTATATTATTTATTTATTTATATATATATATATTATTTAAATTATTTCATTTTTTTATTATTATTATTACTCCTTTGAGTTTCACATCAGTGTTAGCTGATGGTCTTTCACTGGAGTCCGAGTGACAGCAAGTCTCCTCAGGTCTCCAGGACTCTTCTGAGTATTATTTTTTTATTAGTATTATTATTTTTTTATTTTTTTTTTTTTAATTAATTTTTATTTTCTTTATTTATTATTATTTTTTTAATTTTTATTCTTCTAATTAATTTATTTTATTAATATCTTAACTAGTATTTCTTTATACATCATTATACTCTAATGTTTAAATTTAAAATCTTTTTATTTTACTTGTCTTTTTATATTTTAATATACTTTCTGTTTTTTTTTCTGTCATGTCACCTTTTTGTCTGTCTGGACACCCTAGAAATCAACTTTGAGATGTATCTCTTTTTTTCATTCACTTCCTGTTTCTATGGTTACACCCCACTGTTAAAATAATATAATTTTTTATTATTTTTGTTTTTGGTTGAATTTACATATATTCAGCTCTTTGGGTTTTTTTGTGATATTGCTGTTCATAAGTGAATTGTTACCCATCTGATGAGGCAAAAACTTGGGGAGCCGGTTTAAATCAACTTAGATTTATATGGGCCCCAATTTTTGTCGAAATAAATTTATTATGGGATTACTGTATTGAGTTCTTGCTTTTATTGATAAATATTGCTCTGTATATAATCTAAAAGGTTATTTTACATTGCTCTCTTTAGTGATTTATGATTCACTGTATTTTATACATACTGGATCATCAATATTAGTACAGTGGATCTTAGAAATCACATATGAATCATCCTTACTACCAAGTTTTGATAAATCTCTTATATATATAATATATATATATATATTTTAAAAATATAACAAACACAGGATGTTATGATCAGGAAACAATTTTTAGTGTCAATACTTAAGCATTTCGGTATATTGTACCATCTTCAGGACACTGTTAAGTAATGTTTATGTGAGGGACAAAATGAAAGATGGTTAATAGCATTAACATCTTTCATTTTGTCCCTCACATAAACATTACCACATCCAGTTTCCATAACATCCTGTGTTTGTCTACCTTTCTCCACATACTGTCGGATTAACCTCCTCACATTTCTTCCATATGGTTATTTACTAAGCTTAGCTTAGATATGGCACAAGGCCAGAAGTATGGGGCACCCAGTGAGAATCGAACTCACTAACAATGGTCTGATAATCTAGCTGGCTAACCATTACACCACGTGAGGTGCCACATTTCTCCCATATATGTATGTATATATATATAATATATAATATATATATATATATATATACCATAGTGCAGGGTTAACACTATCTCACTTGATGAGAGAGTAGTAAGCCAATATATACAGCAATAATAGGAGAGTGCTCAATATCTTTGATAAAGCGATATTAATAATATTGAATAAATATGTATTTTTGGATATATTTATTTCTATGGAATTGTACGGATTTTTCAAAATCTGTTGCTGCCCAAAGATTGCTCCACTTAGACAAGCAGGTTTAAGGAGCATGAAACCAATGTGGTAGCAGATTAGTTTCCATAGAAATGTCTATATACAAAAAATACATATTTATCTAGTATATATATATATATATAAAATACCGTGTTCATATTAAAAAGATCTTTTGAAGATACTCGAAATTAATAAGACTGGGACGCTTACTTTTGCATATGCTTCTTAGTTGATATATGTGTGTGTAATATATATATATATATATATATATAAGTAAGTAAAGTCGTCGGACGGCCTAATTCGGTATCAGCCATGCAGCGAGGGAGTCTATCCCTTTTCACTAGCGCTAGACCAAGGAGATTGTTTTAGCATCTGAGGTGGAGCGCCACACCTACCATCAGCTTCTTACTTTACCGCACAGATCCCTGTGCTACTCATACGCTGAGTTGGCGAGGACCGGTATCGAACTAGGAACCTTGTGGTTTCTAGCCGAATGCTCTACCGACTGAGCTAATCCGGCCCATGTCTATAATATATATTGTTTGGGATTTAGTATGAAGCATTGGGTGACGAAACGATCGCATGACTTGCACGCTTTTTGGAACATCATTGTTTCGTTTTGAATTTAAATTATTTTCTGCTTCTCTTTTTCGACGAGTCCGGATTAAAAACAAGCTCTGATGATGATTTTTATAATCAAAATATTGTTCAATATTAGCTATGAATATGATTATCATTTTAAACAGCATTGGGTGTTTTCATATTCTATATATATAATAATATATAATTATATATAGGGACTGGAAAAAAATCAGATACTACGAGTTTTAAAAGCGATTAAGAATAATCAAATTATTATTTAAGGTTAAACTTTGTCTAAATCGATAAGTAGTAGCATAATAACTATCATTAAAAAGAAAAATATAATACATATGCTTATTTTTAAAGATTAAGAACATAGTTTTGGTCAATTTCGACGCCATCCACCATTTCGGCTGTTTTTCAATGGTTTTAGGCGCTTGTTTACACTTTAAAACGTAACATTCTTGTATCATCCTATTAATATTTCAATTTCTCCCACTATACTATATATAAAATAGGTTTCTTTGTACTATTCTATTTAATATTTCTAATTTCTTTCATCTATACTATTTAATATTTCTAATATTCTTCATACTATACTATTTTAAATATTTCTAATTTTCCAAGTATACTATATTAAAATAGATTCTTTGTATTCTATTCTATTTAATATTTCTAACTTCTTCATACTATACTATTTATATTTCTAATTTCTTCATACTATACTATTATTATTTCTAAATTTCTTCCAAGTATACTATTATATAAAATAGATTCTTTGGTACTATTCTATTAAATATTTTCTACACTTCTTCATACTTTACTATTAATAATTTCTAAATTCTTCATATCTATACTATTAATATTTCTAAATTTCTTCCAAGTATACTATATATAAAATAGATTTCTTCATACTATTCTATTTAATATTTACCTTATCTAACTAACTTCTTATACTATCTTATTATTCTATCTTCATACTATTACTATTTATATTTCTAATTTCTTCATACTAATAACTTATTTAATATTTCTAATTTCTTTCCTACATACTATTATATAAATATGTTTCTTTGTACTATTCTATTCAAATATTACTAATTCTTAATACTATATACTATATATATAATATATATATATAATCTGTTAATCTCGTTGATTCTTGTTTTTTTTCTTTAATTTCTAGGTGATAAATGGACCTAATGAAAAGCAATGTGTCGGTTACTTGATCAAGGATCTCCTCTCTTTTTTTCTTTTTATATTTATATTCACTTAACCCTCGGTCAAATCATCTGTACCAGAAACTCATCAATGATATCACTCAACTTCGCAAAATTCGGGGGGGGGAGGGAGAAACGATGGAGAGTGGAGTTTTTAGCTCCATTCTATTTCTTCCAAATCTTTTTTTTTTTTTTTTTTTTTTTCTTCAGACACTTTTTTTTTGCGGGTGGGGGGTGGGGTTATTCCTTATTGAAGAGGATGAATCAATATCCCCAATAGCTATAACTTAATCCGGAAGATGAAAATAATAAATTATAGTATATAAAATTAACCTTTAAAAATATATAGTATATAAAATAACCTTTAAAAATTATAGTATATAAATAACCTTTAAAAAATCCATACATTGGCTTGATTATTGCTATTTTCTCGTCAATGTGGGAACCAATCTCAAATAAATTGGGTGGGCGCGTGTGTATCCCATGGCGTAATGGTTATTGTGCTGGAGTGCAATATCGTAGTAAGTAAGTTTGAACTCCAGTCACATATTACTTTCAGGCTAAGGTTGAACCTCCTCATCCTGCTAGTTAGGGGTTAAATGTTCTATTACTATTCTTCTACTAAGGATGACTTTGAATTAATAACACAAGAAGATTGATATGCCATTAAAACAAACAAGAAAATCATATAAGGTTAGACAAAATTATGTCTTTGTTGTTTGGAAGATAGTAAATATTGAATTTTAAAAGTTAGAAAAGTTTACTATACTATATAATAATAATGAAGAAACTTAATTTCATGCTTATATCAATATATATATATATATATATATATATATATATATATATATATATATATATATTTCATTTTTCATCAGAATCGAACCAGGGACAGAACAACAGTTGAATATTAAAATTCTTTTTTTTTGTTCTGTTTTTTTTTTGTTTTTTTCTTTTTTTCCAATGCTTTAAAATAAAAAAAAAAAAATGTTCACAAGAAAAAAGTATATATATATATATATTATATATATATAATGTGTGTATTTGGCAGCATTCTTTCATTTATTAATAGAATTAAACAAAAGACACATCTCCTGTTTAACAATTTTATTTTTGATCTTTTCGAGTTTTCTGGCCACATTAAAAAGTTGGCCAGAAAACTGAAAGATCAAAAATAAATTGTTAAACAGGAGATGTGTCTTTTGTTTAATTCTACGTATATATATTATTAATATATATATATATATATATATATATAGGCTGGTTTAGCTCAGTCATAGAGCCTCCACCTAAGAACCACAAGATTTCTGGTTCAATACCCCTTGCCAACTCAGCGTATGAGTAGCACAGGGATCAGTGCAGTAAAGTAAGGAGCTGATGGTAGGTGTGACACTCCATCTCAGTGCAAAACAATCCTTGGTCTAGCGCTATTGGAAAAGGGGATAGACTCCTCGCTGACTGGCTGATACCGACTTTAGTTGACATATAGAAATACTTGATACTTAAAGCTATGATTGTTTAAAAAATTATTAGTATTAGTTATTTGAAACCATATATTTATATACAAACAAATAACTATTATTCAGATAGAATAGTTATTTGAAACCATATAATTGTTATTAAATTAATTGTAAGAGATATGAATACTTGATATCATATAACTGTATGCAAAAAATAACTTAAAATCAACTACGCAAAAAATGTAATATAACAAACGTACAATGTACGTGATTGACAATCTCTTGGCATGAAATAATCCTAGAAAGGTTGAATATGCCGTTAAATCAATCAATTAATTTTAAGCTATGTTTTGTTAAAAACAAAAAAACAAAGCAAGGTTTTTTTAGTTTTTTTTAAGATTTTATTTTGTTAGTGACGTCAGGATAAAAAAAACACATCATTTAGTTTCCTTCAAGAAAATGTCACGAACCACTCCCCCATGGCAGGACACACCACCAGGTCAATTTTTAAGAGTGATTTAACAAGTTTTGAATTCAGAGTTTTCCTTCCTCTAGACTGGTTGCCATACCAAAGTTAAAAACCCAGTCTGCCCTACTATTTGCTCATTGTATAGGCCAACTATTCTAGGCTTGCTTTTTGACAAATAGTGAGTCTCGTAATATCTCCATTGCCTTTCTGCCATGTCCCTTGCATCGCCATTACGAGTGAGAGACTCTGGTCATCCAATGTGATTAATTCTGCGTATATTTAGCACTTTTGTCTACGAAAACTGAGTCCTCCGTGAGTGTCAGATGTGCATTGATTATGTCATGCAGCTGAAGGTTCTCAGATACCATTGAACTTAGTTCCCAAATTTCGTAGCCAGACTCGTCCGCCATTGAAGAATATCGACGTACCCTGGCCCATAACCTGTTGAATTCTGACCGCCATTCTTGGCCAGTTGTAAAACTTAAAGTAAGTAAGTCCTGTGGTAAGTATCCTTTTGTTCCAACGTCCAAGGAGATCCACAGTAGTGAGCTAAGACTAAATCAGGCCAGTATAAATACAACACCAGCAGCCAGCACTGCCAGTGATCGTGCGCGTTCTAACGAGGTGCCTTTCGTCTGGTCACATTTAAGTACGGCGAGTCTATATGCTAAAAAGTACAATCTGGCACACGCCTGTATAACAAAAATTCCAACAAGTTTGTCAAGGGTATTAGTGCTATGTGAAATGCAGATAACCATGTCCAGGATTTGAATTGTGTGTCCATTTCCTATTACAGTCAAGTCATGTTGAAAGCAACAGTTCCGCCAGAAGTTAAGCAGCGATGAGCCTGTTCAATACTTAATTGGGTGACTACTTAAACCAATAGCCAGGTACTGTGAGCTATATAGACCTTCCTTTATGAAAATGGTTTGATTCAGCATTAAATAACCTGAAAAGGGTTGATATGCCGTAAAACAAAAAAATGTGCGGAAGGTAGTAAAAACGCAAATCAGAAAAACTAGCCGAAGTATGTGTCCCCTGGGTGCAAGTATTTAAGTTTTAACTCTTAACATCCTGTTGAGAATTTTCTAAGTCCAGAATATTCCTATAAGGATATATCAAAAAATGGCTAAAAATGACCTTTGCAAATAAAGTTACCTGTTATTTCCCTTAAATCAAAAACTTCTAAATATGTTTAATATTACATTTAAACAAAGGCTATTGTTTGAGGTGGATTAGGAAAACGAATGAGACTTCCAGCCAGGTGGAATGAGGTGGTATAGGACATTAAGAGTTAATGTAATAAAACATTATATTAAATTAGAAAGACTAATGAAAATAAATAATAACAAATTTATTTAAATAAAGAAATTAATGGCAAAAAGGAAATGCTATTAAAAAAAAAAGAAGATATTTGTGATCTCTCTCCACTCTGGATAAAAGGCATCTCAGATATTAACAGGAAAAATTTCTCTGGATTTTAAAGGGGGGAAAAATATCTTGACCTTGAAAATAACAAATGATGGTGGAAAGTTCTCAGGAATAAAAGTGAAAAAAATCTTTTAAGATGACAAAAAAACAACAAAAAAATAAACAAAAACAAAAAACAATAAAAACTTTAAAAAAAAAACCTTGTCTCTAATTTTTAACAATACATTTATTTGAATGCATATATATATATATATATAATTATGTGCATATAGATCTATGTATGTATGTATGTATGTATATATATGTATATGTACATATATATGTGCATATATATATATATATATATGTATATGTTCATATATGTGTATACAAATTATATATGTGTATATGTTCATATATGTGTATACAAATTATATATATATATAAAAATATATGTATATATGTGTGTATATATATTTTATGTATATATGTGTGAATTTATTATATACATGTATGACTATTATATATGTATGTATAAATGTAGTCGTGTGTGTATATATATAAATATAGATGTACTTATACATTAGAATATAGATTTATATATGTGTATGTCTGTATACATGATATAAATATATATATATATATATATCTATGAGTGTATATAGATATGAATATAGGAAGCGCGTGGTGTAATGGTTAAAGTCATGGGAAATGGACTCGGTAATGGGTAAAGCGAACAAAGAAGGATGGGTAACAATAAGTTCGGAAATAGATTTGTCCACTGATAAAGATAACAAAAGAAAATGCGTAGGCGTTTGATATATATAAAAGAAGTCAGGGATCCCAGGTCAGTAGTCAGTCAGACAGCGGACGGCAAACAGAGCACAAGGAGCGACCGTCGACACGGTCCGTCGCGGCCAAGGGTGGTGAGACGCCACCAGCCCACTTTACCTCACCATCCCAGTAGTAGTAGTAGTAGTCATTGTCAACTCTGGGTTCATTCCATTGTCAACGCTCGCCACCCACCAGCCGAGGAAAAGAAATAAAGTCAAAACTCCTACTATACCCATGTGTTCTAAATTTCATTAAGTCCAACTACATACTTCGCCACGTGACCATATATATACCCGCAACGTATACAGATACACGATTTAGCAGCGTGAGTTTGAGGAAGCCAGTATACAACATATATATATATATATATATAAATGTATGATAGAATTCTTCCAAACAATTAATCAAGCTATCAGCCAAGGGCAATCCCAATTTCTTTTAGACAATTTAATTTGCTATACAATCAAAAGTTTTCTTATTGCATAGCTTTTTGCTGTATAATTCTTTCTAATGGGTAATCAAAATAGGGGAATTTTAAACCACTTAGGACGTATCCTGAGTATGACACTAAACTTTCTCCAGTGGTGTAGCTCCAGTTCTAGAGCTTTACAAAGTGTAGTGTCAACCCTTCTTTGGCATTACTCCCAGGTCCACTATGAACCTGTCTATGAGGGTCTCATTTAAAGTCCAAATAAATCAGTTTAAAAATTGTTTGTATTAAATAGGAATACTTGAAACCAATGTAAGTGTGTGCAAACAAAAGGTTGTTATTAAATAGAAAAAATTAGACCTGTTCACATACTGAGGTAGTAATATCTCATCTGAGTAAATAAAATAGGGGAATTTTAAACAACTTAGGACGTATCCTGGGTATGACACTAAACTTTATCCGGTGGTGTAGCTCCAGTTTTAGAGCTTTACAAAATGTAGTGTCAACCCTTCTTTGGCATTACTCCCAGGTCCACTATGAACCTGTCTATGAGGATCTCATTTATTGTCCAAATAAATCAGTTTAAAAATTGTTAGTGTTAGATAGAAATAATTGAAACCAATGTAATTGTGTGCAAACAAAGGGTTGTTATCAAATAGGAAACGTTAGACCCGTTCTCATACTGAGGTAGTAATATCTCATCCGCAGAAAGCAATGTTAATATATATGTATGGGATGCTGCTTCCAGGATTTGTTCAAAACAGCACTCAGCATCCTTGTATTGTTCCCATCTAGTTTTTTTTTTCTACAAGTGCTTCATTAAAGTCCAGGTGGTGCAACCATACAATAGTACTAACAAAGCTTGAAAGAACTCCCATTTTTTTTCTTCATTTTCTCCAAGCTCTTTATTAAAGTCCAGGTGGTGCAGCCATACAATAGTACTAACAAAGCTTGAAAGAACTCCCATTTTTTTTCTTCCTTTTCTCCAGGCTCTTTATTAAAGTCCAGGTGGTGCAGCCATACAATAGTACTAACAAAGCTTGAAAGAACTCCCATTTCTTTTCTCCAGGCTCTTTATTAAAGTTCAGGTGGTGCAGCCATACAATAGTACTATATGGCTTGGAAGAATTCCTGTTTTTTTTTTGTTTTTTTTTTGCTTTTTCTCCAAGCGCTTCATTAAAGTCCAGGTGGTGCAGCCATACAATAGTACTTACATGGCTCAGAAGAATCCCCAGTTTTATTTCATTAGATAGATTATGAATCACTTTATAATAAGAGAACAAAAATGGCAGGATCCAGTAGACTTACTGGTAAATGAATAAAGTAATTATTCATGTGAAAGAAATTACACAAACTCAGGGGGAAAATTTTGGACAGTTGAAACTTTGAAATTTTATGTTCAATCCGGTCCACACTTGGAATAAAATCAGACAAATTTGCTGCTGTGCGAAATTTGCTGTGTGTCTATTGCTCAGCATCTATCAAAAAAGGTATGTAGATAAACAAAAGACTTAATCAGAGTTCTCTTCATTTTTTTTTATTTTATTTTTTTTTTTTTTGATTGATGAATAAAATATTCCTTTTCTTCTAATGAACTTAATAAAACCTTTTATTATTTTTGCTATCATTTCTTGTATATTCTATTACACTTGCAGGACCTGTGGATATACTACAGTATAATAATTTAATTATTATAACATTTGATATGTTAAGAGCTATTGTGAAATAGTTCAATATGTAAAACATAATAAGCTTGATTTAACTCTCTTTCCCTCCCTCATAAACACACGCACACACACTCTCTCTCTCTCTCTCTCTCTCTCTCTCTCTCTCTCTCTCTCTCTCTCTCTCTCTCATCGTTTTCGATTGAAACATAAGCATTATCGTGTCTACACATCCACTCCCTCTCTCTATCATTCCCCTTCTTTCTTTCTTATTTCTGTGTTGCATGTCTTTTCCTTCACTTCCTTTCTTTATCATGAAAACGGAATGGTCCATTCTGAGGTAATGACACTTCAAATTTTAAAATGGGTGAAATAAGAATTTAGCGATTAAGCAACACCAGATAATCAGGATTTACATTTTTGCATTTCATCTTGGATGATTTGGATGGTCGCTTTTTTTTTAACCAGTGGGTAGTGCATGATAATAACGGTCGTATTTTGTAGGAATGTGAGTATTATTATATATCATATACATTAAAAGTATTCTTATTTTGCCTGTAGATTCTAAAAACGAAGAATTTTGCATGGGGATTTTTAAGAACGAAGAATTTTTCATGTAGATTCTAAAAACGAAGAATTTTGCATGGGGATTTTTAAGAACGAAGAATTTTTCATGTAGATTCTAAAAACGAATTTTGCATGGGGATTTTTAAAAACGAAGAATTTGCATGTAGATTCTAAAAACGAAGTTTGCATGGGGATTTTTAAGAACGAAGAATTTTGCATGTAGATTCTAAAAACGAATTTTGCATGGGGTTTTTAAGAACGAAGAATTTTGCATGTAGATTCTAAAAACGAAGAATTTTGCATGGGGATTTTTAAGAACGAAGAATTTTGCACGTAGATTCTAAAAACGAAGAATTTTGCATGGGAATTTTAAGAACGAAGAATTTTGCCTCTAGATTCTAAAAACGAAGAATTTTGCATGGGGATTTTTAAGAACGAAGAATTTTGCATGTAGATTCTAAAAACGAAGAATTTTGCATGGGGATTTTTAAGAACGAAGAATTTTGCACGTAGATTCTAAAAACGAAGAATTTTGCATGGGGATTTTTAAGAACGAAGAATTTTGCACGTAGATTCTAAAAACGAAGAATTTTGCATGGGGATTTTTAAGAACGAAGAATTTTGCATGTAGATTCTAAAAACGGAAGATTTTGTATATATACTCTAAGATTACCCATTTTTGTCCCTCAATTGTTCGATTCCAAATCCTCTATGGATATAGTAAGTAATTTCTTATTCTACGAAACGGCACCAATTCTAATTCCTGAAACTGCCTCTGTAAATATGGAAAACGCTCTTCTCTTCAAAGAGATATATTACAAGCTCAACTTTGCGCCAGACATCTGCGCCGGTATGAATCAGCCGACTTAAAGAATATCACATAGTTCTTCTGTCTGTCTGTCTGTCTGTCTGTCTGTCTCCCCACTGCCGTTCCCATCCTTCGATTACAACCTCTGTCATTCATGCTTTTGCGATTATCTATAATACACATGACGCTCTGCCGCCCCCATACGCCATGAATTTATTTATTACGTTGTACACCTGTGTAGGTTCTTGAAGAGTTAGCTGTCAGGTTGAACCCTGTGTGTGCACGCGCATGTTTGTGTGTTTATATGTGTGTTTGTGAGTATATGTGTATGTGTGTGCGTGTGAGTATGTGTGTGCGAGTGAGTGTTTGTGTATATATGTGTATGTTTGAATGTGTGTGTATGTGTGTATGTTTGAATGTGTGTGTATATGTTTATGTGTGTGTGCGTGTATATATGTGTATGTGTGTGTATGTTTGAATGTGTGTGTGTGTATATATGTATGCATGTCCGTATGAGTGTATATGTGTGTGAGTGTTTGTGTGGGTATGTTTGAGTGTGTGTGTGTATATTTATATGTGTGTGAGTGTTTGTGTGGGTATGTTTGAGTGTGTGTATATATTATATGTATGTGAGTGTGGGTATATATCTGTGTGTGTGTGTAATGTGTGTGTGTGTGCCATTGTTAAAAAAACCTCAAGAATAGTCTGAACCCTGTCAGCCGGGGGTTTGAATACGCTGACTGTATCATCAGAGGAGAGGTAAAACCTCACACCACCACCCTCCAAAAAAAAAAAAAGAAAGAAAGGAAAAACAAGGTGTGTACTGGGTATAACATTAAACTGGATCTGATGGCGAGGCTACAGTTCTGAAACTCTGGGAAATGTGAAATACCCTTTCCAAGTCCACTCTGACCTAGAGTGGTAGTACCTGTTAGGGTACCACATATGGGTCTAATAGATCTGTTATGATGAACCCAGTCTGAATGTGTGTGTGAGAGAGAGAGAGAGAGAGAGAGAGAGTCATTGGGGAATAACTCAAGAATAGTCTGAATCCTGTCGACCGGGGATCCTCTGAAGAAGGGTAAGACCCACCCCAACCCCCAAAACTAGGTGTGTCCTTTTAGATATTTACCCAACCCGTTCGTTACAAGATTTAACACAAGGTCAGCGATCCAGTACCTTGTTTCCCCGAAAAATAAGACCCGTCTGCAAAATAAGATCTAACATGATTTTTCATGATGATTTTAATAATAAGCCCTCTCCTTAAAATAAGCCCTAGTTGAGAGTGGCTGACAGGCGAAGGAAATAAATATTCTTCACAATCACATCATGCACCGCAAACACTCAGCATCCTCCAAAATAAGACCTAGTGTTACATTTCGGAGTGAACATTAATATAAGTGTTACATAATCTATGCATAGATTATTGTCAACCCCCTGTATTTCTGAAGGGATGGCCCATTTTCATATCACGGGCGGAACTTTCCATGGAAGATTACAGAAATCCCGCGAAATACGTGAAGTCACGTGGGACCTGGTTGGGTCTCAGTTTCAGCTTGGACGTCAGGCAGATAAGACCTTAGCTGGAGCTCACTGCACACGCGCGCTATGTTAAAGAAATATGAGGTTTAAATAAATAATATGGTTTTGTGGTTGATGAATGTATTGGCAATAAGACTGACATAGAAGAAGAACTGAATCAAAGACGAGCAGAAGTAAGAAAGTAAAGAAAGGGTATACAACATAAGGCCTGTTTATTTTCGGGAAAAAAACGGAAATGGAAGCTGCGAAACTATCTTGCTAACTTTTGTAAGAAAGTTGGACTCGTCCAACAAAAGACATAAAAGATACAGACTAGACGAGGTTGGCAGTAGCTAGTCTTGCTTACATAGTATTCATGAATCCAGAAAAAGGTTAATAAATCGGTTTATTAACTTTTTGTACAAGGGAATTATGATGAATAGAATTAAACACACAGTTCTTCAAACAACACAAATGAACACTCTGTTAGCAAGACTAGCTACTACTCTAGGTGTAATCTGTATCTTTTATGTCTTTCATTGGACGAGTTCAACTTTCTTTTAGGGAAAATATACTTCCTTACGACACTATGTGAAATGCAAATAGCCTCATCCTGGATTTGAACTTGGTTGCTGTGTCCATTTCCTACGATAACCATTACACCACGATTGCCTCCAGTAATAATTAATATATATATATATATATATATATATATATATATGAGAAGTAAACAAACAATGTGTTTGATATGGCTTTTTAGCCGACAATTTTTGGGAGAATATGTGCGTAATTGAAGTCGTACCTAATTTTAAAAATTAAATAATTGATAATTAATGAATTAGGTTGGGATACCTATTCAAATGTAAGGTTAAAAAAATCGAGAAAAATCTTTTTTCTCGATTTGTTTAGCCTTACATTTGAATAGGTAT
>CM042167.1:67981135-67988635 GCA_023376005.1 Doryteuthis pealeii | reverse complement strand
TATTTACCCATAGCTGGAAGAGGGAAAAAAACGTCGATGGAGTGGACTATTGTCGATATCAGCCAATCAGCGAGGGAGTCTTTCCCCTTTCCACTAGCGCTAGACCAAGGAGATTGTTTTTTGGGGCGTCTGAAGTGGAGCGCTACACCTACCATCAGCTATTCACTTCACCGCACAGATCCCTGTGCTACTCATGCACCGAGTCGGCGAGGGAACCAGGAACCATGTGTTTATTTTCACACATTACACAATACAAACATATATGTCACACAAAACAAAACAAAAAACGTAATATTTCTCTGAATGTTTGAGATGAGGCTTGAAGATTAGTATTATCTGCATTATTCGGACTATTGTCCTCATCTTCATTGTTATACAACGTTTCGGCCGATATGCCCTCCGACTGAGCTAAAATGTGTTGAATTGTTTATTTATATATTTTATCTATGGTTTTGAATTTTGAGCATATCTAATAGTATTAAGCCACACACTATCGCAAATGGATATGCATTAATATTAAAAGAAATTCTTCACCGTCCCGCCGCACCTCCCCATTCACACCAACACGGGAATCGAATTTCATGCCTCTTTACCTATTCCCCTATCCCCCCCCACCCCGCCCATGGCGTGACACGTGACTACTAATTAATGGTTCACCTGACCGAAGGTATTCCGCCAGGATTGTAAATCTACCCGGTGTGTGTTTGGATGTCGGTAGGGGGGGGGGTGGAATGAGGGTGGCAGGTTTGATGCCGGGTCGGCGGGTCTCGTTGACTAGCTTCCAACCAGGACAGCCGATCGCGACCTGAACAGGTGTTGCGTCTCGGACTGTGGTACGTGTTTGTCAAGTATTTCAAAGGATCCGGTTTCCCCCACCACCACCCTCATAACCAACGGCCGGGCAATTCTTACCGCCCCCCTCCTCCAATCCCCACCCCCACCCAATGCGAATATTTCAAGTTTTTAATCCCAGGTGCCCAGTTAAATAGGTATTTGTTCAGCAGGTCGGGGTTTGGTGCAAGGTCGAATTTCTGGAGAGCGGGGAAAAAATGAGATTACACCCAAAACAGTTCTGGAGCTCTTGGGATTTTAGAGTCGCCGTTTTTCTTGCCATTACTCCCAGTCCCACTCTGACTCGGGTGGTGGTCACCATGTATCCTTTGCAAAGAGGAAAGACTGCTCTCCCCTAAAAAGCTCTTCTAAGTATGACACTAAACTGCATCTGATGGTGAGGCTCTAGATCTGTCGACCCAGGGAGTGTGTAGTACTCCTTATATGCCATTACTCCCAGTGCAATCTGAGTCGGAGTGGTAGTACCTTTAAGGGTTTCATACTTAGGTAAAATAATTGAAAATTATTTGTATTATTATTTGATACTATATAACGAAATTAGTTGTATTTGATAAAAGTGCTGAATACCGCATAACAAAATTATTTGTATTAGATAAGAATACTTGATATCATATAACAAAATTATTTGTATTAGATAAGCATACTTGATACCATATAACAAAATTATTTGTATTAGATAAGAATACTTGATATCATATTACAAAATTATTTGTATTAGATAAGCATACTTGATACCATATAACAAAATTATTTGTATTACATAAGAATACTTATACCATATAACAAAATTATTTGTATTAGATAAGAATACTTGATATCATATTACAAAATTATATGTATTAGATAAGAATACTTGATACCATATAACACAATTATTTGTATTACATAAGAATACTTGATACCATATAACAAAATTATTTGTATTAGATAAGAATACTTGATACCATATAACAAAATTATTTGTATTAGATAAGAATACTTGATACCATATAACAAAATTATTTGTATCAGATAAGAATAATTGATATCATATAACAAATTATTTGTATTAGATAAGAATACTTGATACCATATAACAAATTATTTGTATTAGATAAGAATACTTGATATCATATAACAAAATTATTTGTATTAGATAAGAATACTTGATATCATATACACAATTATTTGTATTAGATATACTTGATATCATAACAAAATTATTTGTATTAGATAAGAATACTTGATACCATATAACACCATTATTTGTATTAGATAAGAATACTTGATATCATATAACACAATTATTTGTATTAGATAACAATACTTGATACCATATAACAAAATTATTTGTATCAGATAAGAATACTTGATACCATATAACACAATTATTTTTATTAGATAAGAATACTTGATATCATAACAAAATTATTTGTATCAGATAAGAATAATTGTTATCATATAACAAAATTATTTGTATTAGATAAGAATACTTGATACTATATAACACAATTATTTGTATTAGATAAAAATACTTGATATCATATAACAAAATTATTTGTATCAGATAAGAATACTTGATACCATATAACACAATTATTTGTATTAGATAAGAATACTTGATATCATATAACAAAATTATATGTATTTAGATAAGAATACTTGATACCATATAACACAATTATTTGTATTAGATAACAATAATTGATACCATATAACACAATTATTTGTATTAGATAAGAATACTTGATATCATATAACAAAATTATATGTATTAGATAAGAATACTTGATACCATATAACACAATTATTTGTATTACATAAGAATACTTGATACCATATAACAAAATTATTTGTATTAGATAACAATAATTGATACCATATAACAAAATTATTTGTATTAGATAAGAATACTTGATACCATATAACACAATTATTTGTATTAGATAAGAATACTTGATATCATATAACAAAATTATTTGTATTAGATAAGAATACTTGATACCATATAACACAATTATTTTTATTAGATAAGAATACTTGATATCATATAACACATATGATACCATATAACAAAATTATTTGTATTAGATAAGAATACTTGATATCATATAACAAATTATTTGTATTAGATAAGAATACTTGATATCATATAACAAAATTATTTGTATTAGATAAGAATACTTGATACCATATAACACAATTATTTGTATTAGATATACTTGATATCATATAACAAAATTATTTGTATTAGATAAGAATACTTGATACCATATAACAAAATCATTTGTATTAGATAAGAATACTTGATACAGCATAACAAAATTATTTGTATTAGATAACAATACTTGATACCATATAACACAATTATTTTTATTAGATAAGAATACTTGATATCATAACAAAATTATTTGTATCAGATAAGAATAATTGATATCCTATAACAAAATTATTTGTATTAGATAAGAATACTTGATACTATATAACACAATTATTTGTATTAGATAAGAATACTTGATACCATATAATACAATTATTTGTATTAGATAAGAATACTTGATACCATATAATACAATTATTTTTATTAGATAAGAATACTTGATACCATATAATACAATTATTTTTATTAGATAAGAATACTTGATACCACATAACGATGCAGTTTAGCGTTATACCTAGTATACTAAAGCTCTATTTGACCTATAGATGGGACCCTAAAAGGTACTAAGGCTTCAGGTCAGAGTGGACCTGGGAGTAATGGCCAAGTTGTTTCTTAAGAGTTGTTTGCACAAGTTATATGATATGATCTAAAGCGACAATTCTTCCTTGTCATGGTTGTATCAGTGCTACTGTACGGCTGCACCACTTGGACCCTAATGAAGTGCCTAGGATATAAGCTAGATGGGAGTTGCACAAGAATACTGTGTGTGATCTAAAACAAATCAAGAAGGGGGGTTGTACGGCTACTTTTCCCCTATCACGCAAGCCATAAGAGTGAGACGAGCAAGACATGCGGTACTGCTGCAGAAGGGAGGACGAACTCATAAGAACGTTCTCCTGTGGAAACCTGCACATGGGCACTTTAGTGTGAGCCGTGAGACCTACATCGACCAGCCCTGTACGGATACTGGATGCTGCGCAGAGGACCTAGCAAAGGCAATAGGGACGTTTGGCGAGAGATTTTCATAGATATCCGTGCTACTAGCGCAACTTGGCGATGATATGGTTTCAAGTATTCCTATCTAATACAAATAGTTTGCACACTGTATAGATTCAAGTATTCCTATTTAACAATAATAATTATATGGTTTCAAATAATTATTTCTATGCAAGGATAGTCATTTGTTTGCACATAGTTATATAGTTTCAAGTATTCCTATCTAATACTAAGAATTTTATGATTTTAAGTAATCATTTCTGTACTTAATAATAGTAATTTGTATGCATTCAGTTGTATGGTTTCAAGTGTTCCTATTAATACTAAAAAATTATATGGTTTCAAGTAATTATTTCTACGCAATGATAGTCATTTGTTTGCACACAGTTGTATGGTTTCAAGTATTCCTATCTAATATTAACAATTATAATATCTAATTATTTCTATACTTAATAATAGTCATTCATTTATCACAATGAACAATCTCTAGAAAAAGAAAGACTCGAAAGGCGGTCGGAGAGGCCCCCTCCGATCAATCGGCTGGTCACGTCAAGCCCTAGCACCTATATGATTTTCCCAACCTTATTGCCCTTATGGCAAGCCCCAACCCCTTTTTATCATATGGGTGCTAGAAGGCGGTGGCTGTGGGTCTACATGTCCTGGGAATGATGTTAAACTCTGATGGTGAGGTTCCAGTTTTGGAGGTTTGGGGAATGTGGAGCACCCCTTCATCACCATTGCTCCCTGGTCCAATCTGACCCGGAGTGGTAGTACCTGTTAGGGTCCCATCTATGGGTTGAATAGAAAAACATGAGTTTATAACAATTGTATTATCCATTAAGAATTGATTTATTTCAAAACTTTATCGGCATTAAATGACCCACTGAGGTTGATATGCCGTAAAAAAAACCAAACCAAAAACTCGAAATTAACTGAGGTTATATCTTATATTATGTTATGAGTATGATGTGGTACCAGGTGGTAAGTAAAGGCATCCACTGAGGAACGAACTCTCTATTTAGTAGTAATGGATATATTTATATATACCACGGTGAGATGTTGATTTCATATACAGTAGGCTTTTACCCAGCCCATCCACAACGATAAGGATGTGACACAAGGTGGCAAGTAACGAACTCTCTATTCAGTAGTAATGGATATATTTATATATACCACGGTGAGATGTTGATTTTATATACAGTAGGTTTTACCCAGCCCATCCACAACGACAAGGATGTGACACAAGGTGGCAAGTATAAGGCATCCACCGAGGAACGAACTCTCTATTTAGTAGTAATGGATATATTTATATATACCACGGTGAGATGTTGATTTTATATACAGTAGGTTTTTACCCAGCCCATCCACAACGACAAGGATGTGACACAAGTTGGCAGGTAACGAACTCTCTATTTAGTAGTAATGGATATATTTATATATACCACGTTGAGATGTTGATTTATATTACAGTAGGTTTTTACCCAGCCCATCCACAACGACAAGGATGTGACACAAGGTGGCATGTATGAGGCATCCACCGAGGAACGAACTCGCTATTCAGTAGTAATGGATATTAGAGACGAACTTGCTAACAATTACATCACTATGGGATGCTCATTTCTGAGTGCGGGAATCAGTGCAATTTTCGTAAAAAAAAAAGGTTATCTGGGTACGTTTTCTGCTTCGCCATTATTTGCAAGGCATGATTGATCATTTGTTCAAAAGGAAATATTTCATTTAGTTTCGCTATTTATTCCACTTAATATTGTCTTCCTATCCTAAACAGGAAAAAAAAGAGAGAAAAGAATTATACACATTTATGAGAAAGGAGATGACGGTATGTAAAATCGGACTGACGTATTTCGCTCTAGAAGCAGCGTCATCAGAATGAGTTTATTATTCTACGAAAATAAATAAAAGAAATCTAAATGTATATATTTACACAGCACCTACCACAAGGAGCAGGGTGTGACACAAGGTCAATTTATAAGCGGAGTACTGCTGGTTTGAATTAAAAGTTTTCATTCAATTAGACGTGTTACCTTACAAAGACTAGAGAACACAGTCTGACATATTATTGTGGAGAGAACAGAGATATTAGTGATCTCTCTCTCTCTCTCTCTCTCTCTCTCTCTCTCTATATATATATATATATATATATATATATATATATATATATATCTGATGAAGGTCGATTCTTCTATGTGTGCGAAATATTTTCACACACATAAACTGACCGAAACACATGTGTAAGTGATATCGATTAATGTGATATCGATTAAATTCATTTTATCCATCTACATTTCTTTTCTTTACTCATTTTTTACTCATATTGTCGGATTCATTTCCTTTTCCATTTTCACACACACACACACACACACACACACACATATATATATATATATATATTATTATTATTATTATTATTATTATTATTATTATTTATATTTTTGCTTGAAGGCAATTACAATGCATGTATCGCATAAAATTCAATACTTATAGAAAATTATCTTGACAAGTGAATCCCGGCAAAGGATTACTCAGTGTGTAGAACACTGCTCGGTGTGTAGGACATCGTACAGACTGTTTCGACTTTATTGTAATTGCTTTCAATCAAAAATATAAATAATAATATATACTTTATTCAACAATGCTTCTAAAAAACAAACATCCAAAAATCTTATTCACTTCGCCGAAGAGCATAAAGCCTGGTTTGTTATTATTCACTCAACGCCCCCTTACCTATTATGGTAGAGGCGTGTAAGTATCATTGACAAGGTTAATTTCGCAGGGATTGTTCGGTGCGTACCGTGGCTGAGGCAATATGGTCTCTGACTATGCCTGCTGAGGTCCCGGTTTCGATTTCTGTCGGAGGGAAATCGTTAGTATACATCGCTAATGAGACTTAATAAAGTCGAAACAGTCTGTACGATGTTCTACACACCGAGCAATCCTTTGCCGGGATTTACTTGTCAAGATTATTTTCTATAAGTATCGAATTTTATGCGATACATGCATTGTAATTGCCTTCAAGCAAACATATAAATAATAATATATACTTTATCAACAATGCTTCTAAAAGACAAACATCCAAAAATCATATATATATATATATATATATATATATATATATATATATATATATATATCAATGTGTATGGTTGGCACTATCACACTTGAAGAGCCAGTAGTGAGCCAACGTACAGTATTATTAGGAGAGTGCTCAATATCTGTGATAGAGCGTTAATCTATCTATCTATACATATATAAAGGGCAGTTGTGTGTATATATATGTCCGGAGGAAACTTTGAAAATAAAACAAAGTAAATATATATACACATTAAATATCATCAGGGCTTGGGTTTTTAGCAAAAATAATAGAGGTTTGATTTATATTCTTGAAGATAATTAAAAAAAAAATTTAAAAATTAACAGCATGGATTTTTTTTTCATTTAATATTTTGGATAGTAGACATTATTCAGAGTAGTTGGATCAATGCAAGGTCTATTTT
>CM042167.1:67966135-67976135 GCA_023376005.1 Doryteuthis pealeii | reverse complement strand
CATCCAGGAATTAAACTCGGGTCGACGAGTCCATTTCCTATGACTGTAACCATTAGTCCACGTGCCTGCAATATGTAAAACAAAAAGAATTAAAAAAATTTTTTTATGAGAACAAAATACATTTTGCGGACCTTCTTTTTTTTTAATAAAATATTGAAATTTCTCCCGTTGGAACCATATAATATATATATATATATATATATATATATATATATATATATATATATATATAGTCCGGCCTAGGAACTTGAGAACCTTCTTGTTGAACTTTAGAATATTTACCTTATACACATGTACGTTGCATATATAATAATAGAGTTGAGGACAACAGTCCGAAAAATCCAAATAATAATAAACTGGTTTCTGTGTATAAATAATGTCGCTTAAGTGGACGGCCTGAAGGGGAAACTTTCACAGTCAGGTACGAATATTGTGGCAATTAGTGATGACAAATATATATATATATATATATATATATATATATATATATATATATATATATATATATATACACTAGCAGCGGCTACCTGGCCTCGCCTAGGTAGAGGAGTATTTATTTAAGTTAGTCCCGCAGATCCATTATTAATGAATCGTGAGTTGAATCATCGTGTGATACCCTATTTAAATCCCTATGTAAAAAAAATAGACCTTCCATTGATCCAGCAACTCTGAAAAGAAATGTTAATGTCTACTATCTAAATTATTAAATGAAAAAAAAATCCATGCTGTTATCATTTAAATTTTATTTTTTAATCATCTTCACGAATATAAATCAAATCTCTATTATTTTTGCTCAAAAACCAAGCCCTGGTGATATTTAATGTGGATGTATATTTACTTTGTCGGACATACATATACACACACAACTGCCCTTTATATATATATATATATATATATATATATATATATATATATATATACTAGGGTTACTCAAAAAGTAATGCCATTTTGTTTAGGCCGGGTATAATTACCAACACAAGAACATGTATCATGCATCAAAATGAATCAGATCCTGTGTGGATCACATCCCTACTTCTCCACATAGTCACCGTTTCTCTCAATAGCAATGTTCCACCTTCGAATGAGAGCACGTATCCCTGTCCCGTAAAATTCTGTTGACAGTTCTTTAAGCCACTTCTTCACTGCAGATTTCACTTCCTCGTCACTGGAATAATGTTTGCCTCTCAAACCCTCTTTCATAACTCACAGTTAAATGGTATCAAGTAGTCCTATATAATAATACTAATTATCCATGTACAATTATCTTATTTCAAGTAACTACTCTCATTTAATGATAATAACCAGTTTACATGCAGTAATATGGTTACAAGTAACTAATTAATATAATATCAATTAGCAGGATCCGTAGAATTTCCAAGAAACGAAACAAAATCAAGAGAAGCTATTTTATTAAAACAAACCAAAATGTAATCTGTGGTCTGGAGAAAGGGAGGGGCGAATCTACCTAGAGTTAGGAGGTGTTAGGAGGGGGTTTGAGTGCTGATTTTTTAGTAATAAAACTATTACAGGCTGTGAGCCCTCCCACTCCCGTTAATTCCCCACTCCCATTAACTCTCCCACTCACGTAAACTCTCTATAGAGGGGAAGAAGAGAATCATATATAATATAAGACAGGGATTGGTCTGTTATTGACTTAATTGCTAATTACGGCTAATTAAAAACCAATTAAACTGATTTTTTTAAACAATGAGTAGTCCTAAAACCAAGGAATATCTAAGTATAAATATTGTGTCCATAACATAAATAGAAAAAAATCCTTTAGGAAAAGAAAGTTGATAATCTTTATTTAAGTCAGAAACGATGATTTGCAATTTCATCTATATCTATACATATATAAAGGGCAGTTTTTGTGTATGTATGTCCGAAAGAAAATAAGAAAATAAAACAATTAAAGCATACATATATATATATACATTCACTATCATCAGATCTTGCTTTTTGAGCGAAAATAATGAAGATTTGATTTATATTCAAAAGATAAAATTTATGGAATTTTTTTTTTTTTGCATTTAATATTTTAAATAGAAGACATTAACTTTTCTTTTCAGAGTTGATGGATCAACTCAAGGTGTTTTTTTTAATGTTTAATATTTAATGGGGCATCCTGCGAGGATCAAACTCGAGATTCAATCATAATGGATCTGCGAGACTAACTTTTTGCCCCTCCCCTTCTAACCAGGCGACGCCGTGTAGCCGCTTCTAATTACATATAAATCCGACATCGGATCATAGCAGTTAGTTATTTTTATTTTAAAAATATATTTTAATGTTTTTTTTTTTTTAATCTAAAAAATTTTTTTTTATTAAAAAAAATATTTTTCTCTGTATGGCTTATAGTTTATTTACTGCTAGAAAAAAGAACCTAAATATCCACTAAAGTTTGTTAATTTCATATTTTTGCCACGGGCAGTAGTCACAACGTCTCTACACTTCCGCACTGCATTGAGAGGACTTTATTTATCTTAATTTTCGCCAGGGGTTATGAAATTCAGATAATATACAGAATGCTGCAAAAATAGGTATACAATTATGAAAAATTAGAGGACCAGTTTTCGTACCTAGGTAGTAATATCTCATCCAGAGAAAGCGACGTTAATCCACGCACATGAAGCAAAATGATCAGCTATTAAAAATGTTTTGCGTCTTATCTGTAATTAGTTTATTTACTGCTAAATAATTTAATCTATTTTGTTTAAGGACTATTTTATGAAGGAAAATGTTCAGCTATTAAAGAAAAATATTTTGGGTCTTATCTATTATTAGTTTATTTACTGCTAAATAATCTAATCTATTTTGTTTAAGGAATATTTTATGAAGCCAGAATATTCAGCTATTAAAGAAAAGCTCAAATGTTGAGCTATTAAAGAAAACATGTTTTGCATGGAGTGCTATAGACAGATTTATCAATCATATGAATATATGATTTCACTGATAAGTTAAAGCGATAATTCTTCCAAGCCGTGGTTGTATCAGTGCTACTGTACGGCTACACCACCTAACGAAGCACCAAGAGAATAAACTAGATGTTTTATGAATGTTTAGCTATTAAATAATAATGTTTTGCTTTTTATCTGTTATTAGTTTATTTACTGCTAAATAATTTAATCTATTTTGTTTAAGGAATATTTTATGAAGAAAAATGTTCAGCTATTAAAGAAAACATGTTTTGCGTCTTATCTGTTATTAGTTTATTTACTGCTAAATAATTTAATCTATTTTGTTAAGGAATATTTTATGAAGCAAAAATGTTCAGCTATTAAAGAAAACATGTTTTGCGTCTTATCTGTTATTAGTTTATTTACTGCTAAATAATTTAATCTATTTTGTTTAAGGAATATTTTATGAATCCAGAATATTCAGCTATTAAAGAAAAGCTCAAATGTTCAGCTATTAAAGAAAACATGTTTTGCGTATTATCTGATATTAGTTAGCTTACTGCTAAATAAGGAAAAAAGCCTACTATGTGTGCCATCCTCTAAGTGAGCTAATTCTATGATTTTCCCAAATATACTATCATATTTTCATCTATTTTATGTTAGAATTTTTATATGTTTTTTTTTCAACAATGTTAGATAGTTTTAATTTTGCTTATTTTTTTAATAAATATTCCTGTTGACTTTGTTTTAGTAGATATTCATTTTACTTTGTGAAAATCTTTAGAATTAGTTTTGTTTGAAGTATATATTACGAAATACGAATGTTCAGCTATTAAAGAAAACATGTTTAGCGTCTTAACTGTTATTAGTTTATTTACTGCAATATAAGATTTTAAAAAAAGAAAGCTTACTACGTGTGACATCCTTTAAGTGTGCTACTTTTATAATCTTTGCCCAAAGTCGTATTTTAATCTTTTCTATTTTCGTGAACGGTTTTAGTTTCCGTTTCTACCATCTTAGTTTTCTTTGAAGTATATATTACGAAACAAGAATGTTCAGCTATTAAAGAAAACATGTTTTGTCTTAACTGTTATTAGTTTGCTTACTGCTAAATCAAAAAAAGAAAAAATTGAGTGAGCATTTTCTAAGTGTGCTAATTCCATAATTTCGCCAAAATTGTTTGAAGTATATATTATGAACTACGAATGTTCAGCTAGTAAAGAAACATGTTTTTGCGTCTTAACTGTTATTAGTTTATTTACTGCAATATAAGAATTAAAAAAAGAAAGTTTACTACGTGTGACATCGTTTAAGTGTGCTACTTTTATAATCTTTGCCCAAAATCGTATTTTAATCTTTTCTATTTTCGTGAACGGTTTTGGTTTCCGTTTTTACCATCTTAGTTTTCTTTGAAGTATATATTACGAAATAAGAATGTTCAGCTATTAAAGAAAACAGGTTTAGCGTTTTAACTGTTATTAGTTTATTATACTGCACTAAATAAAAAAAAATTTAGTGGGACAATATTCTAAGTGCGCTAATTCCATAAATTTCGCCAAAATTGTTTGAAGTATATATTTGATACCGAATGTTCAGTCTGTTAAAGGAAACATGTTTTGCGTCTTATGTTATTAGTTTATTTACTGCTAAATAAAGATTTAAAAAAAGAAGCTTATTACGTGTGACATCCTTTAAGTGTGCTACTTTTATAATCTTTACCCAGAATCGTATTTTAATCTTTTCTATTTTCGTGAACGGTTTTGGTTTCCGTTTCTACCATCTTAGTTTTCTTTGAAGTATATATTACGAAATAAGAAATGTTCAACTATTAAAGAAAACAGGTTTACGTCTTAAACTGTTATTAGTTTGCTTACTGCTAAAGTAAATAAAAAATTGAGTGAGCATATCTCTAAGTGCGCTAATTCCATAATTTCCGCCAAAATTGGTTGAAAGTATTATTACGAAATAGAATGTTCAGCTATTAAAGAAACATGTTTGGCGTCTTAACTGTTATTAGTTTATTTATTGCTAAATAAAAAAAAATGAGTGGGCATATTCTAAGTATGCTAATTCCATAATTTCGCCAAAACTGTTGAAGTATATATTACGAAATACGAATGTTCAGCTATTAAAGAAACATGTTTGCGTCTTAACTGTTATTAGTTTGCTTACTGCTAAATCAAAAAAAAAAATTGAGTGAGCATATTATAAGGGCGGCTAATTCATAATTTCACAAAACTGTTGAAGTATATATTACGAATACGATGTTCACGATTAAAGGAACAATGTTTTGCGTCTTAACCGTTTATGTTTTATTTACTGCAATATAGATTTTAAAAAAAGAAAGCTTATTACGTGTGACATCCTTTAAGTGTGCTACTTTTATAATCTTTACCCAGAATCGTATTTTAATCTTTTCTATTTTCGTGAACAGTTTTGGTTTCCGTTTCTATCATCTTAGTTTTTTTTGATGTATATATTAACGAAACACGAATGTTCAGCTATTAAAGAAAACAGGTTTAGCATTTTAACTGTATTAGTTTATTACTGCTAAATCAAAAAAAATTGAGTGAGCATATTCTAAGTGTGCTAATTCCATAATTTCGCAAAATTGTTGAAGTATATATTATGAACTACGAATGTTCAGCTATTAAAGGAACATGTTTTGCGTCTTAACTGTTATTAGTTTATTTACTGCAATAATAAGATTAAAAAAAAGAAGCTTACTACGTGTGCATCCTTTAAGTGTGCTACTTTTATAATCTTTTGCCCAGAATCGTATTTTAATCTTTTCTATTTTCGTGAACGGTTTTGGTTTCCGTTCTACCATCTTAGTTTTCTTTGAAATATATATTACGAAAAACGAATGTTCAGCTATTAAAGAAAACAGGTTTTGCGTTAAACTGTTATAGTTTATTTACTGCTAATAAAAAAATTGAGTGAGCATATTCTAAGTGCGCTAATTCCATAATTTCGCCAAAATTGTTTGAAGTATTATTATGAACATACGAATGTTCACGTATTAAGGAAACATGTTTTGCGTCTTAACTGTTATTAGTTTATTTACTGCTATAAGATTTTTTAAAAAAGCCTGCTAAGTGTACATCCTTTAAGTGTGCTACTTTTTATATCTTTACCAGAATCGTATTTTAATCTTTCTATTTCGTGAACAGTTTTGGTTTCCGTTTCTACCATCTTAATTTTCTTTGAAGTATATATTACGAAGCACGAATGTTCAGCTATTAAAGAAAACGTCGACCTGAGTTCAATTCCTGGACGAAGCTGTTTGCATTTCACATCTCGCTAATACCACTGGGAAAGGTATGAATCCAATTCTCCTCCAGCTATGAATAAACAGCAGGGTGGACTGGGCTCTTTAACCAAGCTAGGTAACCAGTCTAGGAGAAGGAAAACTCCGAAATCAAACCTGTTAAACTCCGCTTAAGAAATTGGCCCTGTATCGGATTCTGCTCATGAGGAGAAGGTTAGTATATAATATATATATATATATATAATATATAAAATATATATATATATTCATTTTTTTACGTTTTATTTATTTACCGAAATATTGTACTTTGATCTTACATAGATTCGATAACTGCGTCTAATGATGAAGTTCCAGATATGGAGCTCTGAAAAAATGGGGAGTAACCCTTCCCAGATCAAAGTTCAAAGTTCCGTGAATGGCTCCCGAATACGACAAGAAAAGTTCCCAGTTCGAAAAGCAAGGTTCCGAGTCCGGAAAGGTTCCCGAGTCCGAACAAGAAATCATGAAGAAGGCCGGAGGGTATATCGGCCGAAACGTTGTACAAATAACAATGAAGATGGGGACAATAGTCGAATAACGCAGATATACTATCTATTCTGTTGTAGGACTGGTGATATCTTCTTCAAATTCTCTGCGTGTGTGTATGTGTAAGTCTGTGTGTGTGTATTTATGTGTGTGCTTATGTGTGTGTGTGTGTGTGTTCTGTCGCAACAATGTCTTAGTATCATTCCAGGTTTGGCCTAACCTTTATCGTTTCATTCCATTCAGAGTTTTTCAGCACCTGCCGTAGCCGTGGTTCACTGGAGGCTGAGTGACAACAAGTCTCCAGGATTCTTCTAAGTATTCCAGCCGATCTCAATAATGCTGTATTCTGGACGGTCTCGATTCTTCCTCAAATTTCCAATTCATTCAGACTCTTTTCCAAACCCCTGGGGATTGTTCCAAGGGCCCAAATTACAATTGGCATGACCTTCACCTTCATGTTCCACAGTTTTCTCAGTTCTCTGGCAAGGTTCAAGTATTTGTCAATCTTTTCGCTCTCTTTCATTTTCACTCTGTGATCGGCCGGGACGGCAAAATCCACGAGATGACAAGGCTTCCTCTTCTTGTCAATCAAAACTAGGTCTGGTCTCCTAGCCGGGATTAGGTGACCCGTCTGTATCTCAAAGTCCCAGAGAATTTTGTGCGTCTCATTCTCCAGGACAGATTCAGGCTTGTGCATAAGTTGAATGGTGAAAATTGGATTTCTTGCACAGTTCCCAGTGAATCACTTTTCCAACCCAGTCGTGTCTAGTTGTGTACTCACTTTGTGCGAGTTTACTGCATTCGATTATTATTTGATTGACAGTTTCGTCTTTTTCTCCAAACATTCCACACTTACTTTTTCTGTTGTCTCTTATCTATTTTTGCTTTTATATTATTTGTCTATTTTTGAGTTTTCACATCAGCATTAGTTGATGGTATTTCACTGGAGTCTGAGTGACAGCAAGTCTCCTCAGGTCTCCAGGACTCTTCTGAGTATTCTGGCAGATTGCAGCAGTGCAGTGTTCTGAATGGTTTCAATCCTTCCTCTGATTTCCAAACATTCCAGACCCTTTTCCAATTCTTTTGGGACTGTTCCAAGTGCACCAACTACAATTGGTATAACTTTCACTTTCATGTTCCATAACTTTTTCAGTTCACTGGCAAGGTCCAGATATTTGTCCAGTTTTTCATTTTCCTTTGCTTCACTGTGATCTGCTTGAACTGCAAATCCACAAGTTGACAAGTTCTTTCTTTTTTGTTATCAACACTAGATCTGGTCTTCTGCTGGGATAGGTGTCCGTTTTTATTTCAAAGTCCAGAGAATTTTATGCGTTTCGTTCTCAAGAACAGATTCTGGTTTATGCATATACCATTTTGTTGTATGGTTAAAATTTAATTTTTTGCATAACTCCCAGTGGATCACCTTCCCAACCCAGTCGTGTCTAGTTTTGTATTCTCGTTGTGCTAGTTTGCTACATTCGCAGAGTATATGGTTTACAGTCTCATCACTATTCCGGCAAAGTTTACATTTACTATTTTGTTGGGTCCTATCAATTTTCGCTTTGATGTAGTTTGTCCTATGGCATTATTTTGTGCAGCAATTATAAGTGATTCAGTTTCTCTTTTGAGGTTTCCTTTTCTTAACCATGTCCTAGTCTTTTCATGGGCAACCTCTTCAATTTGTCGTTTGAAGCGTCCATATAATTGTTTTTCTTCCCATTTTTGTTTTCTAGTCTTTGTTGTTTTTCTGATTGTCCATCTGTCGCTTCAACTATTGTTGGCCACCATTAGTAGTTTGTCTTTGCTTTTTCTGGTGTAATCTTCAAGTTGTTGGATTGGATTCCTCTACGTTGGCAAGACCTCTTCCCCCTTCCTTTCTTTACACATATCACACACTATCATCTCTAGGGTGGAGAGCCTTGTGCATTGTCATTAATTTTTATTATTATTATTATTATTATTATTATTATTATTATTGGGTAGGTCTTAGTAGTTTGTTGGTCTATTTGTGTGTGTATGTGTGTGTGTTCTCCAGGCGCAGCTGATATTTTTTTCATATCAATATATATAAAGAAAGATTCTGACCCGGAGTGGAAGTACCGGTTAGGGTCCCATCTATGGGTTAAATAGAAAAAAAAAAATGAGTTCAAAAATGTGCTAAAAATTGAATTAAAAAAAAAATATTTCAATTACTCATCAAGAATGAATAGAACAATGTCTTCGGCATAAAATGATCCAACGAGGGTAGGCATGCCGTAAAATCCAACCACTCATACCCAAAACCAACCAACCAACCAACCAACCAGCCTAAAGTTTCCGTCTAATCATATCCGGCTGGTACACAAATTAGTGCTTTTTTCTTCTTCTTTTAATCTCCCGTACTTTGTAATGAACAATCATTTAACTATGTTCATTCATAAATAGCTAGATAACAATATTCATCTCAGTCCATTCACATCTGTCTGTCTATCTATTCTAAGGGCCGGTTTAGCTCAGTCGGTAGAGCGTCCGACTATGAACCACAAGGTTCTGTGTTCGATACCGGTCCTTCGCCAACTCAGCGTATGAGTAGCACAGGGATCTGTGCGGTAAAGTGAGGAGCTGATGGTAGGTGTGGCGTTCCTTTTCAGACGCTAAAACAATCTCCTTGATCTAGCACTAGTGAAAAGGGGATAGACTCCCTCACTGACTGGCTTATACCGACTTTAAGCTGTCCTGACGACTGTACTTTACTTATTTATTTATCTATTTATCCCTCTCTCTCTCTTTATACGCATATATATATATATATATATATATATATATATATATATATATATATATATGTGTGTGTGTGTGTGTGTGTGTGTATCTATCTTAGTCTGGTCATATCTATCAATCTATCCCAGTTTGTTTCTATCTATCTATCTTACACACATATGCACATATACACACACTATTTTATTTGGCTTTTCATTATATTCATATGGAATTACATATAAGCAAACATTAATTATATTATATATATATATATATATATATATATATATATATGTGTGTGTGTGTGTGTGTGTGTGTGTGTGAGAGAGAGAGAGAGAGAGAGAGAGAGAGAGAGAGAGAGAGAGAGAGAGAGAGAGAGAGTGTGTGTGTGTGTGTGAAAAAGAGAAAGAGAGAAAAAGAAGATAGTTATAGATAAACTGAGATAGATATGAACAAACTGATATATATAATATATATATATATATATATATATATATATTATATATATATATATTAAGTTTGTTCATATCTATATCTATATATATATATAATATATAGGAATAGATAG
>CM042167.1:67943635-67961135 GCA_023376005.1 Doryteuthis pealeii | reverse complement strand
CCCCAAACAAACAAACAAACAAAAAAACAGCAAACAATTATAATTTCTAAGTAATAAATATCCTGGTACCTTGGCTTACGAGTGCTTCAGCTTACGAGTTTTACAAGTTACAAGCTGTCACTTGGATGATTTTTTTTTATTTGTGTTCAGAGCTAATATTAGAGCAATGAGTGAGCTTCAGATACGCTTATATTAATAAGTTCACAAAAAAACATTTAAGTTCACAAATTTATCATGCCAAGAAATAATAAAACAAAACAACCCCCCACCCCCCAAAAAAAAACAAAAACAAAAAACAAAAAAACAATTTTCATTTCGAAGTAATAAATACCCTGGTACCTTGGCTTACGAGTGCCCCGTATTACGCTTTGTGTTAAGAGTTAACATTGGAGGTACGAGTGAGCTTCAGATTCGCTTATATTAATAAGTTCACAAAAAAACATTTAAGTTCACAAATTTATCACGCCAAGAAATAATAAAACAAAACAACCCCCACCCCAAAAAAAAAAACAAAAAAAACAATTTTCATTTCAAAGTAATAAATACCCTGGTACTTGGCTTACGAGTGCCCCCATCTTACGCTTTGTGGTAAGAGCTAACATTGGAGGTACGAGTGAGCTTCAGATACGCTTATATTAATAAGTTCACAAAAAAACATTTAAGTTCACAAATGTATCATGCCAAGAAATAATAAAACAAAACAACCCCCACCCCACCCCAAAAAACAAAACAACAATTTTCATTTCAAAGTAATAAATACCCTCGTACATTGGCTTACGAGTGCCCCGTCTTACGCTTTGTGGTAAGAGCTAACATTGGAGGTATGAGCGAGCTTCAGATACGCTTATATTAATAAGTTTCACAAAAAACATTTAAGTTCACAAATTAATCACGCCAAGAAATAATAAAACAAAAACAACCCCCACCCCCACCCCAAAAACAAAACAACAATTTCCATTTCAAAGTAATAAATACCCTGGTACCTTGGCTTACGAGTGCCCCATCTTACACTTTGTGGTAAGAGCTAACATTGGAGGTACAAGCGAGCTTCAGATACGCTTATATTAATAAGTTAACAAAAAACATTTAAGTTCACAAATTTAAAACGCCAAGAAATAATACAACCCCCAAAAAAAAAACAAGAAAAAAAACAAGAAAAAAGAAACAATTTTCATTTCAAAGTAATAAATACACTGGTACCTTGACTTACGAGCGACCCGACTTACGAGTTTTCCGAGTTACGAGTTGTCACTGTCGTTTTTTGCTTCGTGTTTAAAGAATTAATATTTGAGGTACGATCAAGCTTCAGATACGCTTATGCCAATAAGTCCATTAAAAACATTCAACTTTCCAAATTTATCACGCCCATATAATAATATTACAGTGATACCTTAACTTACGAGCTTCCCGAGTTACGAGTTATTACTCAGTTGATTTTTTTGCTTTGTGTTAAGAGCTAAAATTTGAGGTACGATCAACTTTCCGATACGCTTATATTAATAAGTTCACTAAAAACATTTAAGTTTCCAAATTTATTACACCAAAGAATAATATTAGTGGTACCTTGGTTTACGAGTGCTCCAAATTACGAGTTTTCCGAGTTACGAGCGATTAATCGGTGGACTTCTTTTTGTGTTGCGAACTAAAATTTGAAATACGAACGATCTTTGATAAGTTTACTATTATCACGCCAAAGAAAAATATCACTGAGGTACCTTG
Organism: Doryteuthis pealeii; assembly: GCA_023376005.1. Lineage (NCBI taxonomy): Eukaryota > Metazoa > Mollusca > Cephalopoda > Myopsida > Loliginidae > Doryteuthis > Doryteuthis pealeii. The sequence continues at coordinate 67,959,416 of CM042167.1, read as the reverse complement.
ACTTACGAGTGCCCCAACCTACAAGTTTTCTGAGTTACGAGCTATTGTTACATAATTATTAGATTCCTAATATTTATGTACAGTTGTGTAGAAACTAAAATGGCTGTTATAAGTTGCAGCCGGCGGCCTTGAAGGATTGAATGACAAGGCTTGACCTCAGTTCTGATCCTCCTTCCGGTGGATACCGTGAGAATCGGTGGAGAAGACCCTCTTCCGGTTTATATTAGAAAGAGATTTTGGTCAGATCGGCCAAAAACCACGACGGTGTTCAGTCTTGTTATGCACGTGCCGACTCAATCTGCGCAGGTAGTCTGGTGGGGATTTAAGAATAAAATATGATCTAAGTTAAATCGAAATCTTGTTTTATTATCTAAAAACTACCAATGACACAGGGCTTCTGATAAAGAGAAATCCCCAATGGAAGACCAGACACGAAGTCCCCAAGACGAAGTCCAGACGCTAGAAGAGACGCTAGAAGAAGAGAAGTAAGAAAGAAAGGAAGGAAAGAGAGTATACAACACTATTCAAGTTCAAATGAGACAAATTAGCAGATGGCTAAAAGCTGGTCAGTTGCTATTCAGCACTTGGAATAATGCGTCGTCAACTCTGGTCAAAGCTCTGTCCAGCAAAACAACACCTGGTTTTGTGTGTATAGAAAAGAGAACAAACATATGGTGAACAATGACGGAACATAAGAATATATTGTTCAGACATAGTTGTTTTTTTTTCATGGTGTTGCGAGCTAAAATTAGAGGTACCAGCGAGCTTCAGATAAGCTTATGTTAATAAGTTCATTAAAGATATTAAAGTTTCCAAATTCCTTAGAAGAATACTACCGTTGTACCATGACTTACGAGAGCCCCCACCTACGAGTTTTACATGTTACGATTTTTTTGCTTTGTAAAGAGCTGTAATTTGAGGCACGAGCGAGCTTCAGATACGCTTATGTTCATAAGTTAACTAAAAACATTTAAGTTTATGAATTTATTACACCAAATAAAAATATTATTTATCGTTTAAAGAATAATATTACAATAGTACCTTGGTTTATGAGTGCTCCAACTTAAGAGTTTTTCGAGTTACGAGCGATTAATCGGTGGACTTCTTTTTGTGTTGCGAGCTAAAATTTGAAATACGAACGAGCTTTGATAAGTGTACTATTATCACGCCAAAGAAAAATATCACTAAGGTACCTTGACTTACGAGTGCCCCGACCTACAAGTTTTCTGAGTTACGAGCTATTCAAGTTCAAGTGAGACAAATTGGCAGANTGACTAAAGGCTGGTTCAAGTTGCTATTTCAGAACTTGGAATAATGCGTCGTCAACTCTGGTTCAAAGCTCCTGTCCAGCAAACAACACATGGTTTTTGTAGTGAATAGAAAGAGAAACAAATATTATAGTGAACAATGCGAACATAAGAATAATTGTTCAAACATAGTTTGTTTTTTTTTGCATAGTGTTTGCGAGCTATAAAATTAAGAGTACCGCGAGCTTCAGGATAAGCTGTATGTTAAATAAGTTCATAAAGATATAGCCACAATAATATGCACCATCCTGGTGCAAGTATTTAAGCTTTTAATGAGATGAAACTATCGTATTAAATAGAGGCAGACAAGAAGAGATATGTAACAGAGTGGGTGATAATAGAAAAATAGAAATGAAACTTCCTTCCATCACCCCGTCTTACATCCTGAATTTTACTTATTTAACCAATTTAGTTAAAGTAGGGAAATGAAATAAAATGACATAAATTTTTTTATTAATGGATTTCATTTAAGATTCATTGAAGAGATTTTTGCTTATATTCATTAAAATAAAACCAAACAGAAATCAATAATACTAAGCACATATTTAATAAAATCACATTTTAATATCAATATGCAAATAGCCTTCCCGTTCACACTGCAAACCGCTATTTTTTGTATATATAATACAATTGCATATTTTTGTATGTAGATCCGGCCAACGCCGGGGTCCAGTGGCTTCGGCCGCTTGGATCTTTGCTAGTTAATATGCGTCGATCCCAGGGGGCCATCCCCCCAGGCAACACCTGCCCGCCTCGATTAAAGGGGCAGGGCTGGGTTTATTGCCCAGTGCCTGAGGCGCCCCCCTTGAGGGGAATGCCGACGGGATCGACGCAATTTTTCAACTGCCATTCCATGGCTTCGGCTCTGGGTAGGTCCCACGTTAATAAGGGACTTAGTGTGCCTGACCGTACACAGTGGGGTACGCGGTAAATATCGTATGTACGAGATCCGGCCAACTGCCGGGTCCAGTGGCTTCTGTGCTCCTGTGTACTGTCTAAAGTTAATAGCGCGTCGATCCCAGGGGGCCATCCCCCAGTCAAACCTGCCTCGCCTCGATTTAAAGGGCAGGGCTGGGTTTATTGTGCCCAGTGCCTGAGGCGCCCCTTGAGGGGGAATGCCGACGGGATCCGACGCAAGTTTTTTCATCCTGCCACTCCAACGAGCTTCGCCGTGTGCGGTTTCCCCACGTTAATTAGGGACTTTGTGCCCTGAACCCGTACAAGTGGGTACGCGGTAAATACAGTCGATAGACCTGGCCAACGCACGGGTCCAGTGGCTTCGGCCCTGGATCCGTTGCTAGTTTCCACATAGCTGTCTGAATCTCTCAAGGGCCATCCCCCGGGCAACACCTGCACCCCTCGTTTAAAGGGCAGGCTGGGCTTATTGCCCAGTGCCTCGAGCGCCCCCTTGAGGGAATGCGACGGTGGATCGACTCAATTTTTCACTGCCACTCCACGGCTTCGGCCGTGGGTGGGCCACAGTTATAGACTTGTGCCGGACCCGTAACAAGTGGTACGCTGGTAAATACCAGTAGACCTGCCAACGCCGGGGTCCAGGGCTTCGGCCTGATCTTTGCTACGTTAATAGCGTCGATCCCAGGGGCCATCCCCCCAGGCAACACCTGCCCCCTCGATGTAAAGGGGCAGGCTGGGTTATTGCCCAGTGCCTGAAGGCGCCCCCCCTTGAGGGGAATGGCCGACGGCATTCGACGCAATTTTCACCTGCCATTCCATGAGCTTCGGTTGTGGGTGCCCACGTTAATAGGACTTTTGCCTGACCCGTACAAGTGGTACGCCGGTGGTAAATACAGTTAGAACCTTGCCAACGCGGTGGTCCAGTGGCTTCGGCCCTGGATCGTTTACTAGTTAAATAGCGTCGATCCCTCAGGGTCCATCCCCCCAGCAACCACCTTCGCCCCCTCGATTTAAAAGGGCAGGGCTGGTATTATTGCCCAACATGCTGAGGCGCCCCTTGAGGGGAATGCCACGGGATCGACGCAAAATTTTTCACCTGCCACCTCACGAGCTTCGGCCAGTGGGTGGTCCCACGTAATAGGGGACTTTGTGGCCTGACCCTACAAGTGGTACCGGTTAAATACAGTATACCTGGCCAACGCCGGGGGTCCAGTGGCTCGCCCTGGATCTTTACTAGTAATAGTCGTCGATTCCCAGGCGGCCATCCCCCACCAGTGGCACACCTCCCCCTCGATTTTCAGGGGAAGGTGTGTTGTAATTTTTTTTTTTTATAATTGTTTTATTGTTATTATTATTAATTTTTTGTTGAATTTTTTTCTTTGTTAAAATCTACCTGTAGTTTGCTTTATGATGGTCGTAGCTTATTGTCTTTCCTCTCGTTTGTAGGTGGTGTATATGCCTGACAGTAAAGACGGAAATCGAATCTCGCAATTTTTCTACGCAATGATGAGACTCTCTGCATCAGAAGCTTCAGCGTTAAAACCAGATATAAGAAGGCTGTGCGTCGTCCCACTGATTAATAGACTTTTTGTGCTTCTGTGAGCTCTTCGTATTTCGATTTGCATGTAGGGACGGTAGTTGGCGAAGAAGCGTAAAATACTTTTAGATCAGATTTATTTTTTTTGTTTTTAAATAGTTTTTAAATTGTCTTGCCACAAAAGTTGAGAAATTTTATGTCCATTCTATCTAATATTATTATTTACTAGTTTTTTTCTTATTCTATTGCTGTATATTGTATTAAGTTTATCTACATTCAATTGATTTTTTTGTTTTACTTAAATTAATATCATATAATCTTATTGTTTATTGATATCGTGATGTTATTACTTTACATTTATTGTTAAGTGGCTTATCAGCTACTCGATTACACAGTAATAGGATCCTCGTTTCAGTATCCTAGCCTGCAGAACTCAAATAATAATTTTACCACCAACTCACTAAACTAACATGCTTATCGTCAAGTTAACATCCGTATGAACATCAGAGGATTGAGTGCTGAAGCTCGCATCGTGCTCCTGAGCTACATGCCTACATTACGACAGATGTCCAGAAACCCGCGATCTCCGAATAATATCTCGTCAGCGAGCTTAACATATTCTCGATAGTGTCGCTTCTGATTAATTTCCACACAACGCTCAGATTTCACCCTGCTACTCAATCAATTCAAGAAACGTAACAAATAAAGTTACTTAACATATCATATAAGTATATAGTTTCGGTTATCATATAGAAAAACACTACAATCTCACCTGATAATAAGAAAGATTTAAGTTTAAACCTAAATTCTATTTAAGTAATACTACCGTTTGATACCTTGACTTTACGAGACCTCCCACCTATCGAGTTTTACATTTACGAGTCATAATCGCGTCATTTTTGCTATTGTGTGTAAATGAGCTGTAATATTTGAGGCACGTAGCGAGCTTCAGATACGTCTATATGTTCATAGTTAAACTAAAACATGATATAAGTTTATGAATGTATTACAACCAAATAATAAAATATTTATATTGATTTCGTTTTACAAACGATGAGTTCGAAATACTCCTTAATCATCTGTTGTCCACAAATATTATCTTTAAGTACCGAACTATACTCATCAACTGTGTGTAGTATGAATAAACCTACTTTCGGGTAACAGTTTACGTAACCCGCTAATCCCATAAATTTATGGTATTCCTGATTAAAATAGCGTCACTTCTATATGTTCTTCTACAAGGACGCTAGTTATTAGATATTATATGATAAAGCAACTGCTCGCTTGAAGCAAATTTCTTTGAAGTGTATAGACTATTGGCTCAGTAAATTTCGTAATAGTCATTAGCCACGAAGAATTGTACTGCATTCGAATGAGGCTTTAGCGGCAAGATTGCTAAATTCTGATCTATTTTTCAAGAGTCACCCCTAATCATGGTACACCCTATTAGGCCAAGCGTAGAGCATGTCGCTGAAGAGAGGAGATACAAGTGGCGTAGTAACGTATAAACATTCGGATAATTAATTGAAAAATAATCAATGACAAGCAACCCGCGAATAAACGTGCGCGACGTGACACCGTACAGTTGTTTCAACTATTATAGTCTCATCTACAGTTGAACAACTGTACGGTGTTCCACGTCGCGCACGTTATTCGCCGGGTTTGCTTGTCATGATTATTTTCAATAATTATCGAATTTTATATGATATACGCACTTTAATTGCCTTCAAAAAATATAATAGATAATATATGTATATACACACACACACACACACACACACACACACACACACACATAATATATATATATATATATATATATATATTATATTATGGGAGTAAAACGAGGAATAATCTGACAGTATATGGAGAAAAGTAAGAGGAAGCGCGTGGTGTAATGGTTATAGTTATGGGAAATGGACTCGTCACCTCGAGTTCAAATCCTGGACGTGGTAATTGCATTTCACTTAGCGCTAATACCCTTGGGAAATGTATGAATCCTACTATCCCTGCAGCTATGGATAAATAGTAGGGCAGACTGGGATTTAACCTTGGTTAGGCAACCGGTCTAGGAGAAGGAAAACTCTGAATTCAAACCTGTTGAACTCCGCTGGACTGAATAAAGGGTTAGGTTCAAAGATCCGTGGTGGCTCCCGATTACGACAAGAAGTCCCAGAGTTCGAAAAGAAGGTCCCCGAGTCCGAGATGGTTCCCGAATCCGAGAAGGCTCCCGAGTCCGACAAGAAATACCTGAAGAAGGCCGGAGGCCACATCGGCCGAAACATTGTACCGATGACAATGAAGATGAGAACAACAGTCCGAATAATACCAATAATACTAAACTTATTTACATCAGCTCTGTACGGACACTATATGTCGTGTAGAGGATCTACCAAGAGCAATGAACAATAGGGATGGATAGTGGGTTTGTATGTGTGTGTGTATGAGAGAGAGAGAGAGAGAGAGAGAGAGAGAGAGAGAGAGAGAGAGAGAGAGAGAGAGAGAGAGAGAGAGAGAGAGAGAGAATGTGTGTGTGATTCAAAGGAATCCGTACTACCAGCACGACTTGATGATGATTAGGATTCCAATGTATCGTTGAAAATATAAATGATTATGATTATAATCAAACATTTAGAAATTAATAAAATTTCGCCATTAGATGGCCCATAAAGGTGTTGGCATGCCGTAAAACAAATAAACCAAAGCAAACTAATAGCAGCTCTAGGGTAAGCGACCTTTCATCGATCGTCAACGTTATTAACTGCGTTGGCTGCTAAAGAAATAGAATTGCTAGAAATTACTGATCTTTGCCGATAGAAACATTACAAATAAACAAATACATAAAACAAATGGATAAAAGAAACAAAAATAGAAGGAAAAGAAAATGGCCAACACCCCAGGAACGCTGCGTTTCACCCCCAAATAAATCACATCACCTCAGACACTGAACTCGCCAGTGTCTCTGATTGGTGTAAAATAAGAACGAAGATTGACCAATCAGAATTGAGACAGTATCGATGGTCGTTTGGGTGCCAAAGGGATTATATTGAATCATTGAAGAATTATATCATTTTTTAGTATGAGTCATTTTTGAGTCTAAAAAAAAAAAAAAGAAAAAAAGAAGAAAAAAGAAAAAACCCAAACAAACAAAAAAAAACATAAAAAAACAGCAAACAATTATTTCTAAGTAATAAATATCCTGGTACCTTGACTTACGAGTGCTTCAACTTACGAGTTTTACAAGTTACAAGCTGTCACTTGGCTGTTTTTTTATTTATTTGTGTTCAGAGCTAATATTAGAGCAATGAGTGAGCTTCAGATACGCTTATATTAATAAGTTCACAAAAACATTTAAGTTCACAAATTTATCACGCCAAGAAATAATAAAACAAAACACCCCCCACCCACCCCAAAAACAAAACAACAATTTTCATTTCAAAGTAATAAATACCCTGGTACATTGGCTTACGAGTGCCCCGTCTTACGCTTTGTGGTAAGAGCTAACATTGGAGGTACAAGCGAGCTTCAGATACGCTTATATTAATAAGTTCACAAAAAACATTTAAGTTCACAAATTTATCACGCCAAGAATAATAAAACAACCCCCCCCAAAAAAAAACAACAAAAAACAATTTTCATTTCTAAGTAATAAATACCCTGGTACCTTGGCTTACGAGTGCCCGTCTTACGCTTTGTGGTAAGAGCTAACATTGGAGGTACAAGCGAGCTTCAGATACGCTTATATTAATAAGTTCACAAAAAACATTTAAGTTCACAAATTTATCACGCCAAGAAATAATAAAACAACCCCCCCAAAAAAAAACAACAAAAAAACAATTTTCATTTCTAAGTAATAAATACCCTGGTACCTTGGCTTACGAGTGCCCCATCTTACGCTTTGTGTTAAGAGCTAACATTGGAGGTACGAGCGAGCTTCAGATACGCTTATATTAATAAGTTCACAAAAACATTTAAGTTCACAAATGTATCACGCCAAGAAATAATAAAACAACCCCCCCCAAAAAAAAAACAATTTTCATTTCAAAGTAATAAATACCCTGGTACCTTGGCTTACGAGTGTCCCGTCTTACGCTTTGTGGTAAGAGCTAACATTTGGAGGTACAAGCGAGCTTCAGATACGCTTATATTAATAAATTCACAAAAACGTTAAAGTTCACAAATTTATAACGCCAAGAAATAATACAACCCCCCCCTCAAAAAAAAGAAAAAAAACAATTTTCATTTCAAAGTAATAAATACCCTGGAACCTTGGCTTACGAGTGCTCCGTCTTACGCTTTGTGGTAAGAGCTAACATTGGAGGTATGAGCGAGCTTCAGATACGTTTATATAATAAGTTAAAAAAAAAACATTTAAGTTCACAAATTTATAACGCCAAGAAATAATACAACCCCCCCAAAAAAAAAACAAGAAAAAAAAACAATTTTCATTTCAAAGTAATAAATACACTGGTACCTTGAGCGACCCGACTTACGAGTTTTTCGAGTTACGAGTTGTCACTCTCGTTTTTTGCTTCGTGCTTAAAGTTTTAATATTTGAGGTACGATCAAGCTTCAGATACGCTTATGCCAATAAGTTCATTAAAAACATTCAACTTTCCAAATTTATCACGCCCAGATAATAATATTACAGTGATACCTTAACTTACGAGCTTTCCGAGTTACGAGTTATTACTCAGTTGATTTTTTTGCTTTGTGTTAATAGCTAAAATTTGAGGTACGATCAACTTTCCGATACGCTTATATTAATAAGTTCACTAAAAACATTTAAGTTTATGAATTTATTACACCAAAGAATAATATTAGTGGTACCTTGGTTTACGAGTGCTCCAAATTACGAGTTTTCCGAGTTACGAGCGATTAATCGGTGGACTTCTTTTTGTGTTGCGAGCTAAAATTTGAAATACGAACGAGCTTTGATAAGTTTACTATTATCACGCCAAAGAAAAATATCACTGAGGTACCTTGACTTACGAGTGCCCCAACCTACAAGTTTTCTGAGTTACGAGCTATTGTTACATAATTATTAGATTCCTAATATTTATGTACAGTTGTGTAGAAACTAAAATGGCTGTTATAAGTTCAGCCGGCGGCCTTGAAGGATTGAATGACAAGGCTTGACCTCAGTTCTGATCCTCCTTCCGGTGGATACCGTGAGAATCGGTGGAGAAGACCCTCTTCCGGTTTAGATTAGAAAGAGATTTTGGTCAGATCGGCCAAAAACGACGACGGTGTTCAGTCTTGTTATGCACGTGCCGACTCAATCTGCGCAGGTAGTCTGGTGGGGATTTAAGAATAAAATATGATCTAAGTTAAATCGAAGTCTTGTGTTATTATCTAAAAACTACCAATGACACGGGGCTTCTGATAAAGAGAAATCCCCAATGGAAGACCAGACACGAAGTCCCCAAGACGAAGTCCAGACGCTAGAAGAGACGCTAGAAGAAGAGAAGTAAGAAAGAAAGGAAAGAGAGTATACAACACAATTCAAGTTCAAATGAGACAAATTAGCAGATGGCTAAAGGCTGGTCAGTTGCTATTCAGCACTTGGAATAATGCGTCGTCAATTTTGGTCAAAGCTCTGTCCAGCAAAACAACACTTGGTTTTGTGTGAATAGAAAAGAGAACAAACATAGGAATATATTGTTCATAGGAATATATTGTGCTTTGATTTACGTGTGCCCTAATTTAAGAGTTTTCCGAGTTACAAGCTATTACTCGGACGATTTTTTGTTTTGTGTTAAGTACTAAAATTTAAGGTGCAAACGAGCTTCAGGTACGCTTATGTTAATAAGTTCACTAAAAACATTCAACTTTCCAAATTTATTACACCAAAGAATAATATTAGTGGTACCTTGGTTTACGAGTGCTCCAACTAACGACTTTTTCGAGTTACGAGCGATTAATCGGTGGACTTCTTTTTGTGTTGCGAGCTAAAATTTGAAATACGAACGAGCTTTGATAAGTGTACTATTATCACGCCAAAGAAAAATATCACTGAGGTACCTTGACTTACGAGTGCCCCGACCTACGAGTTTTCTGAGTTACGAGCTATTCAAGTTCAAATGAGACAAATTGGCAGATGGCTAAAGGCTAGTCAGTTGCTATTCATCACTTGGAATAATGCGTCGTCAATTCTGGTCAAAGCTCTGTCCAGCAAAACAACACTTGGTTTTGTGTGAATAGAAAAGAGAACAAACATATAGTGAACAATAATAGAACATAAGAATATATTGTTCAGACATAGTTGATTTTTTCATGGTGTTGCGAGCTAAAATTTGAGGTACCAGTGAGCTTCAGATAAGCTTATGTTAATAAGTTCATTAAAGATACTAGCAAATATATGCACCATCCGGGTGCAAGTATTTAAGTTTTAATGTAATGAAATATCGTATTAAATTAGAGGCAGACAAAAGGATATGTAACAGAGTGGGGGTATAATAGAAAAATAGAAATAAAACTTACTCTTCCATCACTCCCTTCTTTCATTGCTGAATTTTACTTATTTAACAATTTAGTTAAAGTAGGAAATAAAGAATAAAATGACAGTTATTTTTTCTTGTTAATGGATTTCATTTAAGATTCATTGAAGAGAATTTTACTTATATTCATTAAAATAAAACCAAACAGTTAGAAATCAATAATACTAAGCACATATTTAATAAAATCACATTTTTAATATCAATATGCAAATTAGCCTTCCCATTCACACTGCAAACCGCTATTTTTTGTATATATAAATACAATTGCATATTATTTGTATGTAGATATGGACAACACTAATAAAAAGGTGAAGAAATTTTATTAATAATTGAGGTTTAAATATAAATAAAATCATGGAGAATGTGATGTAAATAACTATGTTAATTGTGACTCGATTAGTAATAATATTTTTATTTGGTGTAATAAATTCATAAACTTAAATGTTTTAAGTTAACTTATGAACATAAGCATATCTGAAGCTCGCTCTTGCCTCAAATTACAGCTCTTTACACAAAGCAAAAAAATCGACCGAATTATAGCTCGTGACATGTAAAACTCGTAGGTGGGGGCTCTCGTAATCAAGGTACAACGGTAGTATTCTTCAAATGAATTTGGAAACTTAAATCTTATTATAATGGAGATAGTTTCGGTTACATATAGAAAAACACACAATCTCCATTATAATAAGATTTAAGTTTCCAAATTCCTTTGAAGAATACTACCGTTGTACCTTACGAGAGCCCCCACCTGGGCCTAACAGGTACTACCGCTCCGGGTCAGTGTGGACCAGGAAGCAATGGTGATGAAGGGATGTTCCACATTCCCCAAACCTCCAAAACTGGAACCTCACCATCAGATAGAGTTTAACGTCATTCCCAGGACATGTAGACCCGCAGCCACCGCCTTCTAGCACCCATATGATAAAAAGGGGTTGGGGCTTGCCATAAGGGTAATAGGGTTGGGAAAATCATATAGGTGCTAGGGCTTGACGTGACCAGCCGATACTTATTAGTACTATCAATGCTTTGAGAACCAATGTATTAATAAAAGGGCCGGTTTAGCTCAGTCGGTAGAGCATTCGGCTAGGAACCACAAGGTTTCGTGTTCGATACCAGGCCTCGCCAACTCAGTGTATGAGTAGCACAGGGATCTGCGCAGTAAAGTAAGGAGCTGATGGTAGGTGTGGCGCTCCACCTCAGACACTGAAACAATCTCCTTGGTCTAGCGCTAGTGAAAAGGGGATAGACTCCCTCGCGGTCTGGCTGATACCGACATTAGGCCGCCCCGACGACTTTACTTACAATCATTTTAAGCAGGTAAATTTAGTTGCAATATTAATGTTTTAAGAGCAAATGTATTAGTAAAGTCCATAGCCATTTTAAATTGGTAAACACTTCTTGGTCTGAAAAAGATCCATTGGATCCACAAATGGGACCCGAACAAGTACTATCAGTGTTGGATTTTTTACTGATATAGTTACTTACTAAGCTTAGCTTAGATGTGGCACAAGGCCAAATTATGGGGCACCCAGTGAGAATCGAACTCACTAACAATAGTCTGCAAACATAGCTTGCTAACCATCAAACCACACGAGGTGCCTATTTTATTTTACTGATATAGTTATTTACTAAGCTTAGCTTAGATATGGCACAAGGCCAGAAGTATGGGCACCCAGTGAGAATCGAACTCACTAACAATGGTCTGCTAATCTAGCTTGCTAACCATTTCACCACACGAGGTGCCTATTTTTATTTTACTGATATAGTTATTTACTAAGCTTAGCTTAGATATGGCACAAGGCCAGAAGTATGGGGCACCCAGTGAGAATCGAACTCACTAACAATGGTCTGCTAATCTAGCTTGCTAACCATTTCACCACACGAGGTGCCTATTTTTATTTTACTGATATAGTTATTTACTAAGCTTAGCTTAGATATGGCACAAGGCCAGAAGTATGGGGCACCCAGTGAGAATCGAACTCACTAACAATGGTCTGCTAATCTCGCTTGCTAACCATTACACCACATGAGGTGCCTATTTTATTTTACTGATATAGTTATTTATCAAGCTGAGCTTAGATATGGCACAAGGCCAGAAGTGTGGGTCGCCCAGTGAGAATCGAACTCACTAACAATGGTCTGCTAATCTAGCTTGCTAACCATTACACCAAATGAGGTGCCCTATTATTTACAAAGCTTAGCTCAGGATACGTCACAAGGCCAGCTGTATGGGATACCCAGTGAGAATCGAACTCACTAACAATAGTCTGCCAATCTAGCTTGCTAACTATTACACCACATGAGGTGCCTATTTTTTTTTTTACTGATATAAGGTGTATGCTAGTTTCCCGCCTATACTTATAGACTAGGCGAGATCATGTGGTCTATCCTTAGCCAATCGCTGGGTTACTTAAGCGCTGATTCTTTCTCAGTCTACTCGCAACAATCGACGAAGGAACCTAGGATTCTCTACCCGAGAGGATTACCCAAAGGATTCAAATCGGAGGACCCTTAACCGAGAATTAACTGGCCAACGATGGCCCTTAAAAACTTAACAATCAGTCTGGGTCAAAGTGGATCTGGGTGTAATGGAAATAAAAGCTCCAGAAACTGAACTTCATTACATGAAAGACACTACTCGAATAGCAAGGACGAACACATAAGTGATGTTCTGTTAACAAATAATTAAAAATACGTCACGGACGCGTTTGACCACCACTTACGCCGAAAGGTCTCGTTGTTTATTTTTTGATGTCGGTAACACAATTGGCCACCAGGATCACAGGTGGTAGTGTTGCATAGCTCTTTTTTACTTACTTCTATTCTTCTTCTGGCGTCTTTGATATCTTAAGTTCTTCTAGGTCTCTTCTAACATCTCTTCGTCTTGGTGACTTCGTCTTGGTGGTCGTCGCATTTAACTCATTTCTTCTTCTAGATCACTCTTGTTACCAAGACATTCATTAATCACAAAACCGTGTTATTTTCTTAAAGCTTTTATTTCCTTAACTAAACCTTTCATGTAACTAAACATCTGACTAACATAGCGCGCGTATGCAGTGAGTTCCAGTTAAGGCAGGACATCTTCTCTGCCCGACGTCTAAACTGAAACTGAGGACCCAACCAGGTCCCACGTGACTTCACGTATTTCGCGAGCTTTCTGTACTATTCCATGGAAAGTCCCGCCCGTGATATGAAGAGGGCCATCCCTTTAGAAATACAGGGGATTGACAATAATCTTATGCAACCGCATAGATTATGTAACAGTAGGAGGCAGCCACTGCATTAGACCGGCATGAGCGCTTTCCATCCTGTAGCCTCTAGTTTCACGAAATTTGCGGTATTGTTAATTTGTGGGAAGTGTAACTTGGGTAAAATTGCGGACATAGCACAAAGAACTGGCTACTCGAATGAGGCTAGCGCAAGATGCAATCATTCCAACTGCTTTCTGTGAGTACAGCTTTGTCATATAAATAAATATTGTAATATGAAATTTGCATTAGTGCAAAATGACACACCTCTCTTATTCTGGAGGTTGCGTGATTTATGATATATATATATATATATATAATATATATATATATATATATATATATATATATATATATATAATTTGCTTTATACCCAATCATCTCTGATTTATTCATTCGTTACTTTTGTAGACAACAAGTAAACATCCCGCTGACAACAATAATAATCGCCCTTGCGTATTGGTGTACACGCACACATATACATAGCTGGGCACACAGACACCACATACATACATGGGTGCACACATACACACACATACATACATACATACATGGGTACACACACACAGATAACTACACCACAAACAACGAATTGTTGTTTTTCCAACGAGCGAGCGGCTAATTAACTGTTCGTGCAACTGAGCTTAATTTCGCAAAAGTGATACGTATCTCGAGTCTCCTACGGGGATTACACTTCACGGTAAAAGATCTGCGAAATCATACACGGCAGGCACCATATCACAATAAGCGTTCCCCTGTTGGGCACCGCGTCGCGGAACAATGGTTAGCATTCTGAATAGCGAGTTCGATCCTCACTGGATCATATCGTGGCGTAAATGTTAGTAAGCTAGTCTCGCAGATCCATTACTACTGAATAGCGTGTTCGATCCTCACTGGATCATATCGTGGCGTAATGGTTAGTAAGCTAGTCTCACAGATCCATTACTACTGAATAGCGAGGATCATATCGAGGCGTCTAGTCTCGCAGATCCATTAATAGCGAGTTCGATCGGATCATATCGTGGCGTAAATGTTAGTAAGCTAGTCTCGCAGATCCATTACTACTGAATAGCGAGTTCGATCCTCACTGGATGCCCCATACTTGCGATCTTATGTCATATCCGATCCATGGTGAACGGGTTGGGTAAATACAGGGCATTCCATCCTAGTGTAATGGATGGAAACCTAGTTTCATAGATCTATTATTACGGAATAGCAAGTTCGATCCTTACTGGATCATATTGGGATGTAATAGTAAGCTTAATCTCACAGATCCATTACTACTGAATAGCAAGTTCGATCCTCGCAGGATGCCCCGTACGTGCAACCTTATGTCACATCCATCCCGTGGTGAACGGGTTGGTAAATACAGAGCGTCTCATCGGATTGTAATGGTTAGCAACCTAGTCTCGCAGATCCATTACTAGTGAATAAAGAGCATTCGCTGAATGTCCCACACTTGTGACCTTGTGTCACATCCTACTCGTGGCACACGGGTTGGGTAAATAGCAACTGTTTATTAAATCAACATCCCATCATGGTATAATGGTTAGCAAGCTAGTCTCGCAAAATTATTACTACTAAATAGCAAGTTGGATCCTCGCTGGATCCAATACTTGCAACCTTGTGTCACATCCCAATCACAGCAAACAGGTTGGATAAATCCTATCATGGTATAATGTTAGCAAGCTAGTCCTCCCAGTTACATTACAAGTGAATAGTGAGTTGTGTCACGTTGTGTCACATCCTATTCGTGGTGGACGGTGTAGAATAATCATACAAGTTCCAATTACCGTCGAATTGGTAAGACAAGGCAACAAGTAGTCGTAACTGAAACGAATCTATCTTGCTGCTAATACTACTGCAAAATGCCAGGTTATACATGAAGCCCCTAACATCATAGAAACCAAGCAGCCAATCAGGACTCAAGGAATGGAATCACCCAAATGAGTTGGTACTTATTGAAATCAAGAATAGTCATTCTTAGCATTTGGATGATTCAAACCTGAGTCCTGATTGGCTGTTTGGTTTCTATGATGTTAGGAGGCTTCATGAATAACCTGGCATTTTGCAGTAGTATTGCAGCAAGATATATTCGTATTCAGTTACGACTACTTGTTGCCTTGTCTTACCAATTCGACGGTAATTAAAGCTAGTATGATTATTATCTCTCTCTCTCTCTCTCTCTCTCTCTCTATATATATATATTATATATATATATATATATATATATATATATATGTTTCGTTGAATTGAACAGACAATTCCTGTCTG
>CM042167.1:67936135-67938635 GCA_023376005.1 Doryteuthis pealeii | reverse complement strand
AACAGCACACACAAATATAATATATGTCACACATAGTATATTATAGTTTAAACAAACACATAATATATAGTAGTGTATAGTGTATAATATATATATATATAATATATTTTAAACACACATACCAAATATATATATATATATTTTAAAATTATATAAAGCAAGCACACACAGAATAGTATAGTATATATATATATATATACTATATAATATTTAATATATAAACACACACACAAATATATTTAGTATATAAGTATTATAGAGTATGCTTAAATATATAGAACACACACACAAATATATAGTATGTAATATATATTATATTTTTTAATGATATAAACACACACACAAATTATATTATATATATTTAACACCACACAAATATAATATATATATATTATATATAGTTATTAATCATATATATATAGTTATATTTAATGATATAGTAGTATATAATAAGTAGATATATTTAAACACACACAAATACATAATAGGTATCTTATTAACGAATGAGATTGTGTGTTTTTTCTGTCCTGTAGAAACCGAAATTATAATTGACTACTCAATCGAGACAATTCCCTTAAATTATTTAACGTCGAAAATTCTCCATGATTTCCATGTCTTTTTTAAAAAAAACCTTCAGGTATTAATAAAAATTGTTTTACATTATCTACATACCTGTTGACCATATCTACGTGATTTTACCGGCGTACCCCACTGTACCGGGTCAAGGCTCAAAGGTCACCTATTAAACAGTGGGACCCACCGCACTAAACCGGAAGCTCAAATGGGGTGCGGGTGAAAAAATTGCGATCATGAATCCCGTCCGCATTCCCCGCCTCAAGGGGGGCGCCCTTCCAGGCACTGGGGCAATATAACCCAATGTCCTGCCCCGTTTAAAACGTTCGAAGGGGAAGCAGGTGGTTGGCCTGGAAGGGGATGGCCCGCCTGCGGATCGACGGCCATTAATTATAGTCAGTGGTCCAGGAGGCCGAACCACTGCTTGACCATATCTCTAACATGATATGATTATTACCGCGGTACACGCCACTTGTACGGGTCAGGCAGCAAAGTCCCTATTGACTCGTGGGATCCACACCATCATAAGCCAAGCTCATGGAATGGCAGGTTTGAAAAATTGCGTCGATCCGTCCGCATTCCCCCCCTCACAAGGGAGGCGGCGGCACTCAAGGCACTGCGGCAATAAACCCAGCCCTGCCCCTTTAAAATCGAGGGGGCAGGTGTTGCCTGGGGGGATGGCCCCCTGGGATCGACGCCGTCAATTATGATCAATGGTCGCAGAAGGCCGAAGCCAACTGTTGACCATAATCTAGCATGAATAGTTTAACCGACAAAGATCCCGCGTCCACCACTTGTAACGGGTCAGGCACAAAGTTCCCTATTGAACGTGGGACCATCCCACAAGCCGAAGCTGACATGCCGCAGTGGCAAGGTGAACAGAATTGGATCGATCACCCGTCAGCATTTTCCGCCTCAAGGGGGGCGCCTCAGGCACTGGGCAATAAACGCCAGAGCCCTGGCCCCCTTAAATCAAGGGGGCGCAGGCTGGTTGCCTGGGGGGATGGCCGCCTGGATCGACGCCGTTAGATTATATTAATGGGTACGCAGGAAGGGCCGAAGCCACTGGTTGACATATCTGACATACTAACAACATGCAATTGTATTTATATATACACGAAAATAGCGGTTTACAGGTTGAAATCGGAAAGGCTAATTTGCATAGTTGAATATTTAACATTTGTTCATTTTAATAAAATATGTGCTTGGTATTATTGATTTCTAAAATTGTTTGGTTTTTATCTTAAGAAATGATAAAAACAGAAAATGCTCGTGGATAGAATGCTTAAAAGTTTGAAAATTTATTTACATAGAAAATATAACTGTATTATTATCACTTGTACTTGTCCTATTTAACTAAGAATAGTTAAATTAAGGAAAAATTTTACCAAATGAAGAGAGGAGGTAAATGGAAAATGAATGGGAATAGTTAGTTTTCAAAGTTGTTCTATTTTTTTCGATTATACCCCCTCTGTTGCAGAATTCTTTTTATCTGCAATTCTTAGTTCAGTTTTCATTAAGCCTTTCTAAATTTAATAATGATGAGTACTTTATTATTTATAGAATCCTAATACGTTAAAAATAACTTGCACTCCGGAGGGTGCATATATTGTGCTAAGTATAGAGTATATATAGTAGTATTAGATATATATATATAAGTATTTAGAACAGTGATATAACACACGAACACAATATATATATATAATATATTTAGAACGACAGCACAACAAATATATATAGGTATGCATATATATAATATATAATTGAAAACAGACACACAATATATATATATGTATAGTATATATTAATATCAATATATAATATATATATATATTACTATTTAAAGACACAGCACACGATGTTATATAATGTATATTATATAAGTTATAATTTAAACCACGACACACAAAATATAGTAGTATAGTAC
>CM042167.1:67926989-67936035 GCA_023376005.1 Doryteuthis pealeii | reverse complement strand
CATCCGATCTTTCATCAGGCCTCCAACGACCCGCTCTGTACGTTCCTGATGATTTTAGAGAAGCAAACTGGAACAAATAGAATTTGGCAACCGTTGGGGAATTTCTGTCTATTTACGCTACCACGGCCAGGGGAAAGCGGGGTCAGAGTTTGGATACCGGCATGTAAGCCGAAAGAATCTTCCTTAAAAAGTGATATTGTAAAACAAAAGTATCTGGTACCTTATCGAAAAGAGCGGGGTCTGCATCATAGAAACGAGTAATCAAGTGAGATACCATGGGATTTTTTGTAATTTGGGCACCCTTGGTGGAAAACAATGGTTAGGCATTCTGATAGGTGGGGCGGACTGAACCCACATTATGAGTTCTTTTAGGAAAAATATAAAAGAAAGAAAAGATTAGCAAACAATTTAATAGTATTCTGAAAACCCATTGCCAATTCTCCGCCCGTCGGTGGGGGCTAGAATTGCACGAACTGCACCCTCAGAGGTAAGGGGACTCCCCGATGGGGGCCACCGGTTGGCGTGGTGGCGACCCCGTGATTGCTTAGGATAGAGCCCAGGGGGATGAGGCAATTCATGGGACTTGCAAAACTTTCCACCTTGGGGCCCTATCTGGGCTAGACGGGCAGTCGGAGAGGGCCCCTCAGATCTCAATCGGCTGGTCACATCAAGGCCCTAAGGCAACCCTATCTATGATCGTCCCAAAAACCCCCTTATGCCCTTATTATGGGCAAGGCCCCAACCCCTTTTTTTTACATCATAATTAGGGTTGCTAGGAAGGCGGTGGCTGCGGGTCTACATGTTTCCCTGGAACTGAACGTAACTCTTTCTGATGGTGAGTTCCAGTTGAGAGGTTTGCGGAGAATGTGGAGCCACCCACATTCCATTCCACCCCTGCTCCCTGGTCATCTCTCTTGACCCGGAGTGAGATAACCTTGTTAGGGTTCCATCTATGACGAGTTAAATAGAAATGTATTTATAAAAAAAAATTGTACTTATCCATTAAGATTGATTAGTTCAAAAAACTTTATATTTCACGGTCATAAATGGACCAACTGTATGAGGCGTTTGCATATGCCGAAAAATACGCCAAAAACAACAACCATTGCAATTCTAATTAAGATTTCTAATATGAGAGTTGAATGATAGTGCGTCTAATCTTATCAAAATTCTTAAAATGCACGGGATTTAGTTAAAGTTAAAGTTAATTAATTAGAAAAACAAATGCACATTCGTCTACTAATTAGCACCACACAACATGGACGGTCTTATTCACCTCTGTCAGGGGTAGACAGTCGCTATATTCTAACTTGCCCCAGGCGAACCTATGGGCGTCGGTCTTACCCCACTTTTACATGGAGCGCAGTCGGAGCATAATTACTTCTTACTGTCTCCACACGCCGACAGGGGGGGACCGTTCTTCACTCTTACAGGGCGTTGCTGCTCGGGCATACTATCTTTACGCCCATGGGCTGATCAGAACAGGTTTTCTTTATATTCCCGCTCAGGCAGGGAAGTGAGTCAAGCATATTTTACTATGGGCCCCATCGGGGCATCAGGGCGGTCTTACTCCTCTACCCAGGGGGTGGAGGTCGCATATTCTACTCCCAGCGGGGGGACAGGGCGACGTCTTCCAGTTCTACAGTGCGCGCCCAGTCAGCATAATTTCTACTAAGCAAGCCGACATGAGGTTTGGGGCCTTACCCCCTCTGTAGGCCTTTGCTGATCGGATCTATTCTATTCTTTGGCCCAGTGAGGAGAGGCTGGACAGTCTTTACGCCATTCTTTTGTCAAGCAGGGTGCAGTCAAGGCATTAAATGCTACATGCCCCAACCGACAGAAACCTTACCTTCCTCATTGTAGTAGATAGCCACGCGGCTATTCATACATCACCCGTTAGCTGTCCGGTATATTCCCCCACTGCGAACCCGTGGAGGACAGCGAGTGGTCTTAACCACCTCTACGGGTGCTGTCGAGTCATAAGTGCTACTGCCCCAGCTGGACAAGGGACATCTTTTAACCTCTCTAGCAAGGGGTGGCTGTCAGCATATTAACTCTGCGCCAGGCGCAACAAGGCGTCTACCGCTCTACAAGGGGGAGGAGTTCCCGGGGGCATATTCTTAACTTTTGGCCGGCAGCCGACGGGGCAGTCCTTTACCCCTCTCACAAGTGGCGGCCAGAGGGGCCAGTCCAGAATATTCTTACTACCTTTAAAACCGGCAACCCAGACAAAACCCTTTCTCTTTAACTCCTCTGTAGCACGTGCAAGTCCGGGCGAACTTTCTACTAACCCAGCGAGAGCTGTCTTACCCCTCGACCCAGGGGTGCCATTTTTGCTTACGGTATATTCAACTGGGGACCGGGCCGACAAGCGGGGAATTAAATTGAAGATGTCGTTAATTGGGAATACAACGCGGATAGAACAGTTAGATACTAGTACGTTTTATCCCAAACCATGTTCCCAAATGGAACGTCTCATGTTAGAAAGAAAGTGGCAAGATAAGTGCTATAAATATACTCTGAATGCCAAAAAAACGCGTCTATAAGTTCACGAAACGCAAAGCCCCCCCCCCGCTCACTTTCTACCCACCTTCATGCATCCACCCAAACAAAACATAATCTTACCGAATGTAATATTCAAAGGAGGGGCAGTGGGCGTGACAGCGGGTAGAGCTGGAATGCTTGCCGATTGGTAAAATTAACCCCGCGGCTAAACTTTGCCACAAAGGGCCCACACACATATAATTACGCCTGTTGTTCATATATGTATTTATGTGTTGTATTATGTATAAACAAAATTGATTATATATGATTATATACCAAACACCTCACCCACACACCCAAGCCTGTGAGTTCACACAGACAAACCACCCACCACACACACACACACACACACACATATATATATATATATACATATATATACATATATATATATATATGATATATATAACACACACACAATTATATAATATATATATTTAAACACGCACAAATATATATATATATATATATATATATATAAAACAAACACAAATATATATATATATAAACATACACACACACACACATATATATATATATTTAAACAC
This sequence comes from Doryteuthis pealeii, assembly GCA_023376005.1. Classification (NCBI taxonomy): domain Eukaryota; kingdom Metazoa; phylum Mollusca; class Cephalopoda; order Myopsida; family Loliginidae; genus Doryteuthis; species Doryteuthis pealeii. The sequence goes on along the minus strand of CM042167.1, from coordinate 67,932,943 downwards.
ACACAAATATATAGATATATAAACACAAATATATATATATATATATATATATATATATATAATATATATACATAAACACAACACACATATATATATTTAAACACACACACACATATATATATACATTAAAAACACACACAAATATATATGTATTTATATTTAAATACACACAAATATATTATATATATATATATATATATATATATATTATATATATATATATGTAAACACGGTTGTTTAGAATGACTTTTTGCCGATAATTTTTGGGAGAATAAGTGCTTAATTGGAGTCGTACCTAATTTTTGAAAATTAATTAATTAATAATGAATTAGGCGGGAATACCTATTAAATGTATTTAATAGGTATTCCCGCCTAATTCATTATTAATTAATTAATTTTCAAAATTAGGTACGACTCAATTAAGCACTTATATAATATATATATATATATATATATATATATATATTTAAACATAGCACAAATATAATTATATTATTATATAGACACAATATATTATATAATATATATATATATATATATATATATATTATAACATAGACACAAAATTATATATATATATATATATATATATACATATATTTAAACAGACACAAATATATATATATATATATATATATATTTTAACATAGACACAAATATATATATATATATATATATATATATATATAATACATATATATATATATATATATATATATATATATATATATTTAAACATAGACACAATATATATATATATATATATATATATATATATATATATATATTTAAACATAGACACAATATATATATATATATATATATATATATATATATATATATATATATATATTTAAACATAGACACAAATATATACGGTCATATCGTCGCAGACTTTGTAGAAAGCTAAGTGTTTATTTTTATTTTTTCCTAAATGCCGGTGTATCTGGTTTGTCGTAAAATTACTGTTATCTCATTATTCTGCACCTAATTCATTTCATTTTTAAAGGGATATGTTGAAAAAAAAGTCTATTTCACCCCTCTCGCTTTAAAATAAGTTAAAATGGCTAGAATCCAAACCCATGCCCCCATCCCTTCTCACAAGTAGCGCATGAGCCGTTTGAAAGTAAAGGAGTCAGTGAAAGTTAAAATGACACAGTCATGTCGTCGCAGACTTTGTAGAAAGCTGAGTGTTTATTTTTATTTTTTCTTAAATGCCGGTATATCTGGTTTGTTGTAAAATATTTGCATCTATTTCATTAAGCTTTCAATTTTCTAATATAAAATTGTACCTGTGGACTTAAACTAAGTTAAAACTTAAGAAAAAGCTAAGAATCTTTTTTTTTCTCGGTGTGGTGGACCCGTAGATCTCGACAGATCATCCACCTGCGCTCCACAAATACTTTCAGTCATCTTGCCTCGGCTTGTTACTGATTCCAGTCTTCGGGGAAGGAGAGCATGTTGAGCGTGTTACACAACATGTCAACACGTGCAGATATTTCTACACGCGTGGCGAGGTTGTGAGTGACCGAGTAGCCCCTGGGTAGTACTGCCCACCCAGATATCTGGGAAGGGTATAGGAAAGGTGACCTAAGAAAATATCAAGCTGGCCGGTAGCCTGTGGCTGGTGGCTGTTCACATTAACAGAATGAAAACAAGAAACAACAGCCACCTGAAATATTCGGACATCTCCCGGGGCCCTGGACAATGAACTGGTACCGTGGCAAAGACATCTTGAGACTTGGGGGAGTCCGCTTCAGCACATGATGGACGGCATGGACACATCTCCTACATCTGAGACTAACTACATGTGTGACCTGTGTGGCAAGGCCTGCCTGTCGAGGGTTGGGCTTCTCGGTCACATACGGTCGCATGCGAGTGGAAACCTAGAAAGGTAACAGGAAACAAGCAAACTTGAATCAGGGGACTCTCGGCGTGCTCACATCCAAACTACTTGTAGAAATGGCCTTATTCTGTGAAGAAGTGACAATCACCATATATATATATATATATATATATATATATATATATATATATATATATATATTTAAACATAGACACAAATTTATGCTCTACATTGTATTGAGCACTTTGTATTTGTTTTTTCTCAACCTTAACCTCTGGATATTGTGCGCTTCCAACGATCGTTCTTATACCACCGGTAAGTTAATACTTATACATATACAAATATATATATATATATAATATATATATATATATATATTATATATTTAAACACACACACAAAGATACATATATATATATATATATATTTAAACATATTAAAACACAACACACAAATATATATATGTATACATTATATATATATATTTAAACAACACATATATATATGTATATGTATATATATATATATATATTTAAACACACACAAATATATATATATATATTTAAATATATAAAACACACACACAAATATATATATATATATATATAATATATATTTAAATATATAAACACCACACACAAATATATATATATATATATATTTAAATATATATATATATATATATATATATATATTTAATATATAACACACACACAATATATATATATATATTTATATATATATATATATATATATATATATATATATATATATATATATATATATATTATATATATATATATTTAAACACACACAAATACATATATATCTTATTATAATGGAGATTGTGTGTTTTTCTGTCTGTAACCGAAACTATATTACTACTCAATCACAATTCCCTTAATTATTTACGTCAAATTCTCCATGATTTCATTCTTTTAAACCTTCAGTTATTAATAAAAATTGTTTTACATTATTCATACTGTTGACCATATCTACGTGATATTTACCGCGTACCCCACTTGTACGGGTCAGGCACAAAGTCCCTATTAACGTGGGACCACCCACAAACCGAAGCTCATGGGGTGGCGGGTGAAAAATTGCGTCGATCCCGTCCGCATTCCCCCTCAAGGGGGGCGCCTCAGGCACTGGCAATAACCCAGTCCTGCCCCTTTAAATCGAGGGGGCAGGTGTTGCCTGGGGGGATGGCCCCCTGGGATCGACGCCATTAATTATATCAATGGTCCAGAGGCCGAAGCCACTGTTGACCATATCTACATGATATGATATTTACCGCGTACCCCACTTGTACGGGTCAGGCACAAAGTCCCTATTAACGTGGGACCACCCACAAGCCGAAGCTCATGGAATGGCAGGTGAAAAATTGCGTCGATCCCGTCCGCATTCCCCCTCAAGGGGGCGCCTCAGGCACTGGGCAATAAACCCAGCCCTGCCCTTTAAATCGAGGGGGCAGGTGTTGCCTGGGGGATGGCCCCCTGGGATCGACGCCGTTAATTATATCAATGGTCCAGAGGCCGAAGCCACTGTTGACCATATCTACATGATATTTACCGCGTACCCCACTTGTACGGGTCAGGCACAAAGTCCCTATTAACGTGGGACCACCCACAAGCCGAAGCTCATGGAGTGGCAGGTGAAAAATTGCGTCGATCCCGTCAGCATTCCCCCTCAAGGGGGGCGCCTCAGGCACTGGGCAATAAACCCAGCCCTGCCCCTTTAAATCAAGGGGGCAGGTGTTGCCTGGGGATGGCCCCCTGGGATCGACGCCGTTAATTATATCAATGGTCCAGAGGCCGAAGCCACTGTTGACCATATCTACATACTAACAACATGCAATTGTATTTATATATACAACAAAATAGCGGTTTACAGTTTGAACGAGAAGGCTAATTTGCATATTGATATTTAACATTTTTATTTTAATAAATATGTGCTTGGTATTATTGATTTCTAATTGTTTGGTTTTATCTTAAGAAATATAAACAAAAAATCTCGTGGATAATCTTAAAAGAAATTTATTTACAAGAAGAAATAACTGTAATATTATCTTTACTTCCTATTTTAACTAAATAGTTAAATTAGGAAAATTTACCAATGAAAGAGAGGAGTAATGGAAAATGATGGAATAGTTAGTTTCAAAGTTGTTCTATTTTTCGATTATACCCCCTCTGTTGCAGATCTTTTTATCTGCATTCTTAGTCAGTTTCATTAGCCTTTCTAATTTAATATGATATTTTATTATATCTAAACTTAAATACTTGCACCCGGAGGGTGCATATATTTGCTAGTATATATATATATATATATATATATATATATATTTAAACACACACACAAATATATATATATATATATTTAAACACACACACAAATATATATATATGTATATATATATATATATTTAAACAGACACACAAATATATATATATGTATATATATATATATATATATATATATATATATATATATATATTTAAACACACACACATGTATATATGTATATATATATATATTTAAAACACACACACAAATATATATATATAATATATATATATATATATATATTTAAACACACACACAAATATTATTATATATATATATATATATATATATATATATTTAAACACATATATATATATATATATATATATATTTAAACACACACAAATATATATATATATATATATATATTAAACACACATATATATTTAAACACAAATAATATATATATATATTTAAACACACACAAATATATATATATATTTAAACACACACACACACACACACACACACACACACACACACACACACACACACACATATATATATATATATATGTGTGTGTGTGTGTGTGTGTGTGTGTGTGAGCAACAGAAGCAAATATCAAGAGAAATACTTAACCGAATTCTACGAAGTTACTTATCTTCAAATGCATGTGCCACAGCGTCACTGCTCAGATTTAAGCTGAGATATCGAAAGTTGATTTTAAAGGCAAATAAACGAACTGCAAATAATAATCCAATAAATACAATAGTTCCCATAATAGTTGATACATTTGTACAAATATTTCACGTAATAAATGTAACAACATTTATGGAACATATGTAGCCAGAAACTACTACGTGTGTCCCATAATAGTTGTTACATTTGCATATATATCTCATAAAATAGATGTACCAACAATTATGGGACAGAGATAACAATTGAAAACAATTACTTTTGGTGTTTTTTTTTACTCAATCTTATATTTTAAAAATGATTTAAAAAATACTTTATCGAATTAATAAACTTAAAAATAGCAATTAGAATAAATAAATTTAATTAAATTTTTATCTATTGTGGAAATTGTCTTTGATTTTATTTTTATTCAAACCTCAATTATTAATAAAATTGTTTTACGTTATTAATACTGTTGGTCTTATCTACATACTAAGAACATGCAATTGTATTTATATATACAACTGTTACATAATTCATGGGTAGCCTATGAATTGTGTAATTAGTGTAGCTAAAATCTTAATTGAGTTCGCTGGAAATTCAAAATCGGAGGGAGTTGAGTGGAAAGTTACCGTCAGTGTTATTGACAGGTGATAACCTTTCCTTGACCCCTCCGAAACCCGCCAATAGAAGGAGTGCGAAAGGAAAATAGATTTAGATTGCAGTTGCCGACAAAAAACCCAGTGGGAGCGGACATTAAGGAACGTTATTCTCAAGATGCCAGCCTCTCATCCGTACGGTTTGAAAAATCTTTTGGGCTGTTTTTTTTTTGCAATAATCATCATCATCATGTCGCGCTAGCAGCACGGATATCCATGACAATCTCCCGCTACCTATCCCTATCATTCATTGCTTCTGGGAGGTCCTCTGTGCAGCATCATGGAACAAGATAAACTTTGAAACCAGTCTACATGTTCTCAAATGCCAATAATTTCCCGCCAATTCTCCTCCCACCATTCCCCATAACATGCTTATAAACTTGTGAACCCCTCCTCCTGCTAACTCCTACAGCTACTGTTTGTTTAAAAAGAAACCATAGAAACATCTCACCAGTTCGACACCTGATAATGACACTAAGTTGTGCAGAAAG
>CM042167.1:67919489-67921989 GCA_023376005.1 Doryteuthis pealeii | reverse complement strand
GCATTTTGTGGTGTTTTCATATCCTTTTATCTATAGGACAACCACTCCCAACTTAGAGGAACCGACCGGCTTGCTTTCGAACCTTTAAAAGATCGGAAGACAATCGGCGGTCCTATACAATAGCAGAGGGTTAGGGGTAACCAAAAATGGCCCACAATTTTATTTTGTTATATTTTTCAGTTTTTTTGGAATTTATGTTTTGTTACCCCAACCCCTCCATCTCCCTTTCATACGAAGCTTTTGCTTTAAAAATCTTTTCAAATCACTCGAAAGGGATAATTTTAAGTAGGATAAAGCCATAGAGCGAAAGAGGTATTTTGGTGTAAGTAGGCTGCGCAAGGAGAGAATGTCAGGTTTATTTTTGAATGGATCGGTCAGTGAGTGAACCTAGCTAAACAGATCCGTGTAGTGGTATGACCGGCTTTGTTACCCTACCCCCCAAACTAAACCTTCCGGCTTATATACCGAGTTGTGATGACACACTCATGTATTCACTTCTTATTTTTTGAATAACGAATTTGGAGTGAGTACATGAGTGTGCTCACTTCAAATAAATAGTTAACAAATTAACAAAATTAGTTAACCGCCCTGTCGGCTGGGGCGTTAGAATGCACCGACTGCACCTCTGCAGAGGAGTAAGACTCCTCCAATGGGTCCACCTGTTGGCCGTGGGTGGCGATCCGTGATGCTTTAGGATAGAGCCCAGGTGGATGAGCAATTCATGACATGCAATACTCCACTTTGGCCCTATCTTGGGCTAGACGGGCGGTCGGAGAGGCCCCCTCCGATCAATCGGCTGGTCACGTCAAGCCCTAGCACCTATATGATTTGTCCCAACCCTATTGCCCTTATGGCAAGCCCCGACCCCTTTTTATCATATGGGTGCTAGAAGGCGGTGGCTGCGGGTCTATATGTCCTGAGAATGACGTTAAACTCTATCTGATGGTGAGGTTCCAGTTCTGGATGTTTGGGGAATGTGGAGCACTCCTTCATCACCATTGCTCCCTGGTCCACTCTGACCCGGAGTGGTAGTACCTGTTAGGGTCCCATCTATGGGTTAAATAGAAAAATGTATTTATAAAATAACTGTATTATCCATTAAGAATTTATTTCAAAACTTTATCGGCATTAAATGACCCACTGAGGTTGATATGCCGTAAAACAAACAAACAAATCAATTAATTAGCGCATGGGTGTACGTAGGTCAATCAAAAAATTAAATTGAAAAACATTTTGTATTATCTGCATTATTCGGACTATTGTCCTCATCTTACAACGTTTCGGTCGATATGCCCTCCAGCCTTCTTCAGGTATTTCTTGTAATATAGAAAAATAATTAACACAGCTTAACACCTCTACCCCAGCTATGGTTAGCGGGATGAGAACAGGATACCCCCGTGGACTGAATAAAGGGTTAGGTTCAAAGTTCCGTGATGGCTCCCGACTACGACAAGAAGGTTCCCGAGTCCGACAAGAATACTTGAAGAAGGCCGGAGGGCATATCGGCCGAAACGTTGTACAGATAACAATGAAGATGAGGAAAATAGTCCGAATAACGCAGATAATACTAATCATCAAGCCTCATCTCAAACATTCAGAGAAATGAAAAACATTTAATGGGCAATTCCATGTCAAATCATCCAGAAAAAGTAAAATTGTCACCCAACCCCTTCAATTTTCAAACAAACCAAACCAAATCATCCTATATCCTTGTCTGGAAGCGCGTGAGGTAATGGACTCGTAACACATTGCCCAGCACCTGACTGTGCTCCCCATCAATTGATTGATCGCCGTCAACTTTACTGTAGCATCGACGAATGCATAATACTTCTGCAGTATTCAATGCTGCATATCAGCTTTCACATCGGACGCCATTTTGCCAGGTTGCCACTCAGCTGCTCTGTGTAACAAGACCAAAAATATGGACCAATGAGGTAGAGTGGGGAAGGGTAAACCTTTGTGATCCACCCAACATCTGCCTCAAGCAATGTGGAACATCATAAAACTGGGAGGCATTGCGTCTGAAATGGTTCTTTTACGAAATCAGCATGCAGTCTCATTTCCATCGATGGTAAAAATGAATAATAATGATTACAATCATAATGATCAACAAGACCAACACCTGTCTGTGCTCACATCCCCCCATTTTTTTTTTTTATCTCCATTAACTTTCATTTAGCATCGACGAATGAGCAATACTTCAGCAGCGCGGAATTATTCAATGTTACGTATCAGCTTTCATGCCAGACGCCATTTTACTAGACTGTCACTCAGATGCTCTTTGTAAGTTGGTTGAGTTGGCTTATTGTTGGTATCAGCCAGACATATGGGGAGCCTACCCCCTTTTCGCTAGCAGGAGCAGTAATTGACCAATCAACAGGTTCTCAGCTAGGATGAACCATCAGCGATAGTCGATGTGACAGATTCCAAGGAATTTTTCAAGCAGTCCTTGTATCGCATATTCTAAATTAAGTAAAGTTTGGCGGAGTAGCCAACAACT
>CM042167.1:67909489-67914489 GCA_023376005.1 Doryteuthis pealeii | reverse complement strand
CTAAGGATTATTATTATCAATTACTTGAAACCATATAACTGTGTGCAAATTATTTGTATTAAGAATAGTTACTTGAAGCTATAATTGTTTACTAAGGAATATTATTATCAATTACTTGAAACCATATAACTGTTTGAAAATTATTTGTATTAAGAATAGTTACATGAAGCTATAATTGTTTACTAAGGATTATTATTATCAATTACTTGAAACCATATAACTGTGTGCAAATTATTTGTATTAAGAATAGTTACTTGAAGCTATAATTGTTTACTAAGGAATATTATTATCAATTACTTGAAACCATATAACTGAAAATTATTTGTATTAAGATAGTTACATGAAGCTATAATTGTTTACTAAGGATTATTATTATCAATTACTTGAAACCATATAACTGTGTGCAAATTATTTGTATTAAGAATAGTTACTTGAAGCTATAATTGTTTACTAAGGAATATTATTATCAATTACTTGAAACCATATAACTGTTTGAAAATTATTTGTATTAAGAATAGTTACTTGAAGCTATAATTGTTTAAAGTAAAAAAGTAAAATCGTCGGGGCGGCCTAAAGTCGGTATCAGCCAGTCAGCGAGGGAGTCTATCCCCTTTTCAATAGCGCTAGACCAAGGAGATTGTTTTGGCGTCTGAGGTGGAGCGCCACACCTACCATCAGCTCCTTACTTTACCGCACAGATCCCTGTGCTACTCATACGCTGAGTTGGCGAGAACCGGTATCGAACTAGGAACCTTGTGGTTTCTAGCCGAACGCTCTACCGACTGAGATTTGTATTAAGAATAGTTACTTAAAGCAGTAATTGATTACTAAGGATTATTATTATTATTAGTTAATTGAAACTTTTCACAATACCAACATTCTCTCTCTCTCTCTCTCTCTCTCTCTCTCTCTCTCTCTCTCTCTCTCTCTTTCTTTCCCTCTTTCTCCACTTTTCTCTCTTTCTGTCTTCCTTTCTGTTCTCTCTTTTAATGTTTCTTTCTATCCAGATCGTTTCGCTTCTCTGTTTTCTTACTTCTTCGTTTTTTTCTTCCTTCCTTCCTACTTCCCCTCTTCCTCCCTTCCTTCCTTTCACTTTCATTCTTCATTGAAATTCATTCTTTCTTTTTCAATATCAATTCTCTTTATCTCTCTCTCCACTTTTTTTCTTTCTGTCTTTCTTTCCACCCAATCTCTCATCTTTTTTCCTTCATTCTCACTCCTTCTCTCCTTGCCCCTTCCCTCCTCCTTTCACTCTTTTCATCCTTCATTGAAATTCATTCTTTTTCAATATCAATTCTATCTCTCTCTCTCTCTCTTACTTCCTTACTTCCTTCCTTCCTTCCTTCCTTCATTTATTCATTCTTTTTTCATCATAGAAATTCGTTCCTTCTTTCTGAGAAAGAAGGAATTAATATCAATTCTCACTACCCCTCTCTCCGCTTTTCTCTTTTTCTGTCTTCCATCCAAGCTCTTTTTTTTTCTTTCTCATTCCTTCCTTCCTTCTTTCGTTCAAATTCATTCACCATATATATTATATATATATATATATATATATATATATATATATATATATATTATAATGATTTTGATATTAACCCTCCCCTGATTTTTTCTCTTTCTTTCCTTCTTTTCCTTTTTCTGTTTCCTTCCCTCCTTTCTTCCATCCTTCATTCCTTACTCTCTTTCACTGGTTTTCATTCTTAATTGAAATTTCTTCCTTATTTCCCAATACCAATTCCTTCTCTCTTTCCCCCTCTCCCCCCCTCTCTCTCTCTCTCTTCTCTCTCTGCACTTCTCTCTCGCTCTCTCTCTCTCTCTGTTTCTTTTCATCCAAACTCTCTTTTTTCTTTCTCCTTCCCCCTTCTTTCCTTCATCAAATTCATTCGTTTTCTTTCAATTCTATCCGCAACTTCCATTCATTACATCTTTTCTCACTTTTCTGCATCTTCTCCCCCTAACACACCCCATCTCTTTACATTTTTATCACGGAATCCTTTCACCCCCCCCATCCACATCTAACGTCTCCCCTAGTGGACGAGGGTCGGTGCTGGAAATAAAACCCTGTTTTGATTTAATCAACTGTCGTCTTTAGCCGGATAAGCTATTAGTTCCACGGCGTCGTCTTTTCCATCTCCGAGCATTAAATACGATCAATAAAGTTAATAAAAACTTTTTCTCTTCTACTGGCCAATCGAAAATCCCTCGTTTGGGTTCGTAGCGGCTTGTCCCAAAATTTGCCATTCGTTCCTCTTCGAGAAACAGCCCACAAGAACGCCATAACCCGCCAAACTCACAGCAAAAGAAGATTGTATATCATTTCCGTTTTAGAGAACACGAAACACAAAAACAAAAACAAAGCGTTGATTTAAGAAGTTGTCATATCTAACTGGCATTAGCATTTTGTAAGAAGTCTTCTGCTAGATATATTTTAATGTGGTGTATCCTTTCTTCCTTCATCTTTTTCCGTACTAAGGTTATTACTGTATTCCTTCTTCCTTGCCTTTTATCTCTAATGGGATTATTACTGTGTTCCTTATTCTTTTCTTCCTTCCTTTCTCCCTTCCTTCTATCTTATTTTATTCCTGCCTTTTTTACTGTAGTGGGGCTATTACTTTGTTCCTTGTTTCTTGTTCCTTGTGCCTTCCTTCCTTCCCTTTTCTCCGTACTTCCTTCTTCCTTCCTTTATTCCTTCCTTTTTTACTGTAATGGGGCTATTACTTTGTTCCTTGTTTCTTGTTCCTTGTGCCTTCCTTCCTTCCCTTTTCTCCGTACTTCCTTCTTCCTTCTTTTATTCCTTCCTTTTTTACTGTAGTGGGGCTATTACTTTGTTCCTTGTTTCTTGTTCCTTGTGCCTTCCTTCCTTCCCTTTCTCCGTACTTTCTTCTTCCTTCTTTTATTCATTCCGTTTTTACTGTAGTGGGGCTATTACTTTGTTCCTTGTTTCTTGTTCCTTGTGCCTTCCTTCCTTCCCTTTTCTCCGTACTTCCTTCTTCTTTCCTTCCTTTCTCCCTTCCTTCTTTCTTCTTTTATTCCTTCCTTTTTTTTACTGTAGTGGGGCTATTACTTTGTTCCTTGTTTCTTGTTCCTTGTGCCTTCCTTCCTTCCCTTTTCTCCGCACTTCTTCTTTCCTTCCTTTCTCCCTTCCTTCTTTCTTCTTTTATTCATTCTGTTTTTTACTGTAGTGGGGCTATTACTTTGTTCCTTGTTTCTTGTTCCTTGTGCCTTCCTTCCTTCCCTTTTCTCCGCACTTCCTTCTTCTTTCCTTCCTTTCTCCCTTCCTTCTTTCTTCTTTTATACATTCCGTTTTTACTGTAGTGGGGCTATTACTTTGTTCCTTGTTTCTTGTTCCTTGTGCCTTCCTTCCGTCCCCTTTCTCTGCACTTCCTTCTTCTTTCATCCTTTCTCCCTTCCTTCTTTCTTCTTTTATTCCTTCCTTTTTTTACTGTAGTGGGGCTATTACTTTGTTCCTTGTTTCTTGTTCCTTGTGCCTTCCTTCCTTCCCTTTTCTCCGCACTTCCTTCTTCTTTCCTTCCTTTCTCCCTTCCTTCTTTCTTGTTTTATTCCTTCCTTTTTTACTGTAGTGGGGCTATTACTTTGTTCCTTGTTTCTTGTTCCTTGTGCCTTCCTTCCCTTTTCTCCGTACTTCCTTCTTCTTTCCTTTTTCCTTTCTCTTTGTAGTGGAGCTATTGATGTATTCCTTCCTCCCTTCATTCCTTCCTTCCTTCATTTTGTACGTATTAAAGTTATTACTGTGTTTCTTTTTATTTCTGCCTTCCTTCCATTCTTCCTTCCTTTTTCTCCGTACTAAGGCCATTACGGTGTTCCTTCTTCCTTACTTCCTTTCTATCTTTTTCTCTGTAGCCGAGCTATAATTGTTTTTTCTTCTTCTTCTTCTTCTTCTTCTTCTTTTCTTTCTTCTTCTCTTCCTTCTTTCTTCTTCTTCTTCTTCTTTTCCTTGATTCTTCTTTCTTCTTCTTTTCTTGATTCTTCTTCTTCTTCTTCTTCCCTTGATTCTTCTTCTTCTTCTTCTTTCCTTGATTCTTCTTCTTCTTCTTTCTTCTTCTTCTTCTTCTTCTTCTTTCCTTGATTCTTCTTCTTCTTCTCCCTTGATTCTTCTTCTTCTTCCTTGATTCTTCTTCTTCTTCTTCTTCTTTTCTTCCCTTGATTCTTCTTTTTCTTCTTCTTCTTCTTCTTGATTGATCTTCTTCTTCTTCTTCCCTTGATTTTTCTTCTTCTTCTCTTCTTTCCTTTCTTCTTCTTCTTCTTCTTCCCTTGATTATTTCTTCTTCTTCTTCTTCTTCTTCTTCTTCTTCTTTCTTCCTTCATCCCTTCATTAATTCATTCATGTGTCTCTGTACTAAGACTATTACGGTGTTCCTTCTTCCTTCCTTGCCTTTTCGTTGTAAGTAAAAAAAGTAAAGTCGTCGGGGTGGCCTAATGTCGGTATCAGCCAGTCAGTGAAGGAGTCTATCCCCTTTTCAATAGCGCTAGACCAAGGAAATTGTTTTGGCGTCTGAGGTGGAGCGCTACACCTACCGTCAGCCCCTTACTTTACCGCACAGATCCCTGTGCTACTCATACGCTGAGTTGGCGCAGACCGGTATCGAACTAGGAACCTTGTGGTTTCTAGCCGAACGCTCTACCGACTGAGCTAACCCGAATATGTTTTCCTTCACGTCATTTCCTTTCTTCTTTCATTTTTTTTTCATACTAAGAGGGCTACAATATCCTTTCTCTCTTCCCTTATTTTTCTTCATCATTTTTCTTTTTTTCATTTTTCTGGCATTAAAGGCTTCCTTACTTTTTCGCTTTCATATTTCTTCATAATAATAGCGGTACCATGTCCGTTCCTTCCTTTCTTCATTTTTTCAAGAACTGTGTGTATTTCTCTGCTCCGATATTCATCTTTCTTTCTTGTACTCTTCATTCAAAATTCTTTCTTTTCCCCAAAACTTTATCCCCTCCTCTCTCTCTCTCTCATTGTGTTTTTCTTTCTGTAC
>CM042167.1:67891816-67904389 GCA_023376005.1 Doryteuthis pealeii | reverse complement strand
GAATGAGATATGAAGATAGAATAGATAATAGGTACAAGAAGTAAGATAGATAGATATGGATAGAGTAAGAGTAAGATTAGATAAAGTGGATATAGGACCAGATAGAGGGTAAGGATAGATTAGATATGTATAACAGGAGTAAGAGTAAATATATATATATATATGGATATAGATTATTATAATATATATAATAGATAGAAGACTAGCATAGATAGATAGATAGATAGATAATGAAAGCAGAGTTAGATATAGATATGGTTATTAGTAGACAGAAGTATAGAATATAGATATTACCATAGATAGATGAGATACTTAGACAGATGTAAGATATAGATATTGATATATATATATATATATATATATCATCAGGTATATATATATTAATATATTAGAGTCAGACAGATAGATACTAGACAGAGGGTAACGATGTATAATATATATATATATATATATATATAGAATAGATAGATATAGACAGAGTAAGATATATATATATATAGAGAGAAGATAGATAGATATAAAAAGTAAAAAACGTCGTCGGGCGGCCTAATGTCGGTATCAGCCAGTCAGCGAGGGAGTCTATCTGCTTTTCAATAGCGCTAGACCAAGGAGATTGTTTCTAGCATCTGAGGTGGAGCGCTACACCTACCATCAGCTCTTTACTTTACCGCACAGATCCCTGTGCTACTCATACGCTGAGTTGGCGGGTACCGGTATCGAACTAGGAACCTTGTGGTTTCTAGCCGAACGCTCTACCGACTGAGATAGATAGATAGAAATAGACTGGGATAAACAGATAGATATAAACAGACTGGGATATATAGATAACTATATATTTAAATAGATAGATATAAACAGACTGGGATAAATAGATAACTAGATAGATAAATAGATATATATACACAGACTGGGATAGATAGATAACTAGATAGTTAAATAGATAGATATAAACAGACCGGGATAGATAGATAATAGATAGTAAATAGATAGATATAAACAACTGGGATATATAGATAACTGAGATAGATATAAACGACGGATAAATAGATAACTAGATAGATAAATAGATATATATATACACAGACTGGGATAGATAGATAACTAGATAGTTAAATAGATAGATATAAAACAGACTGGATAGATAGATAAATAGATAGTAAATAGATAGATATAAACAGACTGGGATAAATAGATAACTAGATAGATAAATAGATATATATACACAGACATATATATATATATATATATATATATATATATATATATTATATATATAGAGAGAGAGAGAGAGAGATAGATAGATAGATAGATATAAACAGAACTGGGATAGATAGATAGATAGATAGATAGATAGAAACAGACTGTGATAAATATAGACAGAAACAGACTGGGATAAACAGATAGATAGATAGATAGAAACAGACTGGGATAAACAGATAGATAGAAACAGACTGATAGATATATAGATAGATTAATTCATTAATAGATAGATAAATAGATAGATAGATAGATAGAAACAGACTGGGATAAATAAAACGGCATTACTCTTTGAGTCACCCTTATGGATAATCTGACATAAATATCAGCCCCCCCCCCACACACACACAAACATAGATCAGTCCCCTTGTAACGTCTAAATCTAGTTATTCCCTTATATCATCACTAGTCTCTCCGGATGATTTCCCTCGGCTGGGGCAGAAGAATACACCAACTGCACCCCAACAGGGCCACCTGTGAGCTGTGGGTGGCGACACGTCAAGGTTACGGACGCAATCTTGGTGGCTCAATAGTCCATGACATGCAACACTCCACTTTGGTTCTTAGGCTAGACGGGCGTTCGGAGAGGCTCCCACCGAACAATCGGCTGGTCACATCAAGCCCTAGCACCTATATGATTGTTCCAACCCTATTGTCCTTATGCCAACTCCTAACACATTTAAATTATATATGTGCGAGAAGGCGGTGGCTGGGGGTCTTAGTGTTCTCTGTATGACGTTAAACAGCATCTAATGGTAAAGTTCCAATATTGGAGCAACCCTTTTTATCCTGTATGTGCTAGAAGGCAAGACTTTGGGTCTTTGTGTCTTGCGTATGACAATAAACTCTATTTGATGGTGAAGTTCCAATTCTGGAGCTCCGGGGGTTACATAATTATTAGTAACCTAATATTTATGTGCAATAGTGTAGAAATCAAAATGGCCGTTATAAGCTGCAGCCCATGGCCTTGAAGGATTTGAATGACAAGGCTTGACCTGTCCTGATCCTTCCTTCCGGTGGATACCGTGAGAATTGTTGGAGGAGACCCTCTTCCGGTTTAGATTAGTAATAGATTTTAGTCAGTCGGCGAGAAACCACGACGGTGGTGAGTCGTGTTATACACGCTCCGACTCTCTCTGCGCAGATGTCTGGTTGGGGATTTTAAAATAAAGTAAGCAAATCGGAGTCTTGTGTTATTACCTCTAAAAACTAACAATGACACAGGACTTCTGATGAAGAGAAATCCCCAATAGAAGACCAGATCCAAAGTCCCCAAGAAAGTCCAGACCTTAGAAGATTCCAGACCAAAACAATATGTTATAAGATTCCAAAGACAGCCAGAAGAATAGAGTAAGAAAGAAGTAAGTAAAGAAGTAAAGTAAAGAAGAAGGGTATACAACACGGGGAATGTGGAGAACCCCTTCCTCACTATTACTCCTAGTACCACTCTGACCCGGAGTGGTAGTACCTGTTAGGGCCCCATCTATGAGTTAAATAGAAAAAAAATGAGTTTAAATAATGTATTTAAAATTTGAGTTTAAAAAATTGAGTACCCATCAAAAATGAATAAAGCAAAACGTCTTTGGTATAAAATAACATAACAAGGGTTGACATGCCGTAAAACCCAATCACCTAACCAACAGAAAAGTACAAGTGTCGTTTATTTCTGCTTACGATATCATCCTCCTCCTCATCATCATCATCATCAGGTCGCTCTATTAGCACGGATATCCATGACAATCTCTCACCATCCGTCCCTATCACTCACAGTTCTCGGGAGGTCCTCTACGCAGTATCCCGTATCCATACAGAGCTGGTCAATGTACGTCTTTATTGGCCGGCCCACACTAGCGTGCCCATGTGCTGGCTTCCACAGGAAGATGTCACGTATGAGTTCGTCCTTGCTTCTCCAGCAATGTCCTGTGTTACTCGGATGGTTTGGGTGATATGTGGCAGGTGGCCGTACAGCTATTTTCTCGTGAGGTGTTGTTTCCATGTTTTGTTTAGGATCGCACGTAGCATTCTTGTTTATTCTCTAGTCACTTCGTTAGGTTCCAGTGGTGCAGCCGTACAGCAGCACTGACATGACAAACGGCTTGGAAGAATTGACTCTTTAACTGTCTGTGAGTTTGGATTTCCATATGACTGGTGATTTATTTAAAGCAGACCATGGTCTGCTATTAATAAAATTATCAGTCATATGCGTGCACTAACATCGCTTTCTGTGGATGAGATATTACTGCCTAAGAATATAAATTGTTCTATCGAGTTTAGGAGTTTGCCACCGAGAATTGAGATGTCTCTTTGTTTATAGCTTACGATATATATATATATAATATATATATATATAATATACTAGCAAATATATGCACCCTCCGGGTGCAAGTATTAATGTCATAAAATATTATATTAAATTAGAAAGTCTAAAGAAACTAAATAAGAATGCAGATAAAATGATTTGAAACAGAGAGGGTATAATCGAAAAATATAACAGCTGTAGCTTCCTCTTCCATCACCTCCGTCTTTCCTTGCTAAACTTTTCAAATTTAACTATTTAGTTAAATAGGAAGTAAAGAATAAAAATTACAGTTATTTCTTTTTATTAATTGATTTCTTTTAAGATTTGTCTCCGAGATTTTTGTTCATATTCATTAAGATAAAATCAAATAATTAGAAATCAATAATACTAAGCACATATTTATTAAAATCAAATTTAGATATCAATATGCAAATTAGGCTTGCCGTTCACACTGTAAACCGCTATTTGTTGTACATATAAAATACAATTGCATGTCATTAGTATGTAGATATGGCCACCAGTATTAATAAGGAAAAACAATTTTATTAATAATGAGGCTTAAAAAAAATGATTCATGGAGTATGTAATGTATAATAACTAAATGGATAGTAACTTGTGTAGTGATATAGTTTCGGTTACACACAAAAACATAATCTCCATTATAATAAGAATATATATATACAAACACCTCCGCACAGCAGGATGTGACACAAGGTCAATTTTTTAAGCAAAGTTTAACAGTTTGAATTCAGAGTTTTCCTTCTCCTAGACTGGTTACCTAGCCATGGTTAAAGAGCACAGTCTACCCAGCTATGTTCTCATAGCTGGAGGGAGAATTGGATTCATACCTTTCCCAAGGTTATTAGCGCCATGTGAAATTCAAACAACTTCGTCCAGGAATTGAACTCGGGTCGACGAGTCCATTTCCTGTGACTCTAACCATTAGACCCCGCGCCTCCATAATTTTCCATACATTTTCCCCGTATTATAGCTTACGATATAATACGGGGAAAATGTACTGGAATCACATCATAAGTAGAAGTCAACGATACTTATACTTATCTGTCCTAGGAAACACGTGGGGTAATGGTTAAAGTCATGGGAAATGGACTCGTCGCCCCGTGTTCAAATCCTGGACGTGGTAATTGCATTTCACTTAGCGCTAATACCCTTGGGAAAGATATGAATCCTACTCTCCCTCTAGCTATGGGTAAATAGCAGGGCAGACTGGGCTCTTTAACCATGGCTAGGTAACCAGTCTAGGAGAAAGAAAACTCTGAATTCAAACCTATTGAACTCCGCTTAAGAAATTGACCTTGTGTCGTATCCTGCTCGTGCGGAGGAGTTGGTAAATATATATACTTATCTGTCCTGATGGTGATTAGTGGTTCGTATGCACGGTATTTTTATTTGCTTTATTTTAGATATTATTCAGGATTTGGACTACCAATCAGGAATGAATAAAATAAAAATAAAATAACCCATGGGTTAACATGCCGTAAAACCCAACCAACTAACTGGATGCTTTCCACATGAATGACTATTTTCTTCTCGATCTCGTCTTTCTTTTCCGTGTTGGCTCGATGTTGGATTATTCTGGTATATAAAATGTGCTACAATACACCACTTAAATTTATAGACTAAGTAAGGTTATGTGGTCTAAACCTCAGCCAATCAACAGCCCGAATGCGTGGCTGGTTGACTACTTCATCACTGATACTGAGAGACATCCATTTGCAATCATTGACGAAGGGCTTGCCAGACTGAGGAGCACCAAGGAACAACCAATGGATTATTTACCCATAGATCGAAACTACATTCTGCTTAACACAAGGATCTCCGCTGGACAAGCGCCTTGCTTGAGACCTAAAGGATGGTCACTAAATTCGTAACAAATAAAAAAAACGTCTTCAACATTAAATAAACAAAAAGGTTGACGTATCGTAAAATCTAACCAACCAACCAACCAACCAACCAAAACATCTGGTTGGTCCTAGAAAAACCTTCAGCACTCTAAACAAATCAGCTGGGTAAGCAGTCAAGCGGTTCACATCTTTAACTCAACAGCTGGGCACTCATACACCGTGCCCGACCATATCTCTCTTTTCTCATCTCAATATAATATATATATATATATATATTGTATAAGTATATACATAGTACGTACATATAGCATACAAGTATGTATATTCATATATAATATATATATATATATATATATAATATGTATATATACATATAAAAACATATATATTGTATTTATACATACACACGCACCACCACACACACACACACACACATATATATAATAATATGATTTATACATACTTATATGCTATATATGTACGTACTATGTATATACACTTGTATGCCGCATGCGCTATATATATATACACTTCTACGCTAGATATAAAGTATATATATAATTGTATGCTATATATATAGTATACACACACCACACACACACAACACACACACACTATATATATTATATGTATATATATATACACTTGTAGGCTATATATATATATATACTACATATATATACACTTGTAGCTAGATATATACTACATATATATAGACTTGTACGCTAAATATGCTAATATATATACATGCACAGAATTGTATAATATATATATATACTATATATATACATATATATAGCACTTGTACGCTATAATATAATATATATATATAATATATAATAAATATACACACTGTACGCTATATAATATATATATTAAAAATATATATATATATATACTATATATACATATATATAACACACTTGCTACGCCTATAACATATATATATATATATATATACACTTGTACGCTCGAGATATAGATAACTATATATATATATAGTAGAATATATAATATATGTGTGTAGACACATAAAATAATATATAAATATATATATAATATATAATACACTTGTAGCTAGATATTATATATTACTATTATATATACTGTATACTATGTAAAATTTATATATATATATATATATATATATATATATTATATATAGTGCACCACACTTGTATATATATATATATATATATGCACATATATAATATATATATATATATATATATATATATATATATATATGTCCAGATTGCTTTCACATGTGAATATCCTTTTGATTAATGTGTTCTTAAACTGGCTAATTCTTGTATTTTTGTTGTCCTTTCGCGATACTTACAGGCGTGACCTCTCAATCCCTGTGTACTTAGGAATGCTTCGCCCTATATAAACACAACGGTTCAATGCAAATAAGCAGTAATTATCTTCTTCTTTTAATATAGTTAATTATTCCTTGTTGCCTTTCCGGCATAAGGCCGCTCTCTTTGTGAATGAAGAGAGAGAGAGAGGGTCTTTGCGACACGTCAACAGATTGACGATTATTGTTCAACATAGTGAATAACATATTTTCACTTTTCATGTTTGCTTTTATAAGGCTCGAGTCTTAACTGAATCGCCTTTGAGAACCTCGTAGGGAATGGTATAATATATATATATATATATTATATATTATATATATCTATATATATATATATAAGGCTCGAGTCTTAACTGAATCTCTTTTGAGAACCCTCGTAGGAATGGTTATATATATATATATATTATATATAAGGCTCGAGTCTTAACTGAATCTCTTTGAGAACCCTCGTAGAAATGGTTATAATATATATATATTATATATATAATATATAATATATATCTTATTATAATGGAGATTGTGTGTTTTTCTGTCTGTAACCGAAACTATTTCTTACTCAAGTCACAATTCTCTCCATTATTGACATCACATTCTCCATGATTGTTATTTTTATCGAAACCTCAATTATTATAAAATTGTTTACATATATTAATACTGTTAACCATTCCACATACTGACAACAACATGCAATTATATTATATATACAACAAAATAGCGGTTTACAGTGTGAAGGGAGAAAGCTAATTTGCAATATTAGATATGTAAAAAATCAAATTTAATAAATATGGCGCTTAGTATTATTGATTTCTAACTGTTTGGTTTATTTTTAATGAATATAAGCAAAAATCTCTCCAATAAATTTTCTTAAATGAAATCCATTAACAAGAAAAAATAATTGTCATTTTATGCTTTACTTCCTCTTTTAACTAAATACTTAAATTAGAAAAAATAACAATGAAAGACGAGAGTTGATGGAAGAGTAAGTTTCAGTTGTTCTATTTTTCGATTATACACCCTCTGTTTCAAATATTTATCTGCATTCTTTTATTTGAATTCATTGCCTTTC
Organism: Doryteuthis pealeii; assembly: GCA_023376005.1. Classification (NCBI taxonomy): domain Eukaryota; kingdom Metazoa; phylum Mollusca; class Cephalopoda; order Myopsida; family Loliginidae; genus Doryteuthis; species Doryteuthis pealeii. The sequence goes on along the minus strand of CM042167.1, from coordinate 67,896,542 downwards.
TAATTTAATACGATATTTTTAATTACATTAAAACTTAGATACTTGCACCTGGAGGGTGCACATATTTGCTAGTTATTTATAATCTGAGAATTGTGGGTTTTCTGTCTGTAACCGAAACTATATTACTATACAAGTCACAATCCCCTTTGTTATTTACATCACAATTCCCATGATTTTATTTTTATTTAACCTCAGTTATTAATAAATTGTTTTTACATCATTAAGACTGTTGACCATATCTACATACTAATAACATGCAATTGTATTTATATTTATACAACAAAATAGCGGTTTACAGTGTGAATGGAAGGCTAATTTGCATATTGATCTTAAAAATTTGTTTAATTAAATATATGCTTAATATTATTGATTTCTTAATTGTTTGGTTTTATCTTAATGAATATATGCAAAAATCTCGGGGATAAATCTTAAAAGAATCCCTGAACAAGAAGTAATACTGTAATATTTATTCTTTACTTCCTATTTTAACTAAATAGTTAAATTAGGAAAATTACCAATGAAAGATGGGAGTAACGGAAATTGATGGAAGAGATTATTTCAAAGTTGTTCTTATTTTTAATCATACCCCTCTGTTTCAAATCTTTTTACTGTATTCTTATTCAGTTTCATTAGCCTTTCTAATTCTAATATATTTTATAATATTAAAACTTAAATACTGCACCCGGAGGGTGCATATATTGCTATATATATATATATATTATTATATTTATATATATAAGGCCGAGTCTTAACTGAATCTATTTGAGAACCCTCGTAGGAATGGTTATATATATATATATATATATATATATATATATATATATATATTATATATATTAGGGCTAGTGTTCGGTAGGAATCACAAGGTTCTTGGTTCGATACCGGCGCTCGCCAACTCAGGATGAGTAGCACATGGATGTCTGTGTGGGTAACAGTGAGGAGCTGTTGTAGGGTGGCGCACCGCCTCAGAGCTAAAATAATCTCCTTGTCTAGCACTATGAAAAGGGTATAGACTCCCTTGCCGTCTGCTGATACCGACATTAGGCCCCTCGACGAGTATATATTATATATATATTATATATATGCTCAGTGGCTAATTTTAAACTAAAGCTGGGGAAACAGAAGCCTCATATAATATATATAAGTTATATATAATATAAATATATATATATATATATATATTACCAACTCCGCATGAGTAGGATGTGACACAAGGTCAATTTCTTAAGCGAGTTCAACAGGTTTTGAATTCAGAGTTGTCTTCTCCCCGGTTGCCCTGAGCAAGGTTAAAAGCCCAGTCTGTCCTATTATCTATCCATAGCTGGAGGGAGAGTAGGATAAATTTACCTTTCCCAAGGGTATTAGCGCTACATACTTACATATGCTCCCAAATTCTCATGGTAGAGCACTGTAGGGGAACATTAGTTGGCCTTCACCGTTTAGCGTAAAAAGCATCTACTCGCCTGTTGTTTACAGATTTGAGTTCTCTAGTGATTGTAAAAACATACATCCTGAAGTTTTGTTTGTATCAACTAATTCCCACCCCCTGACTGACAGTCCCCAATAGTCGGGAGGTAAGGAGCTTGACAGACAAATAATCCTATCGTTTTCGCACCCGGCTAGAGTAGCTTTAAAAGTCGAGCCGAACTGAAGAGAAGTAAACTTCGAAACACGTGTCTGTGGATGACGGTATATCTATTATTATAACTAAAGCTGAGATATCAACTTTCTTTTCCTAAAGGATCTTTTTCTATTCATGATATGGGCACAATATTTATACTTAGATATTACTTGGTTTTAGACTACTCATTGTTTTTAAAAAATCAGTAATTGGGTTTAATTAGCCGTAATAGCAATTAAGTCAAACAAACAGACCAAATCCCTGTCTTATATTATATACAAATCTCTTCTTCCCCTGTATATAGAGTTAACGTGGGTGGGATAGTTAACGTGAGTGGTTGAGTTAACCGGTAGTGGGAGGACCCACTGCCTGTAATGGTTTTATTACAACAGACCAAATCCCTGTCTTATATCGATTCTTCTTCTTCCCCTGTATATAGAGTTAACGTGAGTGGGATAGTAACGTAAGTGGTTGAGTTAACCGAGTGGAGGGCCCACTGCCTGTAATGGTTTTATTACAACAGACCAATCCCTGTCTTATATTATATACGACCTCTCTTCTTCCCCTGTATATAGAGTTAACGTGAGTGGGAGATTAACGTAAGTGGTTGAGTTAACCGGAGTGGAGGGCCCACTGCCTGTAATGGTTTTATTACTAAAAAATCAGCAGTCCGACCCTCCTAGCACCTCCTACTCTAGTAGATCGCCCCTCCTTTCTCCAGACCTAGAGAAATTTTGGTTGTTTTAATAAAAACAAAGAAAAGTATCTTTTTACAGCATGATTTCAATTTTAGTTGAGCGTAAGATTTTTACGAAATTGAAATCATGCTTTAAAATAGATTTTTTAAAGTAAGTTTAATAATCATATTAAACCATACTCTATAAATTAATAATTAAAGTAATTTAAAAAATCTATTTAAAGCATGATTTCAATTTCGTAAAATTTACGCTCAACTAAAATTGAAATCATGCTGTAAAAAGATACTTTTCTTTTGTTTTATTAAAACAAACCAAAATTTCTCTAGGGTCTGGAGAAAGGGAGGGGCGAATCTACCTAGAGTTAGGAGGTGCTAGGAGGGTCGGACTGCTGATTTTTTAGTAATAAAACCATTACAGGCAGTGGGCCCTCCCACTCCGGTTAACTCAACCACTTACGTTAACTCTCCCACTCACGTTAACTCTATATACAGGGAAGAAGAGAATCGTATATAATATAAGACAGGGATTGGTCTGTTGTAAAAAACCATTACAGGCAGTGGGCCCTCCCACTCCGGTTAACTCAACCACTTACGTTAACTATCCCACTCACGTTAACTCTATATACAGGGGAAGAAGAGAATCGTATATAAGACAGGGATTGGTCTGTTGTAATAAAACCATTACAGGCAGTGGGTCCTCCCACTCCGGTTAACTCAACCACTCACGTTAACTATCCCACCCACGTTAACTCTATATACAGGGGAAGAAGAGAATTGTATATAATATAAGACAGGGATTGGTCTGTTGTTGACTTAATTGCTAATTACGGCTAATTAAAACCAATTAAACTGATTTTTTAAAAACAATGAGTAGTCCTAAAACCAAGTAATATCTAAGTATAAATATTGTGCCCATATCATGAATAGAAAAAGATCCTTTAGGAAAAGAAAGTTGATAATCTCAGCTTTAGTATAATAATAGATATACCAGTCATCCACAGACACGTGTTTCGAAGTTTACTTCTCATCAGTTCGGCTCGACTTTTTAACAGCTACCTCTAGCCGGGTGCGAAAACCGATAGGATTTTTGTCTGTCAAGCTCCTTACCCTCCCGACTATTGGGGACTGTCAGTCAGGGGGGTGGGAATTAGTTGATACAAACAAACTTACAGGATGTATGTTTTTACAATCACTAGAGAACTCAAATCTGTAAACAACAGGCGAGTAGATGCTTTTTACGCTAAACGGTGAAAGGCCAACTAATGTCTCCCCTACAGTGCTCTACCATGAGAATTGGGAGCATATGTAAGTATGTAGCGCTAATACCATTGGGAAAGGTATTTATCTACTCTCCCTCCAGCTATGGATAGATAATAGGACAGACTGGGCTATTAACCTTGCTCAGGCAACCGGTCTAGGAGAAGGAAAACTCTGAATTCAAACCTGTTGAACTCCGCTTAAGAAATTGACCTTGTGTCACATCCTACTCATGCGGAGTTGGTATATATATATATATATATATATATATATATATATATATATATATATATGAGGCTTCTGTTTCCCCAGCTTTAGTTTAAAATTAGCCACTGAGATATATATATATATATATATATATATATCGTCGAGGTGGCCTAATGTCGGTATCAGCCAGACGGCAAGGGAGTCTATACCCTTTTCACTAGTGCTAGACCAAGGAGATTATTTTAGCATCTGAGGCGGTGCGCCACACCTACCAACAGCTCCTCACTTTACCACACAGATCCAATGTGCTACTCATACGCTGAGTTGGCGAGCGCCGGTATCGAACCAAGAACCTTGTGATTCCTAGCCGAACACTAAACCGGCCCTATATATATATATATATATATATATATATATATATATATATATATATATATATAACCATTCCCTACGAGGGTTCTCAAAATAGATTCAGTTAAGACTCGAGCCTTATATATATATATATATATATATATATATATACTAGCAAATATATGCACCCTCCGGGTGCAAGTATTTAAGTTTTAATATTATAAAATATATTAAATTAGAAAGGCTAATGAAACTGAATAAGAATACAGATAAAAAGATTTGAAACAGAGGGGGTATGATTAAAAAATAGAACAACTTTGAAACTAACTCTTCCATCAATTTCCGTTACTCCCATCTTTCATTGGTAACTTTTCCTAATTTAACTATTTAGTTAAAATAGGAAGTAAAGAATAATATTACAGTTATTACTTCTTGTTCAGGGATTTCTTTTAAGATTTATCCCCGAGATTTTTGCTTATATTCATTAAGATAAAACCAAACAATTAGAAATCAATAATATTAAGCATATATTTATTAAAATCAAATTTTTAAGATCAATATGCAAATTAGCCTTCCCATTCACACTGTAAACC
>CM042167.1:67864330-67879330 GCA_023376005.1 Doryteuthis pealeii | reverse complement strand
TATATGCAATCATACGGGATGCACTAGGTGAAGACAAAGAAGAAGAAAAAAAAAAGACAAGAAAAAAGAAAGCAAAAAAAAAAAAAAAAAAAAGAATCTTTAAAGGCTGGTTTAGCTCAATCGATAGAGCGCCTAACTAGGTAATCCCAAAGGTTCCGGGTTCGATACCGGGTTCGCACCAACTCAGCGCACGAGTAACCTGATATGTGCTTTAAAGCAGCATCTGGAAACTGACGGTTGGTGTGGTGCTCCACCCAAGCAAAAAAAAAATACCTGGTCTAGCACTAGTGAAAAGGGGATAAACTCCCTCATTTTTCGGCTGATACCGATAATTGGTCACTCCGCTGAGGTTTTTAAGCGTGTTTAGAATATTCTTTTTTTTTTTTTTTTAAATTCCGGCCATTTCTAATTCACTGTACACTAATGACATTAGTCAGTGGGACAAAACAATAAAAAACGGATATAATTAAGCAATATTTATTACCAAACTCTGCATGTATGAAAAGGAATAAATGCCTCTCTTCAAGCTGGTTGCTTAGATTTACGGCATGTTAACCCTTGTCGGATTATTTTATGCCGAAGACGTTTTGTTTTATTTCTTCTTGATAATTACCGAATTTTTAAAAAACTCATTTTTTCTATTTAACCTATAGATGGGACCCTAATAAGTACCAACACTCCGAGTGGACCTGGAAGTAATGGTGATGAAAGTGTACTGCACATTCCTCAGAGCTCCAAAATTGGAACTTCACTATTAGATGCAGTTTAACGTCATACACAAGATACTAAGTCGCTCAGCCATGGCCTTCTAGCACATACATGATAAAAAAGGGTTTGGGGTTTGACAAACACACAGGTGTTTCTTCTGTAGGAAGGACACACCAATGTATGCCAACCAGTCAAAATCTAGATCAATCAGCCCTGTACGGATACTGGATGCTGTGCAGAGGACTTAACAGGAGTGATGACCGGTAGGGACGGGGGTGAGAGAGTGTCATGAAAATCCGTGCTGTCAGCGCAAACTGATGATGTTTGGCATGTTGTCGTCATCATCATCATCATGTCGCGCATACAGCACGGGTATCCATGACAATCTTTCGCCAACCTTCCTATCATTCATTGCACCTGGGAGGTCCTCTGCGGAGCATCCAGCATCTTTGCATAGCTGGTCAATGTAGGTCCTTGCTGGGTGCCCCACACTTGCATGTCCATGTGTTGGCTTCCACAGGAGAACGTCGCTTATGAGCTCATCCATGCTTCTCTAGCAGTGTCGTGCATGCCTTGTCAGTCTCATTTGGATAGTTTGTGAGATGGGGGGGGGCAGGTGACCGTATAGTCGTTTCCTTGTGGGGTGCTGTTTCCACGACTTATTCAGGACTGCACGCAGCATTCTTGTGCAGCTCCCATCTAGCTTATTCTCAAGACGCTTTGTTAGGGTCCAGGTGGTGCAGCCATATAGCAGCACCGACACAACCACAGCCTGGAAGAACTGTCGCTTCAGCTTGTATGTTGTAACAGCATATTATTACTAGCGCCCTCTTATAATATATAAGGGAGATAACTCGCAAGGTAAAATTGTAATGCATTAAAGAAAATGTCTAAAAACATTCGGTAACATGCAAACAACAAAATGCTGAAATTAAATTTAAAAAATAAGAAAAAACGTTCTAAAAATATCTTGGATTAAAAAAAATAAAAAATAAAATAAAAAATAAAAAAAAAGATTTAAATTTAATCCAAGACAAAATAATCAAATTACGAACTAGAATGCTCCGAAAGTAAAGACTATATTTTCCACAAAGGAAAAAAAAAATACACAAAACTTACAGAGATCACAATACCACCGTAAGATAGAGAAAGTTTTCAGCTACAGAGCACTACGGTGGTTGTTGGTTGGATTTTACGGTATGTAAACCCTTGTTGGGTCATTTTATGCTATTAATTCTTGATGGGTATTCAAAATATATTCTTAACTCAATTTTTTAAACTAATTATTTCAAACCCTATTCAATATAGAGATGGGACCCTGATAGGCACTACAACCCCGGTCAGAGTGGAGCTGAGAGTAACGCTGATGAAGGGATATCCCAGAACTCCAGAATTGGAACTTCACCAGCAGATTGATTTTAACGTCATACTCAGGGCATTTAGACCCTTAGCCACCGCCTTCTAGCACATGATAAAAAGGGTTGGGAGTTTGAAATAGGGCTACAGGGTTGGGACAATTATATAGGTGATATAGCTTGACATGGGTTTTTGGTTTGGTTTGTTTTACGGCATATCAACCTCAGTGGGCCATTTAATGCCGACAATGTTTTGAAATATATTCATTCTTAATGGATACTCATTTTTTTTATAAACTCATGTTTTTCTATTTAACCCATAGATGGGACCCTAACAGGTACTACCACTCCGATTTATCCGGAGGGAATTACAGTGGTGATGTTGTGGGAGAAAATAGTATTTTGTAGCTGAGCACTTGCTCTATCTAATGGTGCCATTCTGTTCACTGTATCTGTTGTGGTTTCCGTTGGAATCAAGAGGAGGCAATACTTTCGGAGCACCCCCCTCCCCCGGCGTACAATCAAAACGTGTCATTTAAAGCGAATAAAATTTGCATTCATGCATGCAGAAATATTTACATAAACCATTTTTACCAACATTCAAAAAATAAATAAATAAATAAAAATTGAAATTGTTCTTTAAAAAAAAAAAAAAAATTACAATTTTTTTTTCTTACATGCAATTTGCATACGGTAATTAAAAAAATGCTCAAGACATTGAATATTTGTCAGCATGCTCCAAATGCGTACCAGGAAAGGAGATGGGCGTTATGTATGTAATTAAGCACTTCTTCTGTCCCATAATATGGTTGGTTGGTTTATTGATTTTAACGGCATATCAACCCGTCTGGGGTTATATCATGCGTAACAGTTAGGGTGTAATACATATTGTGTATTCATATATATACTTTTAATAATTGGTTTTAACAATGTGTTAGCATTATTGGGGATTATATTATATGGCATTGATTTGTTTCATGTCTATATTCTATGGTATAATCTTATTTCACTCAAGAAGGAGAAAATAGCCTCTATGTTAACATTTTCAAATAGATCCTTCATATTGTTTGCTTTAAAATAACAGTTTCTGATGTGAGCAAAAAATCTGCATTCCATCAATAAGTGTTTAACTGTAAGTGGTGTTTGACATATTTCACATTGTGGTTGTTGTTCTTGTTTGAGTATATAAGAGTGTATTATTTTTGTATGACCAATGCATAATCGGGACATACTGACTTGTTCCTTTCTAGACTTCCTTAAAGTTATAGTCTATCTCAGTTGTATATGATACTCCACCTCCTTGAACCGAAATGGATTTATGCCCTTCGTAGATCTCTGACTTCTTAAAATTCTCAGAAATCTAGACGGGCTTTCATGGAGAGTATCATGACTGCTTCTGACAGGGGACCTAAGTCTAAGTTCATTTTCTTCTGATTCATTGTCAGATATTTTAACACTCACATCCATTGATTCTTCGTTTTCATCATTGGATTCACTAGCCCCATCTTCCCCTTCAGATTCCATTTCTAATTCTGAATGAAGTTAAATCGATATTAAAAGCATTGCAATGGAGTGAATTGAATCTAAGGATTTAAGGACGTAGAAGACATTAAAGAAAATACAGTATTGTATTTGTATGACCAATGCACAATGTCCCATAATAGAAGTTACATCGGGGGGGGGGGCAATGTGTAGGTACTGGACATGTATGTATTTACCGACCCCTCCACACGAGCAGGATGTGATACAAGGTTTAGCGGAGTTGCACTTCAGAGTTTTCCTTCTCCTAGACTGGTTGCCTAACCAAGGTTGAAGAGCCTAGTCCACCTTACTATTTATCCATATTTGGATGGAGAATAGTTAGATTCATACCTTTCCCAAAGGTATTAGTCCCATATGAAATGCAACCAGCCGTGTCCAGGATTTGAACACGCATCGCTGTATTCATTTCCTTCGAGGGCAACCATTACGCCACGAGCACCTCCTAGCTACTAGACATGTATGCCAAAAGGGAAGGGGTTCCTTAATTACAAATTGCGAAAATTACTTGTTATCAATTAAGCATAAAATGTATTATTTAGATGTAAATATAATATAAATAATTAATTTATATATCTAGATAACAAATTCAAATAATCTATAATAAAATATATCAATCTAATAGTATTTAATAATTTGCTTGAAGCATTGTTAAGTAAAATATATTATTATTTATATTTTAAAGGCAATTACAATGCGTATAAAATAGTGTCCAATGTCTTATTAATTTCGGAGTATCTTCATCTTCAGAGACTGTTTTTGAAATCCACGCGGTCTTGTGTGTGTGTGTATATATATATATATATATATATATATATATATATATATATATTGGAGGATATGTGCTTAATTGAAGTCATACCTAATTTTGAAAATTAATTAGTTAATAATTAATGAATTTAGGTGGACACATATGTTCAAATGTAAGGCTAAACAAACCGAGAAAATTTCACATTAGCCTTACATTTGAACATATATGCCCGCCTAAATTCATTAATTATTAACTAATTAATTTTCAAAATTAGGTATGACTTCAATTAAGCACATATCCTCCAAAAATTGTCGGCTTAAAGCCATATAAAAAAAACATTTGTTTGTTTACTTACCCTAAATTAATTAGACATTGGACACTATTTTATGCGCATTGTAATTGCCTTTAAAATATAAATAATAATATATATCAATTTATTTTCAAATGCATAACATGGTGTCAATTGTTTCTATTAACTTTAACTTAACTAATCAAGTAATTTTATGATTTAATAAAGATATACAGATCATTCAATTGTGGTATATGGAAATCTAATAGATTGCAATGGAGTTATCAGAATAATAATTCATTATAATAATATTGTCAAAAAGAATTACAATGGTTTAATTACAAAAATACTAGTAGTACCATTTACTCGCTTGGTTATCAAATTTCAGGAATGAAACCACCCCCATTTTAGTTGGGAAAGTTATGAATCCAATTCTCCTTCCAGCTATGGGCAAATAGCAGGCCATACTGGGCACTTCAACCATGACTAGGTAACCAGTCTAGGAGAAGGAAAACTCTGAATTCAAACCTGTTAAACTCCGCTTAAGAAATTGACCTTTTGTCACACCCTGTGGAGGTGTTGGTAAATATATATATATTGTTTTATATTTCATTACTTTTTCTTTTAACAATATATAAATTACGCAATTATTTTACCTCTAAAATTATATGTAGGGGGTGACAATACTTTCAGTCCACGCTGTACATAATTCTACTGAGTGGTCCGAAAGTCACGTCACCTCTACACACTGTTTTAAATTTCATAACTTATATATCGTATTATCAAAACAAAAAGTAATGTAATTATTTTACCTGTTAAGAAATCTGTAAAAATTAGATCATTATCTAGAATTTGGTGTTGTGTCATGTAATTATTTTACCACTGAAATATGTAAGAGTGACCAGACTTTCGGATTACCCTGTACATAATAATACTACAATACAACGTAACAACTATTATGGAATAGATGTAGTTTAAATTTATAAATATCTTATATAATATAATATATGATATCCCCGGAAAAACAAGGTATTCTGAGCATTATGTATATCTATGGGAGTAAAATATGGAAATATATCCGACAATATGAAGAAATTTGAAAAAAGAAGTGTTCCAAAAAATGAGATGAATTTATTTATGCAAATAAGTCGACGCTTAAACGTTTCGGTTTATTTTAAACCTTCCTCATGACTGATTATGGGATGAAGAAAATTAATGGATGTTTTATAAATGACAGGAGTTAGAAAAAATATATACATAATAATTGAAATATTTCTTTTTTTTTTAATATTAAACCATCAGATGATCATTGTCAGTGTGATGTATCTTCTGAATTATATTCAATTTAAATATGGAAAAGAAAATGGGAAAAATCTTAGCATTCTAGTGTCATTAGTAGCGTTCTGTTTCAATAAGAGAAAAAAAACGAATAGAATTTCTTTAAACGTTTAACGTTGACAAATGCTGCAAATATAATAAAATCATCCTCCGAATACCTTGTTTTCACACACACACATATGTATGTGTGTATGTATGTACATGTGTGTGCTAAAGTTATATATATATGTGTGTGTGTGTGTGTAGAAAGTTTTATAGAAAAAACAAGATGTTAAAAGTTTTGCTGACAGAAATCTGTTTCGACATCATGAATATGTCTTTATCAAAGCAAATTTCGGATGTAATAAGGATCCCGACTCTGCGAGTTTATCATCATTACAGATTTTTGTTGTTGGACTTGTTATATTTTTTAAACTTTCATTTGTAACCGGAACATTTTCCTGAACTTTTTGATATTCATATACACTTTTACTGCAAACTCTTTTGAGCTTTTTTATGATAAAAATGCTTATAATTTTCAAAAATAAAATTTATTTTATTTTTAACAATAAATACGTATTTAAAAATTTTTTTTTTGAAAATTCCGGTACTGATCGAGAGCGTTCTGTGCCTCGTAATTAATGATATATTCATTTCGTTTTTCAGCTTACAATGTTGCTTTGATAAAGACATATTTATAATGTCGAAACAGATTTCTGTCAGCAAAACTTTTAACATCTTGTTTTTTTTCTACAAAACTTTCTACTCATATTGGCGGATTCAATATCCATTTTTACCTTTTATATATATATATATATATATATATATATATATATATATATATAAGGAAGTTTGATATGTATGTGTCAACTTATAACTCCCAAACGAGAGGTCATTCAGATTTGAAATCTTGCATACCACTTAATATGCTTATAACTAAGAAACACACAAAATTTGGTTTCTGATTTTTAATAAGTGATATAATTCAATAATTAAGAAAATTTTTTTAAAATACCGACACTTTCACCCCCCACTCCACTACCGTCGACACGAGTTGAGTTTTTAACTTTCAAGACAGAAAAATCAAAAACTACCGTTAACATAATCTTCAACATTTTTTTTTGTCTGGTCATGGTCCGGGTACTTTTGCTAGTATATATATTATATATACTAGCAAATATATGCACCCTTCGGGTGAAAGAATTTAGGTTTTGATGTAATAGAATATTGTATCAAATTAGAAACTATTTAGAAAATGATAAACTGAGGGGGTATAATCGAAAAATAGAACAGCTTTAAATCTAACTCTTCCATCATTTGCCATCACCCCCGTCTTTCATTTTTCATAATTTATCTATTTAGTTAGATTATGAATTATTTAATAAAATTACAGTTCTTTCATCTGGTTTATGGATTTCTTTTAAGATTTATAGCCGAGATTTTGTTGCTAAGATTCGTTAAGAGAAAACCAAACAATTAGAAATCAATAATATTAAGCATATATTTATTAAAATCAAATTCTTAATATCAATATGCAAATTAGCCTTCTCGTTTACACTGTAAACCGCTATTTTGTTGAATATATAAATACAATTGCATATTATTAGTGTGTATAACCAACAGTATTAATAAGGTATAACAATTTTATCAATAATTGAGGTTTAAATAAAAAATAATTTCATGGTGACTGTGATGTCAATAACTAAGGGAATTGTGACTTGAGTAGTGATTTAGTTTCGGTTACAGACAGACAAACACACAATCTCCATTATAATAAGATATGAGAAAAACTTCGGAAAGAGTCATTTACATTATTTAATTATTTTTTTAAGCTTAAGACAGTTTGAAGTCATGACCATTTCATCAAAATTTTTATCGTACATTTAATTATTTATTTAGTATATTTTGATAGGTACCCCTACATTACACTGATTATTCAAACAGTAGATATTTGATCTCCTTTCCTGGTAGCGAAGGCATTGGGTATATATGCAAAAGAAAATGAAGGTTTCTACGTTTCTTTTTTTGTATTTTTTTTTTTTTTGCAAATAAAGAAAAGAAAGAAAAAAAGAGAGAAAGAAAGGAAAACATGGTTGTAGAAGAAATATCAAAAAGGGAAATAATTAAAAAGGGGAAACCCTACCTTCCGACAAAATATGGCCACGTGGTGGTTGGGTTGTCTGCTCTTCTGAGTTCAGAGACAAAAACATGCGAAACGACACTATAATAACAACGAGCGTTTCCGATTCGAATAAACGTATAGTTAAATATATGCACGGTCCCGGCCTTTGGTTATTAATAATTGGTCAGTTGAATAATGGTTAGTTAGTTTTAATAGTGACTTTTTTTTTTCTAGATTTTGATTTTGAAAAAAAAAAAAAAAAAAAAAAAATGAAAAAATAACACATTTACAGCCATCTACTTGCGACAAAAGCCAGTGTTAGCATTAGAGTCCTTCATAAAGGCCATTTTTTAAAATCCACATTTTACAAAAAAAAAAGATTTAAAAGTGTTTTAAGTAAATTTTTAAAAAAGACTTTCAGTATTAATAAAAAAAGAAAAAAAAGAAAATAAATGAGCCGGCCAAAATAGTTGATACAGTGATACGTTGATTTTTTGAATCAGAATTATCCTGAAGATCCTTTAAGTGAAACCTAGGTAGATAGTATCTGGCTATGGGTGAATAGTAGGTCAGACTGGGCTCTTGACTAAGTAACCAGTCTTGGAGAAAGAAAACTGAATTCATGCCTGTTAAACTAAGAAATTGAGCTTATGTCGCATTCTGCTCGTGTAGAGGGGTTGGTAAATATATATGTATGTGGCCCTTTAGAGGTTTATACTTTTAACTCTACTTAGTGTATTGAGCACTTTTACATATTAGCTTGGTCAGCTCTTTCGGTGTTTTTTTCTTCTCTTAGCCAGTCATAAAGCTGATGTTTGATTATTTTCAGACTGTACGGATCTTTCGGTCTTTTCTTTTTTTTGTTGTATTTTTGCCAGATATCGGTTTTTAATATATCTTTTAATTTACGCTGCTAAATTATATTTATATATGAGTATATATAAAAAAGATATGAAAACACCACAAAATGCTGTTAAAGTGAAAACATTTTATAACTTAGCTGATATTGAACAATACCGAGAAAAGTGCGGTGGAAGTGGATCAAATTCGAAATTATTGTATAACTTTTCTTTTTTGCAACGTCAAGGTTTTTGTTTTGAACTCATATGACTTTTGTCTCCGCTCTTAACAACACAGATTATAAACAAGCTCTGATGACGATTTTCATAAAATCGAAATATTGTTCAATATCAGCAAAGTTATAAAATGTTTTCACTTTAACAGCTGTTTGTGGGGTTTTCATATCTTTTTTTATATATACTCATACCGTCGGATTCATTTCCTTTCTTTTAACTTATATATATTAGTTGGACCCGGTTTAGCTGTCGGTATAGTGTCAGCCTGGTTCGATACCGGCCCTTCCAACTCAGCGTATGAGTAGCACAGTAAAGTAAGTAAAGAGCTGGTGGTGTGTGTGGCGCTCCACCTCAGATTCAAGAACAATCTCCTTGGTCTAGCGCCAGTGAAAAGGAGATAGACTCCCTAGCTGTCTGGCTGATACTGACATTAGGCCACCCGACGACTTTTTCTTATATATATATATATATATATATATATTATATATGGGTTGGGCACTCTAGAAAGGGAATTTGCTGGTGGCTGCTAATTACGTTAGAATTGTGAAAGTCCTCCTTAAAGGAAGAAGTTCTCCTGGCAGCCTTATATGTTTATATTAGTAAAATTGACAACGGGACTAGGAGAAGGAAAACTAAATTAAAACTTGTTAAACTCCGCTTTAAAATTTACCTTCTGTCACATCCTGTTCGTGCTGAGATCATTAAACATAAGCGTATCTGAAGCTAACTCGTACCTCAAATTTTAGCTTTCGTCACTCAGCAAAAAAAACAACCAAGTGACAGCTCGTAACTCGGGTCACTCGTAAGTCAAGGTACCACCATACTTAAATATTCGCTAGGTTTTTAATTACCTAACACCTCCTCCACGAACAGAATGTCAATTTTAAAAAAAGAAAGGTAGTATATATTTACCAACCCCTCCGCACGACCAGGATGTGACACAAGGTCAATTTTTAAGCGGAGTTTGACAGTTTTGAATCTAGAGTTTTCCTTTTCCTAGACCGGTTGCCATTATAAAGGTTAAAGAGCTCAGTCCGACATACTATTTACCCATAGCTGGAGGGAGAATATTTGCATTCATACTTTTCCCAAAGGTATTAGCACTATGTGCAATTGAACCAACCCCGTATAGTATTTAAACTAATGTCCCCGTGCCACAAACATTATACAAGGATCTCCTTAAAAAATAAATGTTTATTACACTTGTGGATTTTCATGACGAAATAACGTCATTGAAAGTCGAGATCATGTTCGACGCCAATTAAGTTCAAACCACTTTTTTTTTTTAAACAGGTAACCCGTACCAATAACTAATTACCGTGTTTCCTGCAAAATAAGACCTACCGTGATTTTTCAGGATGACTGTAATAAAAACCTACCACTTAAGATAAGCCCTATTTGAGAGCGGTAAACAAACGAAAGAAATAAGATGCGACGATGATCAAATGTGGATCGTTTTTAGTAATTTTTTTTTTTTTTGTTTTTTAGAAATTTCGTAATTTTCTACTTCGTAATGTCGTTTTACGATTCATGAAGAGTATGACATCCCTCGAGAAAAAAAGCCCAGGGTTATATTACGGAGTGAAAATTATTATAAGCACCGTCTTATTTTCAGGGAACACGGTAATCAAATATTCCTTTAGAATTAGATTCAAGTGACAATTCTAAATATAAATGATTTACAGATATATGGAATCAACTATTTCAATCAAATACGAATAATCCTTAAACAGTTTTATTCAACTCAAAGTGGATGGTCTAATGGTGATGAAGGGGTACTCCACACTCCCCAGAATTGGAAATTCACCACTAGATGGAATTTAACATCATTCCCAGAACACAGCATAAAACCTAAATAATTTTTTGATTTAGTGCGTCCTAGGACGCACATATTTACTTTGAAGGAGTGCCCTGGAAAATTTATGGATCCCAACTAAAGCCGTCTAACTCCTACCTTGTAACCTATCCTGTGTAAATCGTTTAAGAAACTATTGAAATATATTTACAGTTAGCTTGAAATGGTGAGGGAAGAAAAAAAGAAAATCACTGGGACGCATGGATACGAATTTACTGCGTCCTTTTAGATTTTTGTGCGTCAGGGACGCTGGACGCGTACCTATGGACTACATAAAAATGTAAATATGACAGCGTATTTTAAATCCCGCCGACTGACCAATTTTAGAGACTGAGACAGTCTTTTTATTTTTTTATTTTTATTTTAAATATGAACAAATTATTTTGGTCGGCAGATTTTTTGTAGATATTCTTTTTTTTCATTATTACTGAAAGTTTTCTGTAAAATGCGAAAAGCTGCAGAAAAAAAAAGAATGAGTACGAGAAAGCGCGTATAAACGACATCACATCGAGTAGAAAATGGAGGACGGCCATTTTTGTATAGAACGAATCGCTTGTTTCAAATGTTAATTCCCGCTCTTTTTGTCAAAAACTACTTGTTAGAAGTAATTTATAAAAGCTCATAAATATAATAAGTAGTTTCTTTTTCGTTTTTCTCCGTTAGGATTTTCCATAAAAAATGAACGCTTATATCTATAAAGGATTTTCGAAGTACATGGATGGTTTATATATATATATATTTCGAAACACATGGACGTTTATATTTAGAAAGGAATTATTTTCTGTGAGTCACTATGATAGTCAAGTTACAACATAACGAAGGAGCATAGAGTTCTTTTTTTTTTCTAAACCTAATGTTTTAAATCTGACACTAACGGGTCGGGTTAGCTCAGTCGGTAGAGTGTTCGGCTAGACACCAAAAGGTTCCTAGTTCCATACCGGCCCTCGTCAACTCAGCGTTAAAGTAGCACAAGGAACTGTGCTGTAAAGTAAAATTTGGCATTAAATAACTCACAGGGTTGATATGCCGTTAAACCAACCCAAACTTGGAAATCTGACACTGGCGAACTTTTCTTGCTATTATTTTAATATTAGCCTCAGAACCGAGTCTTTCTTTTGTATATATATCCTTTACAGTAAAAGTAACGAGACTACTATGTAGTCTAGAGGCTGACACTACCTTATTTACATTTTCAGAACCAACTGGTTTAATTGATTTGGTTTGTTTGAAGGCATATCAACCTCGGTGGATCATTTAATGTTGACAAAGTTTTGAATTACATTCATTCTTAATGGATACATAATTATTTTAAATTTCATTTATCTATTTTGTTTTTTTACAAACACATTTTTTCTATTTAACTCATAGATGGGCCTCTAACAGGTAATACCACTCCGGGCCAGAGTGGATCTGGGAGCACTGGTGATGAAGGGGTGCACATTCCCCAGACCTCCAGGACTGGAACCTCACCATCAGATAGGAGTTTAACTTAATTCAAATAACGGCAACAGGGTTGGAGCAATCATATAGGTGCTAGGGCTTGACATGACCAGCCGATGAATCTAGCTAGCGCTAGACCGAAGAGATTGCTTTTGCTCAGGTGGGGCGCCACATCTACCGTCAACTTCACCACACATATCAGATTACCCAATCTGTGCTACCCATGAGCTGAGTTGGCGGGGACCGGTATCAAATCAGGAATCTTGAGATTCGTAGGCGGGCGCTTTACCGACTGAGCTAAACCGGCCCTCTCATTAAATTATATTATGATTCGCCCAAAAAGGTGAGATTACTTTGCGAACAATATCGTCAAAACAATTGTATCAGCTTCGAAAAATATCACTGTTTTTAAAGAGGACGGATCAGAGTTCAATATTCTCAGATAGGGTCCGCCTGGAGAGGGGAGTCTGATGTTTTAAGACCCGAAACTCCCCGGTGAACCAGGCTTTGACATCACTGACGACGCCCTCTAAAACGTAAAACACATATTCAACGACTAACTTTTATTTATGGAAATTCTAAGTCTCTTATTATATTTAAGTACCGAGCAAGTCTCAGCATGGCTGTTGCGAATCCCTAGGTCAATATTCTAATAAATTAAAGATCTACTCGTAAAATTAAACACAGAGCTAATCTGGAAAGGAGGCGGACTTACATCACGACAGGTTTACCGGTGAAACCGAGAATCGTTGCGAAATCCAAAATCTGTAAGGATGCTGGTAAAACATTACCAATTGTCCGCCTTTAATGCATCTCGACGATGTTTTACAAGACTTATCACGAATTCGTAAAAAAAAAAAAAAAAAAAAAAAAAGATGCGAGAGTAAATAATTCCGTAAGGTTCTTTTGAAACAAGCGATTCAAGCCAGCAGTGTAGGACACCGAGTGAGAATCAAACTCACGAACAATGGTTTGCAAGCCATAATACAACAAGCGAGGGACCCCAGCCGAGGTGGAATCCATGGCCAAATTGCGACCCCAATTCATCTGATAAGTGATGTCGTTGGTGTACATTTTTTTTTAACGGGTGGTTTTATTTTATAAAGGGGGTGGGGGTAATAGTGGTGAGTAGAACATAGTGTAACAGTGACTTCAGAAGGATTCAATCATTGGTTCTAAGCGGTAGGTTAGGGGTTCAAATAGATATATAGTCGGGAAACGGTTTTATATTGATTATAAAGTATCGTTAATGTCTTTTAGAAAAATAGTACTTGAACTAAACACACACACACACACATTATATATATATATATATATATATATATATATGTATATATATACACATGTGTGTGTGTGTATTTAGGCAGCATTTTTTATTGTAGGCATATATTGTTAAATAATGCAGCCATTTTTTGTCTGCAAGTTTTGTCCTTTGTTTTTTCGTATTGCCGGATTATTTTTGTAATATCTGGCGAAAATTGGCTGATGAATTTTCCATATGTCATAGACCAAGTACGATAGGCGGAAAGTACTTGGTCTATGACATATGGCAAATACATCAGCCAATTTTCGCCAGATATTACAAAAAATAATCCGGCAATACGAAAAAACAAAGGACAAAACTTGCAGACAAAGAAATGGCTGCATTATTTAACTCTCTCTCAATATAATATATATATATATATATATATATATATATGTGTGTGTGTGTGTGTGTGAATAATATCAAACTTTTCTGTGATAGGATTCAACTAAAGAAAATTGAGAAATCAAACACACACACACATATATATATATATATATATATATATATATATATATATATCACATCCCTAATCAATTAATACCCCATCCGGTCTGCAATCCTTATCAGAATTGAAAAAGATAAGATGCAGAAATAAAATTATATTTGATCCCTCAAAGGTTTTATCATATAAAATTTCTCCGTATATATATATATATATATATATATATATATATATATATATATATATATATATATATATATATATATATAAATAAATAAATAAATAAAAGGTGTGTCAAAATACAGCTTGTATTCTGAAAAAAATTAATGAACGGAACGTTATGTTTTTTCAGAATGCAAGGGGTGTCAAAAAGTACAAAAATCTCTACACTTTTTTTTATACACCTTATATATTTCAATTCAGACTTTTTCCTTCTCCAAGATTAGTTGCCTACCAAGGATAGAGCGCTGTCTGTCCTACTATTTTCCTATAGCTGGGGGGGGGGAAGAAATAGATTCATGCCTTTCCCATTGGCATTGAGAAACGTACACAACCTCGTCCAGGATTCGAACTCTGCTAGTACAATCCATTCCCTTATGACAGTAACCGTTACGAAACTTGCGCATCTTCTTTCCTTCTCCCCCCCACATATATATACCAACCCGTCCGCATAAGAAGGATATGACACAAGGTCAATTTATTAAGCGGAGTTTAACAGGTTAGAATTTAGAGTTTTCCTTTGCGATTCCTAGGCAGCGGAACCTCCAATCAAATGAGACTCCGGGCTATTGGAACGTGAT
>CM042167.1:67854330-67856830 GCA_023376005.1 Doryteuthis pealeii | reverse complement strand
TAGGAGAGGTGGAATATAGAGGCAGGAGCAGATTGAGACAGAAGGTAGAAAAGCATGAGGAAAGGAGTGATGCAGAGAAATATAGTTCAATCAAGATTAATAAAACTATTTACAAATTTAATATTAGCAATAGCACTCTAAGTATACATATTCAAACGTTGTAATATATCCACGGGTTCTCATTAATTTAAGATAAATATTTTTCACCAGTAGGAAATTCAACCCGCGGGCGAGCTTGGAGAAAAAGAGAGGCGTGGTTGGTTGCGTTGCTTTTACGGTATACAACCTTTCCGGTGTCATTAATGCCGAATAAGTCATTTTGATTTTTGGTTTCTACAGTTACTACCTTGCTTAAATGGTCACAATTTAAGTATGGAACAGGCTCATCGATTCTTAACTTCGGTGATCTGTGGGAACGTGTCTTTTCAAACTTGCACCGTAATTCCCCAAAGAGGAAAGACATCCATAGATATACTACAATACATAAAACGTAGTTTTTATTATATTAGATCAACAATTTAAAACTACATTTTTGCGAAAAAAAATTCATTTCTTGAAGGGATTAATTTAGGAATATTTCGAGTATTTCTTTTCATACAGATTAGTTGAAATTAAAAAAAAAAAAAAAAAGAAATAAAACTATCATTATTGTTATTATTCGAAAATAAATTGTATGAAATATTTAAAACAAAGAAAAAAAAGGAAAAAATAAAGGAATTTAATTTGGTTAGCTTAGTCAAAGTTCGCACATACTATACACAAACCAAATTAATATATACGAACAATTCTGTATTTAAAGTGCAGTAAATATATTGTGATGTAATTTGACCGTAATCAGAGAGGGCGTAAAAGAAGCTGATACTCGTACAAAACATTGGGTGGGGGGACATAGATATTAAATATATAATATTAGTATTATATATATATATATATATATATATATATATATATATATCGGTTTTATATTTTCTTCACTTCAATTATCTAAATCTTAAAATTCAAACAGATGTACATGAAATTATCAACAATAGCAAGCGAAACAAAGGTTAGTCATTACGTAAAAAACAATGTTTATATAATGAGGAGAACATGTGACCAATTGTTGGGTGTTTGGTTGGTCCATAAGCTTGATTAGAACCGAAAATCGAGATTTAAAGTACGATAAATTTAGATAGGTAAATCTTAAAACTGTCACTATGCCGCTCTTGGAGCGGGGGTCCAGTAGCTTTCGGACCTGGACCGGGCTGCAATTAAAATAACAGCGTTTGATCCCAGGCGGCTATCCCCCACGCAATAATGCCCCCTCAATTTAATGGGGACAGGGCGGGTTTAATTGCCCCAGTGACTGCAGGCGACCCCCTGCAGGGAGGAATGCCGACCGGTAATCAACGCATTTTGCACCCCCACCCATGCAGCATCGCCCCCCCCCTTCTATACGATATATAACGAAGCCGCTCTCCTGCATATCGCATTACTCACAGTATAATGATGATCAACCTTCAGGCACACATGAATCTCACCAGAAAAAATTAAAATGACACACAGCATAACAACTGCAACGTATTGTATCGACCCGGTCCACTCTTCAGATACCGTAGATATTAGCGAGAGTGACTCGTCCCACAGACAGGCGTGGAGATGAACTCGATCGATATACCGCGAGCGAGAGAGCGAGAGAGAGCGGTCCTATACACGCATATATACTAGCTGACCTAATATATATGAGTGACGAGCTTAAGGCTTAGCGAAATATATCTCCTACATACGCTTGTCTGAGTTTTGTTTCATTGATGCTTCCACCATTCTACTCTCCATTATATATATAATATATATATAATATATAATAATATATAAATATAGAACTATATATAACGACATTCTCCTACTCGCCTCGAGAGCACACCTCCCTGACTTCTCTGCAGCTATCTAGAAGAGAAGGCTTATAATTCATATAATTGGTTATTCTGACTATGACCTCATCTTATACTCTGTTATCTGCACAAAGTTACTGCCGATGTTTCCTTCGCCTTCGCAGGTATATTTAGACGCGCAGTGAGTTTAAGATGTACCTATAGATTGTCTATTTTAATCTGATTCGGCTCTCTCTAATCAAGCATATGTTCCCGAGCCAACAAGAAATACCTGACCAAGAAAGGCAGAGGCACATCGCGCCGAAACGTTGTGGTTGTAGATAAGATGAGGACAATAGTCAGAATAATACCAAATAAAACAAAATTACAAACTCTGGAAATTTGCCTTTGGAAACTTTCTGCTACATCAAACATTAACATTCAATTATTACATTTATTAAATAAAACATCCAACAGAAAAATCTATATTATGTTTGTGTTAAACAAAACCAATGAAGCTATTAGTGCAAAATGAATAAAATCTGATCTTAAGCCACTTGCGATTTCATATTTTCTCAGTTGCGTTAATACTCTAAAACAAGAATTTGGTTCTGTTTTATTTATTTATTTTTTATGCCTGATTAGTCGCT
>CM042167.1:67800562-67854230 GCA_023376005.1 Doryteuthis pealeii | reverse complement strand
AGAGTGTAGTGTGAATTATCTTACGTGTTGGTCATTGTTACATTGTAATAATTGGATTCCTAATACATTTTTAAGGTAGTGTAGAAATCATTATGGCGATCAGTACAGCTGATTGCCTTGAGAGTGAGTGACAATGCTTGACCTCACTCTGACCTTGCCTTGCGGGATAAACCGTGAGAACCGGGAACCCCGATAGAAGGCCCTTCCGGTTTAAGGAGTAAGCAAGTCAGTTAGAGTTAGAAGTTAGAAGCCGAGCTAGCAAGATGTAAGGATCCGCGCGCATTGTCTGGTCTGGGGATCTACGAATAAAGTAACATCATCGTAAATCGAAGTCTTGTGTTTATTACTAAAAACTAACAATGGCACAGGGCTTCTGATAAGGAATGATCCCCAACAGAAACCAGACCCGGAATCCTCAATAGAAGACCAGACGAGACCTTAGAAGATATACCAGGCCAAGATAGATGATAGACGATCAGAACCAAGTCGGCCAGAAGAATAGACGACAGAGTAAGAAGAAAGAGAAGTATATAACATATACCTATTTAGTGCCAGTAAAGAAGGGCTATACAACAGTCATTACTCCCAGGTCCACTCTGACTCTGATTGGTATTATCTGTTAGAACCCCACCTATGGGTCAAAAAGAATGTTTAAAAATATTGGTATTCGATCAGATGGTCCGCACGCAAAAAACCCAAAAAACCCTCAATAATCAAGTACACAAAAATAGATTTTGTCAGGCGCCTGTGAATTCTCGGTTAAAATTGCAAATCGTCGTCAAAATTAAAACGGAAAAATTTGGCTTGGGCATAAATTTTAATGAATTTAATCATTATTAACGACACATATTTATATTATTTTTAACTTAAATTTTAACCGTTAGTTGTGTTTAAGGAAACAAAAATAGATAAAATAAAACAGATGAATAAGACTAGTCAGAATTAATAAACATATCTTATTATAATGGAGATTATTGGTTTGTCTATCTGTAACCGAAACTATATTACTATACAAGTCACAATTCCTTTAGTTATTTACATCATATTCTCCATGATTTTATTTTTATTTAAACCTCAATTATTAATAAAATTGTTTTACA
Organism: Doryteuthis pealeii; assembly: GCA_023376005.1. NCBI lineage: Eukaryota > Metazoa > Mollusca > Cephalopoda > Myopsida > Loliginidae > Doryteuthis > Doryteuthis pealeii. The sequence continues at coordinate 67,853,130 of CM042167.1, read as the reverse complement.
TTACTTACACTGTTGACCATATCTACATACTAATAATATGCAATTGTATTTATATATACAACAAAATAGATGTTTACAGTATGAATGGGAAGGCTAATTTGCATATTGATCTTAAAAAATTGATTTTAATAAAAATATGATTAGTATTCTTGATTTCTAATTGTTTGGTTTTATCTTAATGAATATGAGCAAAAATCTCTTCAATAAATCTTAAAGAAATCCCTTAACAAGAAGAAATAAGTCTAATATTATTCTTTACTTCCTATTTTAACTAAATAGTTAAATTAGGAATATTTGCCAATGAAAGACGGGAGTAACGGAAATTGATGGAAGAGTTAGTTTCAAAGTTGTTCTATTTTTCAATCATACCCCCTCTGTTCAAAATCTTTTTATCTACATTCTTATTCAGTTTCATTAGCCTTTCTAATTTAATATAATATTTTATTATAAAATTTAACTAAAATACTTGCACCCGGAGGGTGCATATATTTGCTAGTACAAACAAAAAACGTACTTTCTATTTCAATATTCCAGGCGACGCGTACTTTTCTTAAGTATAGATGACCTAAAGTGTAATAATCCGCGTTTTTTATGTTAATAAATTCACGGAAAATATTTATCTCCCTTAAAAATTAGTTCTCTTGCGGCCCTCTGTAGGAAAATAACGTCCAATGAAAAACGGTTAAAAACACAACTAACGGTTGAAATTTAAGTAAAAAATAACATAAATCGTGTCCTTAGTAATAATTAAATTCATTAAAATCTATGCCCAAGCCAAATTTTTCCGTTTTAATTTTGACGACGATTTGCAATTTTAATCGAATTCTTTGCCAAATTTCGACTAAGTCCGGTTTTTGCGTCGTATGCGTCTAGGTAACTCACTCCTGCTCTCAGACTGACCCTGACTCACTGACTGACCCTCAACATCGGACCCCTTCTTTCCTCCACTGGTCAACTAATTCTTTTGTGATTATTTCTGTTCAATAGGGCTGGTGTAGCTCAGTCGGTAGAGCATCCGGCCCAAAACCAGAAGGTACCGGGTTCAATATCGGCTCTCGCCAACATAGTGTATGAGTATCACAGGGATCTGTGCAGTAAAGTTAGGGGTTGATGGTATGTGTGGCGCTCCACCTCAGAAGCCAAAAACAATCTCTTTGGTCAAGTGCTAATAAAAAGAGGATAGACTCCCTCGCTGTCTGGCTTATACCGACTTTAGGCCACCCCAACAACGTTACTTTTTTATCATCTTTTAAAGTTTTTTGCAAACTAAACAGTTTTCGTTGGTCGAGAAAGGGTAAACTGGTTATTAAGAAAGAAAGAATAGGAATGAAAAAGAGAAAAAGGGAAGAAAACTGGAACGAAAGAAAGAAAGAACTGAATGTAAAAAGAGAAAGGAGAAGAAAACAGTAAAGAAAGAAAGAAAGAATCAAACAAAGAAAAGGAAAGAAAAAGAGAGAAAAGAGTAGAAAACTGCCAAAATAAATAAATAAAGAAATAAAGAAATGCAAAAGCTAAAAAAGAAAAACAAAGGAACAAGAAGGGAAAGAAATAAAGGAAAGAAATGTAAGAGAAATGAAAGAAACAAAGTAATAAACAAAGAAAGAAGAGGAACAAAAAAAGAAAAGGGAATAAAGAGGCAAAGAAAGAAAAACGTGAAAGAAAGAAAGAAAAAAAAGAAAAACGTGAAAGAAAGAAAAACGAAAAAGAGAAGAAAACGAGAAAGAAAGAAAGAAAGAAAAACGTGAAAGAAGAAAGAAAAAAAAAAACGTGAAAGAAAGAAAAGAAAAAAAAGAAACGTGAAAGAAAGAAAAACGAAAAGAAAGAAAGAAAAACGAGAAAGAAAGAAAGAAAAACAAGAAGAAAACGAAAGAAAGAAAAACGAGAAAGAAAGAAGAAAGAAAAAGTGAAAGAAAGAAAAACGAAAAAGAAAGAAAGAAGAAAGAGAAAGAAAGAAGAAAGAAACGAGAAAGAAAGAAAGAAAGAAAAACGTGAAAGAAAGAACAAAGAAAGAAAAACGTGAAAGAAAAAGAAAAACGAGAAAGAAAGAAAGAAAAACGAGAAAGAAATAAAGAAAAATGCGAAAGAAAGAAAGAAAAATGAAAAAAAAGAAAGAAAACAGTTAAGAAAAAAAGAAAGAAAGCCTCGGCTGTGTTATCTCATCCTTTTCTATTCAGCTGAACTTGTTCCCTTTAATTATCAAACTTTTCAAATTCAATTTTTTTGCAAGTTTTAAAGTTTTTCTTCGATCAAAAACAATACATCGATTAAGAAGAGATTAGAAAAGTACCTTCTCCCGCAAAACCCAAACGCTGTGTTTGTAGAATACACCGACTGCACCTCTGTAGAAGGGTAAAATCCGCCCAATCGGACCACCTGTTGGCCGTGAGTGGCGACCCGTGATGTTTAAGGACAGAATCCCAGTGGCTGAGCAGTTCACTCCATTTTGGCCCTTGCTTAGGCTAGACGTGGTGGTCGGAGAGGCCTCCTTCTGATCAATCGGCTGGCACGTCAAGTCCAGCACCTATATGATTGTCCCAACCCTATTGCCCTCATGGCAAACCCCCTTCCCTTTTTATCATATAGATTCTAGAAGGTAGTGTTTGAGGGCCTCGTTGTCCTGGCTATGATATTAAACTATCTGTTTGGTTTGGTTTGTTTTATGGCATATCAACCTCAGTGGGTCATTTAATGCCGATAAAGTTTTGAAATAAATCAATTCTTAATGGATAATACAACTTTTTTATAAATACATTTTTCTATTTAACCCATAGATGGGACCCTAACAGGTACTACCACTCCGAGTCAGAGTGGACCAGGAAGCAATGGTAATGAAGGGGTGCTACACATTCCCCAAACCTCCAAAACTGGAACCTCACCATCAGATAGAGTTTAACGTCATTCCCAGGACATGTAGACTCGCAGCCACCGCCTTCTAGCACCCATATGATAAATAAACTATCTGATGGTGAAGTTCAAATTCTGGAGCTCTGGGAATTGTGGAGTACTTCTGCATCACCATTACTTCCAGGTCCACTCAGATCGAGAGTGGTAGTACCTGTTAGGGTCCCATCTATGGGTTAAATAGAAAAATATGTGTTTAAAAAAATGTATCCATCAAGCATGAATAAATCAAAATTTATTCGGCACAATATACACTACAAGGGTAGACATGCCGTAACATCCAACCTACCAGCTACCCCCCAAAAAAAAGTAAAAACAAAAACAAAAAAAAATGTTCGTTTTACCTCACCCACCACTATTCTACCGAACTTGTAACGTTGGATTATAAAGTTTTTCAAATGTTTGTAAATTTCAATTTTTTTTTCTTGGACGAGAAACGGTACGCCGGTTTTGAAGTGGTTAGAAAAAGAAAGAAAAAAAAAAAAAAGAAAAAAGAAAGTTTTTGCGTTGAAATCCAAAGAATTTTTGGCGCGTGACAAGTAAAACAAAAACAAAACAAAATAAATATAAAACAAAGCAAGAAAAAAAAAAGAAAAAGTGACTATCCGTCTCTATCCAACTTTTCCCGTTGGATTATGAACTTATTAAAATTTAAATTTACAAAAATTTTAATAAGTTTCATTTTTTTCTTGGACGAGAAATGGTACGCCAGTTTTGAAGAGGGTAAAAAATTATAAAAATGAAAAAAAAAAAAAAAAAAAAAAATGAAAAAAGAAAAAAAAGGAAAGAATTTGCCTAGTCTTTCTTATGCTATTCTATTTCCTTCGTCCTTTCTTTTTTCTTTTTTTTTTTTGCTTGTTTATTCTTTCGTTTATTTGTCTCGTCTTTCTTTCTTCGTCCACTCATTCTTTCTAATTCTATTATTAATGAAAAAAAGAAAAACATTTTTCATAGAAATCTAAAGAATTTCATTGTTTCTTTCTTTCTTAGTCCGACTATTCTTTCTTATTCTATTAGAAAAAAAAAAGGAAAATAGAAAAAGAAAAAGAAAAAAAAAAAAAATTAAATTAAACTTTTCCTTTTCTTTTTTAGAAAAGAAAAAAATGAAAAGAAAATTAAAGAAAAATTTATGTTTTTGTCTTGAAATCCAAAAAAGAAAAAAGAAATAGAAAAAGAGAAAAAAGAAGAAAAACAAAAAGAAAAAAAAAAAAAAAAAACAACAAAAAAACAAAAGAAAAATTAAAAAATTAAAAAAAAAAAGTAAATAAATAAAAAGATGAAAAAAAAATTAAAAAAGAAAATTTTTGTTTTTGTCTTGAAACCCAAAGAATTTCCCACGTGTGACATGTCTGCGTGATGCATGATAGGATAATGCCGTCAAAATTGAAAATTTAACTTTATTAAAACTTAATTGACCTGTGCCTCTTAGAACCTCCGGGTGGACGGTATTTGGGCCACTACCCAGCCGTACCCATACCCAGGTGGTGTTCATTCCAAACAAATTACAACAACATGGGAATTACATTCATACGGCCCAAAAGTTAATTTTATTTCTTTTTTATATGGTTGGTTGGACTTTACGGCATGCCAAGCCTTGTGGGATTATTTTATGCCGAAGACATTTTTGTCTTATTCTTGTTGGCTATTCAAATTTTTAAACTTAAAAATTCATTTTTAAACACCTTTTTTAAAAAATCATTATTTTAGTTTGGTTTGGTTGGTTAGGTTTTACGGCATGTCAACCCCTTGGGTCATTTTATGCCGAATACTTCTATTGGTAATTTGGTATTCAAAAATGTTAAATGCCCACAAAGTTTTGAAATAATTTCATTTTTAATGGATAATACAATTTCGTTTATAAACTCATGTTTTCTATTTAACCCATAGATGGGACCCTAACAGGTACTACCACTCCGGGTCAGAGTGGACCAGGGAGCAATGGTGATGAAGGGGTGCTCCACATTCCCCAAACCTCCAGAACTGAAATCTCACCATCAGATTGTGTTTAACGTCATTCCCAGGACATGTAGACCCGCAGCCACCGCCTTCTAGCACCCATGTGATAAAAAGGGGTTGGGGCTTGCCATAAGGGCAATAGTCATTATTTTATTTATTTAACTCCTAGATGGGACCCTAACAGTTACTACCATTCCAGGATGTGAATTTGGTTCTGGAATCCAATTTCTGCCAACAGGATTATTTTTGTTCAAAGAAAAAATGTCAACGTAAACTATAAAAATTAATAATAATCCTTCCAAAAGACGTGGGCGAAGAGGCTAAGTTAACCAAGCGCCTATATTGTAGTTTGAGTGTTTAACCTAAGATGCGTAGGTGGGATGCCCTTCCCACGGGAGAAGTTGAATTCTGATTGATCAATCTATTAGAGGTGGTTATTTACAGGGGAACTCCTTGGAAAGTGTCCAAAGCGAGAGTGAAAACGAGAGAGGAGAAACCTAACCACTGAAGACGAAAGACTAAAGATGGTTGTTTTTGTTTATGGCATATCAACCCTTTTCAGAAGACATGTGGACATGAAAGTAGTAGCAATAGGGGAACTCCACAATTAAATGCAGTTTAATTCCATACCCAGGATACTCAAAATATCCGGACTACGACAAGAAGGTTCCCGAGTCCGACAAGAAATACCTGATGAAGGCCGCAACGTTGTACAGATATCAAGGAAGATGAGGACAATAGTCCGAATAACGCAGATAATAGTAATCATCAAGCCACATCTCAAACATTCAGAGAAATGAAAAACATTTAATGGGCAATTCCATTTCGAATCATCCAGAAAAAGTAAAATTGTCACCCACCCCCTTCAATTTTTCTGAAATTTTGTACGGGTATGTTAAAGTTAGACAATTCCCGAAATGTGAGCTTCCAATTCCAAAAATTGGCAGGGTTATGTTGATTTCTAGCTCTCCAAATTTGGTAGGGTCGCGAAAAATGGTGACTTTTTGTAATCTTTTTTTGTCTGTAAAATGAGTTCTAGAGCTTCCCTACTACTAAGAATTGGTTGATATAAGCATTTTTGCCCAAGGAATCCAAAAATGCTATCGAAAAAGTCTGAAATTTAACCACATCAGGATAGTGATCTTGTTATAAAAAAAATCAGAAATCCTCAATAACTTAAAATTGGTTGACTTTAAAATTTTCTGACAGCATTTTCGGATTCTTTAAGCACAAATGCATTTATAAACCAATTTTTGTAGTAGGAAGCTCTAGAACTCATTTTACAGACAAGAATAGATGACAAAAAGTCGCCATTTTTCATGACCCCCCCCCCTCAAATTTGGAGAGCTAAAAATAGACATAACTCCGGCAATTTTTGGAATTGGAAGCTCAAATTTTGGGGATTGTCTTACTTTAACAGTCCACACCTGTACAAAATTTCAGAAAAATTGAAGGGGGTGGGTGACATGGCCTGGATGATTTGACATGGAATTACCCTAATTGAAACACACAATGCATATTAAATAAACAGAAAGGTCGAATCTGGTCTTCAACAAAGTCGCTTTCCTTCTCCATTGTTGATTTTCCCCTTTTGACTGAAAGTTACAAGAAACTTTGATTCTTTTTAAAATGCGCATTTGAAATTGCATAAAAAGTAAGTAAAGTCGTCGGGTCGGCCTAATGTCGGTATCAGCCAGTCAGCGAGAGAGTCTATCCCTTTTTCACTAGCGCTAGACCAAGGAGATTATTTTAGCATCTGAGGTGGAGCGCCACACCTACCATCAGCTCATCACTTTACCGCACAGATCCCTGTGCTACTCATACGCTGAGTTGGCGAGGGCCGGTATCAAACCAGGAACCTTGTGATTCCCAGCCGAACGCTCTACCGACTGAGCTAAACCAGCCCTGCATACATTTATATCAATTTTTGTGCAAATCATTTTATATATCATCATTATTTATTGATACTTATGAATCGCTTCTTTGAAAATAAATGAATGCGTCAATAAATAAAATTAATTAGGCAAATTTGATGCTAATTCTTTCAGTTTATTTTTTAATGAATAATTACTAAAGATTTCATTAAAAAAAAATTAAAAAAACTTGGTAGACTTTTGTATTATTTAAGAAATATCACGTCACTTTCATTTTTTTAAAGGTAAATTCACAAGTTTTAAAAAATTACCCCCCCCCTCTCTCTCTCCATCTCTCTTCTTTCTCACTTTTCCTCAACATCTCTCTCTCTCTCTCCATTCTCACTTTTCCTCAACATAATCTCTCTCTCTCTCTCTCTCTCTCCATTCTTTCTCACTTTTCCTCAACATCTCTCTCCATTCTTTCTCACTTTTCCTCAACATCTCTCTCTCTCTCCATTCTTTCTCACTTTTCCTCAACATCTCTCTCTCTCTCCATTCTTTCTCACTTTTCCTCAACATCTCTCTCTCTCCATTCTTTCTTCTTGCCATTCAAATGAAGCAGACGATAAGCCTCTGATTTAAGGTTATCGTGTTGCCCCATTTTAGCTTTTCACTTTATCATATCTGATTTCTTCTTCAATTTCATTAATAAACTTTTCTACTAAATCCAAAAAGGGGTTAACAAAAAATTAACTAAAAATAAATTTTTAATAATGAATACTAAAAAAAACAAAAACAAAAACAAACGTTCCTTCTTTGACCAAAATAAAGAAGAATCTCTCAATTATAGTGACATCAAGTTATTCAAAATGAAGTTAATTTTGTTTCAAGATTAACATTTTAAATTTCCCCTCACTGAAAAAAAGAACAAAACAAAAAACACGTCCTTCTAAATTGTAACACCCGTAGACAAACTAGCACCAAATATTATCAAACAAATAACCTAAAAGACCTCTTTAAAAATACAAACCTAGAAGACATTTTAAATTAATATATATAAATATATTATTATTTATATTTTTTGCTTGAAGGCAATTACAATGCGTATATCGCATACAATTCGATAATTATAAAAGATAATAATGACAAGTGAATTTCGGTAAAGAATTATTCTGTGTGTAAAACATCATACAGACTGTTTTAACTTTATTAAGTCTCATCAGCGATGTATACTAACGATTTCCCCCCGACAGAAATCGAAACTGGGACTTCAGCAGGATAGTCAGAAACCATACTACTTCGGCCACGATACAGCAAATAATAATATATACTTTGTTCAACAATGCTTCTAAAATAAACAAACATCCAAAAATCTTATTTCCTTCGCCGAAGAGCATAAGGCCCGGGTTTGTTATTATTCACTCAACGTCCCTTTACCTCATATGGTAGAGACGTATCAGTATCATTGACAGGTTAATTTCGCAGGGATTTTGCCGTGCTGTATTGTAATTGCCTTCAAGCAAAAACTATAAATAATAATATACACTTTATTGAACAATGCTTCTAAAATAAACAAACATCCAAACATCTTATATTAATATATATATATTTAAATAAAAAAACATTTTCAACAATATCTAACAAAACATAACCGAATACCTCCATAAAACCACTACTTTAAAGACTGAAATGCATAATAACCTTTGCTGGCATTAAATGACCCACAGAAGTTGATATGCCGTTAATCAAAACTCAAATTCAAACCCAAACCTGATAAACTCTGCTTAAGAAATTGATCTTGTATCCACCCCCCACCACATCCTTCTGTGATGATATTTTAAATGTGAAAGACATTTGTGGATATAATAAATAACCCACAAAATAAAAAAAGGGTTAAAATAACTAGCGATCAAATCAGTCTCTTCAATTTGATTTACCTGGTGAGGAGAATCGTTAAAACACCCAGCAGGATGAAAAACAAGATGTCTAAGAGCGGATGATGCCCTCATTGTAGGATCAATGACCACCTAGCGTGGAGCTGGGAGTAACGGTGATGAAGGGATATCCCAGAACTCCAGAACTGGAACTTCACCATCAGGTTGATTTTAACATCATACTCAGGACATTTAGACCCTTAGCCATCGCCTTCTAGCACATGATAAAAAGGGTTGGGAGTTTGAAATAGGGCTACTGGGTTGGAACAATTATATAGGTGATATGGCTTGACATTACCAACCGATCGATCGGAGGGTTTTTGGTTTGGTTTGTTTTACGGCATATCAACCTCGGTGGGTCATTTAATGCTGACAATGACTTGAAATAAATTCATTCTTAATGGATAATCAAAATTTGTTTTTAAACACGTTTTTCTATTTAACCCATAGATGGGACCCTAACAGGTACTACCACTCCGGTCACGAAGGTGTGATCCACATTCCCCAAAACCTCCAAAACTGGAGCACGTAGCATGTTCTTTTGGACTGAAAAACAAACATTAACCTTTTGATGATATCTACTAACTTATAAGTCATCACAAAAACAGTTTCATTTTAGTACAGAAATATCCCCCTTCTAGTATTGTACATTGATAAAACGGTTGTTTTTAGATGGTTAGTGTAAAGTTAGATTCTGAATTCAAAGTCGTTGAAATTTAAAAAACCCGCAGGCTTAGATGATTGACAATAAAAATAACTTTTAGGTGACCTTCTTTACGTGTAAAAATGTTTTTTATGTTTGAAATATTCAAAATAGTTATTTAACTAATGATTAATAGAGGCGTGCAACATTTTATTTGAGGGAGATAGAACCAAGTTTCATTTTAAATTGTTTTATTATTTTTTTTGACCCCTTGGCGGACCTGAATTTCGCCCCCCCCCCTCTCTAAAATTTTCGTTTTCAATTTTTTTTTTCTTCTTTCAACGGATTATTATCGATTGCACACCAATCTATCAGAAAAAAAAAAAACAATTTTAGAAAGTTCTTTATTTTTCGAGTTTTCAATGGTGCTCAGTTCCCCGTATAAGTTTATCGTAAATCAATCCCCCATATCGGAACCGCTTAAGAAATTTTTTTCTTTGTAATTTTTTTTTCTTTTTCTTCAATGGATTATTATCGTTTACACACCAATCTATCAGATTATTAAAAAAAAAAAAAGAAAATTCTAAAAAGTTATCTACTTTTCGACTTTTCTGGGGTGCTCATTTCCCCGTATAAGTTTATATTAAATCGATCCCCCATATCGGAACCACTATCTTAACAGTTGGGCTGAATTTGCACAAAAGGTGTCAAAATTAAGGTGACCCAGGAAAAACAGAACCCACAAATTTTGTAATAAAACTTAATTTTAACTATGGGGGTTTAGGGTTAGGGTTAGGTGTTTAAAGTTAGTTTAATGGGAAAATAAATAATTTGAGGTCTGTTTTTCTGGGCCACCCTAACTTTGACACCTTTGCGCAAGTTCAGTTCGGGCGGTTCCGATATGGGGGATCGATTTACTATAAACTTATACGGGGAAATGAGCACCCCTGAAAACTAAAAAAATAAAGAACTTTTAAGAATTAAAAAATAAAATATCTGATAGATTGGTGTGTAATCGATAATAATCCATTGAAGGGAGAAAAAAAAATTTTTTTAGCGGTTCCGATATGGGGGATCGATTTACGATAAACTTATACGGGGAAATGAGCACCCCTGGAAACTCGAAAAATAAATAACTTTTTAAAATCTTTTTTACAGTCTGATAGATTGGTGTGCAATCGATAATAAACCATTGAAAGAAGAAACAAAAAAAAAAAATTAAAAACGAAAATTTTTTTTAATTGATTCCGAAATTTCAGGTCCGCCGACCCCTTTAATAAATTTGATGATTTTACTTATAATAAAATCCCTCTGACATTGAATTTTTAATTCTACCCCACTTAGGCAATATCTTTCAAAAATTAATTTTTGCTAGTATAATGTAAATATTGTTTGGAAAAAAAAAAAAATGAAAGTGAAATATTTGCAATTGTACATATATGTATCACTACGTACATCAGTAATGTACATATTAATACGCGTGTTCCTAAATCTTCCGTCCGTTATCATCCTGCAACACCTTCTGGATAAATATGACATCGTCTAAATTGTTCAAGATGTAATGCAAACATGTAAATACAAATTATCTAGTGTTGCTTAATCGCAGATTTATTATTTGTTCCATTTTACTTGAACCAATTTTGAAAATGAAACATTCCAAATGGTCTGGAGTCGTTTAAATGCCCAATGTAAAATTAAAATGAAATGAAAAAAAAAAAAAAAAAAAAAGGTTGTTTATTTGTAATATTGTAAGATATTTTCGTAATTTTGATCTTATGTCGTCCAGGTATCCTGCCTTAATTTACGCTATGTTTTAGCGAGCCAGCGTCAGGTGAATTTCCGGACCAACTAATATATTTTCAAAGTCGTGATTTTGTCACTTTTTTGTCGGTAAATTAAAGTAGATATTTTAAACGACTCCCTCAAGATTTTTATTAGCAAATCAATGTTAATAATTTACCCCCCCCCTTTAAGAAAGAGTGAGAGAGTATTAAATCAAGGTTATTATACTTTTTACATATTGAATTAATTTGCAATAGTTCTAAAGTAAACATATCAAACGTTGTCATAATTAAATCATCATACTGTGGTATATCCACGAGTCCCGCTAGTATACATGGTAGTTTTGTTTTGTTTTTGTTTTTTATTTGTTTTTTACTGACAACCCACTAAGGACACCCACTCCTATATTAGAGGCACTGATCGGCTTGCTTTCGAACTATAAAGTGCGGAAGACAGTCGGCGGGCCTTCATCTTAGCCGAGGGAAAGGGGTAACTAAAATGGCCCACAATTTCATTTTGTTTACATGTGTTTTCAGTTTCTTGGGGCTTTTTGTTTTCAATTTTATCCAACCCTTTCCATCTCCAATAAATCACCAAACGAATATTGGGAAATTTTTAAGTAGGATAGAAGCATATAGCGAATGAGTATTTTGGTGAAAGTGGGGTGCGCAAGGAGAGAATGCAAGATTTTATTTTTGAATGAATCGGTCGGTGAGTGAACCTAGCTAGATAGATCCGTGTAGTGTTATGACCAGTTTTATCACCCCCTCCCCCCAAGTTCAAACTTCCGGCTATATGCCGAGGTGTGTGCATATTTTTTCTGTATCTCACTTCAGAATCAATAAACAAATTTTGGAGTGGGTGCACAAATGTGCTCACTTCAAATAAGCCGCTAGTATACATGGTACATATGTGTATCAATACGTAGTCAACCTGTTAAAGGGAAATAACTGATGAATGAGTCGACTTCAAATTAGTTTAATATTTCAGGAAAAAAAGATAAAAAAATAAAAATAAAATTGAAATTTTAAATTAAAGTCGGTCATATTTTATTTTGGACATTTTTTTTTTTCTATTTTTACAAACTTTTTTTTTTTGTTCTTAAAACCATGTGCTACTTGTTTTTAAATAAAACAAAGGATTTGCCTTAGGCCTAACTTTTTTTTTTTTTAATAATTTTTTTTCTTTTCTGCAGGAATAATACAAGGTTTAAGTCCCTGCGTTTTTTTTTTTTAACGGTATACACTTTAAAATCAGCGGGGGAAAAGCTGGGATTCGTAGCCAATGACGTATTCAAAGTTCTTCAGAAACTTCAGCAAATAATTATTTCGTTATTTTGTTCGCAATAAAACAAAATTGTATTGTTTTTTATACACATTTTTTTTTTAAATGAAAGAACTGTACGTGAAGTTGTTCCGCAAGGAAACAAAATATATTGAAATTGTTCGTTTTGTTGTTTTGTTTTTAATAGTCCAATAAATGGTAAACTAGAATATGGAAAAAATTGTTCAGATTTTTTGTAGAGGAAAGAAAAAAGAAAGCAAACGTTAAAAAAGGCAACGGGCGCGCCAAAAGTTCAAACATGGAAGCTTTAGAAATTGAAGAGTTCTTGCTTGTTTTACCTGCAAATGTTTTCGTCATTCGCCTGTATCATGAGAGAGAAAGAGGGAGAGGAGGACAGAGAAAGAGGGAGAGGAACAAGAGAGAGTGGGAGGGGATTAACAGAGAGAGAGGGAGGGGGTTAAAAAGAGAGGGAGGAGGGGGGAACAGACAGAAATGGAGGGTTAAAGAGAGAAAGAGAGAACGAGAGGAGTAAGAGAGGGGGAGACAGATGGAGAGGGTTAGAAAGGAGAGGGTTAGAAAGAGAGAGGGTTAAGGTGAGAGAGGAGCAGGAGAATGAAGATTACAGAGAGTAAGAGAGAGGGGGAGACATGTGGAAAGAGACAGAGAGGAAAGACAGATGGGGAGGGTTAGAGAGAGAAAGCGAGCGGGGGAGAGAGAAGAGGAATATACGGGAGAGGGATAGGACATAAGTATGACAAAGGGGAAGGAGATATGTAAGGAAAGAGATAGAGATAGAGACAGAAAGATTATTTCAAGTTTTCGAGCAAATTTCTAGATATCAGGGGGAAATCTGTTGATTAGTACACCAAAAGTTTCACCCCAAGTACTTTCGGCACTCTGTGTGTTCCTGGTTCTATTTAAAAGCGGAATGTGGTTAAACGATCAGGTAGTAGTAGGAGTGAGAACTCACACAAATTATATAAAAGGGTGAGAAACATTTGAGAATATGGCTACTATATTCGAAATTAATTTTATTCAAGGTGGTTTTGTTGGTAATCTGAACATTAGCTACATAAATGAGAGTAACTTCCCCTTGTTTGTTTCACTTTGAGGAAGCCGTATGTTTTGGTCGGCCATTTTCATTTCACCATAAATCTACACTGAAAACACGAATTTGTTCGAATCAATACAACTGCATGTTTTAACACGAAAATATCATAAAATGTGCTCTTCCCCCAGATGACTGAGGAAACAGTCGAAAGTGCTTGGGTAGATAGTATGGGAAAAATCCTATATATACCAACTTGATCCTAACCTGAGAAAAATAACCAGAAGACTGGAAAAACTACAACTGAAGATCATGAAGAAAACGTATTCCGTGTTATTTAACAACACCTGCCTACAGTAATATATAATATATATATATATATATATATAATAATATATATACACCAACCCATCCGCACGAGCAGGATGTGATACAAAGTCAATTTCTTAAGCGGAGTTTAAGGTTTGAATTCAGAGTTTTCCTACTCCTAGACCGGTTGCCTAACCAAGGTTAAAGAGCCGAGTCTATTTACCCATAGCTGGAGGGAGAGTAGAATTCATACCTTTCCCCAATGGTATTAGCGTTAAGTGCAATGCAATTACCACGTCCAGGATTTGAAATAGGAGCGACGTGTCTTTAACCATTTCACCACGCGCTTCCTATATGAGTATATATATATATATATATATATATATATATATATATATATATATATGTGTGTGTGTGTGTGTGATAGATAGATAGAGTAGTATATTAGATAATCATGGGATAAGTACACTACACTCAAAATACCTATATATATATATATATATTATATATATATATATATATATATATATATAGGGGTAAACTATAGACACGTGTTTCGAGGTATCACCTCTCATCAGTATAGTTATACGGTTTTAGCAGATGAGAAGTAAATACACAAACGATGTGTTTTGATTTGGCTTTTTTTAGCCGACAATTTTTGGGAGAATATGTGCTTAATTAAAGTCGTACCGAATTTTGAAAGTTAATTAATTAATAATTAATTAATTAGGCGGGAATACCTATTCAAATGTAAGGCTAAACATATCGAGAAAAATCAATCTCTGTATGTACATTTCGGCCTATTAGGCCTCATCAGCAGACTATATATATATATATATATATATATATATATATATATATATATATATATATAATAGATAATCAAGGAATAAGTAGACTAAAAACACTTTCTTAAAATTTGCTTCTAAACTAAAAATACCAGGATTTTATAATTACTAGAGGTATATTCTAGAATCAAAATCGATATTATTAAGTATTTGTTACTAACAGTTCCTACAGCACTGAAACTCTTTTTTTGTTTATCTGCCCATGACTATGGACCCACTCCCGAAAGAGAAATAATCGCCATCTTTTACCGTAGGAACGCTAGCGGACGGTGATGCGCTCCAAAAGAATGTGTCGTCAAAGTAAGTACAGAAAATATTGATATTAGTGTCTCTTCTCAACTCAAGGCCAAGCTGACTTGAGCGCCACCAATCATTACATTCTAATCGAATTATCAAAAATTTACTCCTTGCTCACTAGATAAACTACAAAAAGGATTCCGAACTTGCAAGAAAGACTTAAGGAATTTTTAGTTTCTCTTTAACTTTACCAAATTTGTTAGTCAACAATGTAGTTAGGAAATTCGTTGTTGATGAGGGTTTGCTTAAAATTATTCTTTATTTTTTTGCCAAATTTCCTGTTCCCAACTCCCCAAACCATTCCATATAATTTCTGTGGATTTCCATTTTTACTTATTCCCACAATTACCTGATCGTTTAACCTCATTCCGCGTTTAAGTAAAACCAGGAACACACTAAGACCCCTGAAGATGCCACTTCGAAATGTCGAAAGTACTCAGGAGGAAAGGTTTTGTGTACTAACATACTCCACCCTGATATTAAGACATTGATCCGAAATGGAACTCGTCAGACACGAGATATATGTCTTATTAAAAAGTGCGCAATATATATATATATATATATATATATATATATACGAAAAAGAAAGAAAAGGGTTATATATGTAAGTAATATATGAAAAAGAAAGGGTTATATACAGAATATATATATATATGAGAGAGAGGGGTGGAGAGGCAAAGGAAAGAGAGGGGGTGGAAGGCAAAGGGAAAGAGATGGGGGGGAGAGGCGAAGGGAAAGAGAGGGGGAGAGATGGGAAAAATGAGAATTGTAGAAAGAAATAGGGATAGAGAGAGATAAAAGAGTTAGGGAAAGAGATAAAGAATGGGAGGGGAAGGGAAAAGGAGGAGAGAGGGGGAAAAGAAGAGAGGAAGAGTGAAAAAGAGGAGGATGAAAAAGAGGAGAGAGGGAAAAAAGAGGAGAGAGGGGAGGAGAGGGGGAAGGGGGGAAAGGAGGAGAGGGGGGAAAGGGGGAGTGGGTTCTTTTCCGTCCTCATTGGTTCTTGCAAAAAGCAAAGCCAACCATATTTCTTTGAACAGGTCGATATTAAAAAAAAGCAAGCGAAATATAAATTAAAATCCGATTTTTTCTTCTTCCTTCCTTTCTGTATGGATTCCATTTTTCTTTCTTTTCTTTTTTTTTTTTTTTGATTACCATTTTTTGTTCAGTTCTTGGAATCGTAAAAGAATTTCAAAGTCATTTGGAAAAAAAATCATCTTTAATATATTATTATTATTTTTTTGTTGTCGTCACCAAACTTTTTGGTAGATAGTGTTTCTGTTTTGTTTTTGTAAATGTTTTGTTCCATCATGTTTTCTTTCTTTTTCTCTTTCTTCCATTTTTTCTTTTTCATTGTTTTTGTTCCATTCGTATTTTCTTTCTTTCTCCCTTTTTTCTTTTTTAATTGTTTTTTTTTTTTAAATTGTTCAATCGTATTTTCTTTCTTTCTCTCTTCCTTTTCTTTTTTATAATTAAAAATCGTCTTTTAAGGAAAAATATCAGTTTAAAAGTCCGTTTTTTTTGTGGGGGTGGTCATATTCTCTCGATATATGCATTTGAAATTTATTTGCATACTCGTATGGTTAGGGGTCAGTCTTTTTTTTATGTCTGGAATAAATACACTTCGCTTTTGGCTGCTTCAGTCTGTCCGGTGATATTTTTCTTTCTTTCTTATTTCAGAAAATGGATTTTTAGAATCGATTGGGATTCAGGATTCTTTAAAAACCGTTCTACTATAATATTTATATTTACTAAGCATTGCTTAGTCTGGCACAGGGCCATTATTTTTTTAAGTTTTTTTTTTTTTTTTTTCACTTTTGGTAATTCACTTGCGTTTTTTTTTTTTTTTTTGTATGTTTTCTTTTTGGAAGATGACCTTTCTGGGAAAAAAAAGTTTCCAGGTACAAAAAGAAAATAAAAAAGTAATAGCTTTATTTTGTTTAAGAAATCATAATTTACAATACAATAGCAGCGGCACTGGGGGCGAGAAGCGCAGCAGCACTGGGGCGGGAAGCAAATTGGCATTTTTTTTTTTAAATTTAGAAAAAAAAAAAATCTTTGAAAAAAAAAAAAATTAAAATTTTTTTTTTTTTTAGTTTAAAAAAAAAAAAAAAAAAAAAAAAAAAAAAAAAAGAATGTTGTTCCCTCTGGGAATATCTTTTTTTATGAAGATTCTTTTCTTGTCTTGTCTTTTTCTTATTTCTTTTAAATCATAAATCCTCTTGAGAATAATTCAACTATCAATTTAATCGTCTTTTAGATATTTACTTAGCGGGTTCTGTCCACGTCTGTGAGAATAGAGCGTCATACTGTGGTAATTGCCTACAAAAAGAAAGAAAGAAAAAAAAGAAAAAGAAAATTAGATAAAAGAGTACATATTAACATGCCCCACCCCCAAATAAAATACATCAAAGTTCGTCTGATACAGGGTTTTCTACAAACTCGAGAACATATTCAATGGACGACGACATAATATAATGTTACTCGGCATGCGCCAAATTTCAATATTTTCCTTTCTGTAAATAATTTTGATGTTTCGGACTGTTGTCGTCACCTTCATTGTGGTTTGTATAAATAAAACATTCAGGACTCTGTATCCTCGGGATTTTTTCAGATGTTTCTTATTTACCTTAGACTAGTGTCCTCATCAGTCGACAACCTTGAGTTCAAGTGTGGTTTTGGAGCGTTAATATTGTATGTAAGATTTTGAATCTGAGTGACCTCCCGTTTTGGAGTTATACGTCGACACGTACATACCAAAATCTCTCCTTTATATATTAGATAGTTAAGAATTAATGAAAAAAAAAATGAATGAAATGAATGGAATAAATGAAAAATATTTTCCAAAGGACCCCTCTCAAAACAAAAAAAAAATTTTTAAGAGAAGTCCCTAATGGAAAAGCCTTCTTCATTTTTACTGGACACTATATTGAAGCATTAAATTAGTATAATTATTATATAAGATATTGAATTATATATATATATATATATATATGTGTGTGTGTGACTGTCGACATGAAGCGAATGTTGTAGATACTTACGATTTATTCCCATACAATCATTAAATTCTTCAAGCGAGATTTTCTTGTTTTTATCCTCGTCACAATATCGTAGGAAGTTTCGACCGCATTTTCGCGATTTCTTCTTTCGCCTTCGGAGATCTTGCTTGAATTTTGTCAGTTCTTTACGCTCCAAGTACTAGAAAATATAAAAAGAAAAACAGATTGCCTTGCATTATGTAAAGCTTGGTAATGAATAATACCTAATAATGTCCTTTTTCATTGGACGGACAAGTTTCCTATTGGAATATTTGGTGATATAAGGTGTGCTACAATTCCCCACCTGGATTTATAGACTAGCCGAGGTTACGTGGTTTATTCCTTCGCCAATCACTAGCCATACTGCGTGGCTGATACACTACTTAAACACTGATACTGGCCATAGTTCTACTAGCACTCATTGAGGAGGGACTTATAATACTCAGGATTCTTTACCAGAAGAACCAAAGGATTCTTTATCAGAGGATTACCAAGGATTCAATTCCACTGGACAAGCGCTCTTGCTTAAGGCCTACAGGATGACCCATAAGATTGTAACATTTCCTAATATAAATAATAAAACCTTGGTATATTACAGGGCCGAGTTAGCTCAGAGCGTTCGGCTAGAAACCACAAGGTTCTTAGTTCGATACCGGTCCTCGCCAACTCAGCGTATGAGTAGCACAGGGATCTGTGCGGTAAAGTAAGGAGCTGATGGTAGGTGTGGCACTCCACCCAGATGCTAAAAACAATCTCCTTCGTCTAGCGCTATTGAAAAGGGGATATACTCCCTCGATGACTGGCTGATACCGACTTTAGGCCGCCCCGACGACTTTACTTTACTTATATTTGGTTAAGTAAAAGGGTCTCAAAAGAGACATTAAGTCCCGGGGAAGACACACAACCAGTCAAAACTGAAATGATGGTTGATTTGATTTTACGGCATGTCAACCCTTGTTGGGATATTTTATGCCGAAGACATTTTTTTGTATTCATTCTTGATGTATATTCATTTATTTTTAAACTCAATTAAAAAAATCAATTTCTTCTATTTAACCCATAGACCCTAACAGGTGCTACCACTCCAGGTCAGGGTTGACCAGGGATTTATGGCGATGAAGGGTACTCCACCCTCCCAAAGCTCCAGTGTTGGAACTTCACCACTAGATGCAGTTTACCGTCCTACCCAGGACACTAAGGCATTATAGCACATATATGATAAAAAGGGTTGGGGTTTGTCATATGGGTAATAGGGTTGGGACAATCATATATATATTTACCAACCCCTCCGCATGAGCAGGATGCAACACAAGGTCAATTTCTTAAGCGGAGTTTAACAGGTTTGAATTCAGAGTTTTCCTTCTCCTAGACTGGTTACCTAGCCATGGTTAAAGAGCCCAGTCTTCCCTGCTATTTACCCATAGCTGGAGGAAGAATTGGATTCACACCTTTCCCAAGGGTATTAGCGCCATGTGAAAAGCCAACAGCTTCGTCCAGGAATTGAACTCGGGTAGACGAGTCCATTTCCCACGACTAACCATTAGACCACGCGCCTCCATAGGACAATCATATAGGTGCTATTCCAACTATGTTTTTGATTTACCCCCATCTACCCAGGCGACACAAGGTAGCTGGTTCTAGTACCTACAAAATGTAGTATTAAAGCAATAAAAATCCAGATCTTAACCCTGGTCAGATGAAATATTACTTAGGATTCAGTAATAATTGATCTGCGAGACTAACTTTTGGTTCTCCTAACTACCGAGGCGACACCGAGTAGCTACTTCTAGTATCGATTAAATGTAATATTAAAGCCTTAAAAATCCAGATCTTATCCCTGGTTAGATGAAATATTACTATAGGATTCAGTAATAATGGATCTGCGAGACTAACTTTATCTTCGATTGGATAAAATATTACGTCATTTTTATTGACATCCAAGGCAGTCCTTTTTCAGTAATAATGGATCTGCGAGACTAACTTATTTTGGTTCCCTCATCTACCCAGGCTTCACCGAATAGCTTGCTTCTAGTGCTACTAAATGCTTATTAAAGCATTAAAAATCCCGATCTTTTCTCTGATTGGATGAAATATTACTTACGCCATTTTTGTTGACATCCAAGGCATTCATTTTCCATTTGACTACGATGCTTGGTTCGAGATCACCCGAAAGATCTTCACCTGGCAGGCCATCGCTAAAGAAAAAAAAAATCTTATGATGGAGATTGTCTGTCAGTAACCGAAACTACGTCAACACTGACGTCACGATTTCCTTAGTTATTTACGTTATATTCTTTGGATTATTTTATGCTGAACAACTTTTTTAAAAATTCATTTTTGATAGAGAATCATTTTTTTTCTTTCTTTTTAACCCACAGATTTCACTTCCTCGTCATTGGAATAATGTTTGCTTCTCTAACCCTTTTTCATTGGACCGAAGTGATAATAGTGATTATTCCAGTGATCAGGAAGTGAAAACTGTAGTGAAGAAGTGGCTCAAAGAACAGTCAACATAATTTTACGGGGCAGGGTACATGCTCTTATTCGAAGGTGGAACATTGCTATTGAGAGAAACGGTGATTTTGATGTATGATACATGTTCCTGTGTCGGTAATTATACCTGTTCTAAACAAAATGGCATTAATCTTTGATTCACCCTCGTACTACTACTCCGTGTCAGAGTGGAACTAGAAGTAATTGCGATGAAAGGAGTTCCCCCCCCCCCGAGCTCCAAAATTGGAACTTTACTATTAATACATTTCAACGTCATACCCAGGACATTAAGACCTTCAGCCACAGCCTTCTAGCCCATATATGATACAAAGGGTTGGGGATTTGCCATAAGGGCAATAGAATTAGGGCAATCATATAGGTGCTACGGCTTGACTTGACCAACTGATTGATTGGTGGGGCCTCTCCAGCCTCCCATCTAGTCTAAGTAAGATCCAAAATAGAGTGTTGCATGTCATGGACTGCTTAGCCACCAGGATTCCGTCGTTAAGCATCACTGGTCGCCACCACGACCAACAGGTGGCCCATTGAGGGGATTTTACTCATCTGCAGAGGCGCAGTCGGTCTATTCTACAACCCAGGCCGACAGGAAGTAAGAGCAGTTGCATGTCATCGTCTGCTCAGCCACCAGGATTCCGTTCTTAAGCATCACGGACAAAAGGTGCCTCCATTGTGGGGGATTTTACTCGCCTGCAGAGGTGCAGTCGGTGTATTCTACAGCCCTAAATGACCATTAGATAGACTTTAATGTCATACTAAAGATACACCTTTTGGTGGGAGGCTTACCCCTCTGCAAAGGTTCAGTCAGCATCTTCTAAGCCCCGCCAACAAGACGCCCAGAACTGGCGCCTCACCACCGATATAGTTTAGTTTTACAGTCAAATTACTCGTATTATATATGTATTTACCAACCCCTCCGCACGAGCAGGATGTGACACAAGGTCGATTTCTTATGCCGTGTTCAACAGATTTGAATTCAGAGTTTTCCTTCTCCTAGACCGGTTGCTTAACCAATATTAAAGAGCCCAGTCTGTCCTACTGTTTATGCATAGCTGGAGGGAGAGTATGATTCATACCTTTCCTAAGTGAAATGAAATTACCACACCCAGGAATTGAACTCGGGGCGACGAGTCAATTTCCCATGACTTTAACCATTACACCAAGCGCTTCCTACTCGCCTATAATGGTGTCTCATTTTAACCAATTCCCCAATACTTTCCCGCGTGCATAATAGTTTCGGACTCCGGAAATAAAGACATCAACAACTGAGACTTCGTGTTCATGAAGAAGAAGCAAATGGACGCAGAGAGACCCCAGACAACCCGAGGCGATCCATATAATGGAAGACTGAAACGCCCTATTTTCTGTTATGTTTTTTTTAATAAGAAAAATAGCACTATATTAGACAAATAGAATAGAATGTAAAAAAAATGATATGCATTGGACAATGATTTTTACTATAAATATATTGGAAACGATTTTTACTATAAAAAAGCATTGGCCAATAATTTTTTACTATAAAAATACATTGGACAACGATTTTTACTATAAAAATGCATTGGACAATGATTTTTTATAAAATGCATCGGCCAATGATTTTTTCCTATAAAAATGCATCGGCCAATAATTTTTTCCTATAAAAAATGCATCGGCCAATAATTTTTCCTATAAAAATGCATCGGCCAATAATTTTTATAAAAATGCATCGGCCAATAATTTTAAAAAATGCAATGCATCGGCCAATAATTTTTCTTATAAAAATGCATCGGCCAATAATTTTTCCTATAAAAATGCATCGGCCAATAATTTTTCTATAAAAATGCATCAGCCAATAATTTTTCCTATAAAAATGCATCGCCCAATAATTTTTCCTATAAAAATGCATCGGCCAATAATTTTTCTTATAAAATGCATTGGCCAATAATTTTTACTATAAGATGCATTGGCCAATAATTTTTTACTATAAAAATGCATTGGCCAATAATTTTTTACTATAAAAAATACATTGGAAATGATTTTTACTATAAAAATACCCAGAATCCACAAAACCACCGAGCCCCTTTTTGTAACAATGCATTTGTATGATTGATAAAATTCTCAGGAATTTGAAAAAAAAAAAACTAATTTATTTTTCCTTGATATTCATCGTATTTTGGTGTTTGTTGCAGGTATGTGAAAGACAGATTCATTTAAAAATTCATTTAAAATTTAAATGTTTTTAGTGTACTTATCATAAGACGAATTTAGAAAAGACAAAAGCAATTTATTTGTTGTTTGATGCTTACGTATTTTCTGTAGAATTTCTTTCGGCTTTCAATTCAGCTTTTAACTCACTCATCAGATCCACAAGAAATCTTCGTTTCTGCGGCCGAGGACAACCTGGACGACAAGAGAAAAAAAATTCATTAGGAAGATAAGATTCACGGAAAAAAAATTAGAAAAAAAACCTCGCCGAAAAGAACGAAACAACTTTTCCTTCTCCGAATTTCCCCAAACGTTTCCATCATACCAACTATCAGGTAAGGTTTAAGGGCATGGACCCTTTGCTAGAAACAATAGTTAAAACGTTAATTTCATAGTTTTAAGGCGTTCTGCAAGAGTTTCAAGTTTTTTTTTACATGCGTCAAAATATAGCCAAAACAGGTCGATTTGAACGTCTCGATCAGATGCAGTTTTGTGTCCTATCCAGGATACTTTTTTGGGTGGTCTTACTCCTCAGTGAGATTAAACAATGACGGCGTATATGAATGTAAGTATAATAGGATTAAAATAGTTGCTAAGTAATAAAATACGTCATTTTCAGACAATTCCCTAAGAAGTCAAACGTAGTTTTGGAGCTCACTCACTCACTTAAGGTAACGATGTCAGCTCCGAAACCACGTTTGAATTCTTGGGAAATCGTCTGAGAATGACTTAAGGTAAATTTAAAAAAAAAAAAAAAAAGAACACTATCTGAACAGAGCCCATGGTTGCTGTGACTTGAACATTGGCCAACGATTTTTACTATAAGAATGCATTGGACAACAATTTTTACTATAAGAATGCATTGGACAACAATTTTTACTATAAGAATGCATTGGACAACAATTTTTACTATAAGAATGCATTGGACAACAATTTTTACTATAAGAATGCATTGGACAACGATTTTTACTATAAGAATGCATTGGACAACGATTTTACTATAAGAATGCATTGAATGCATTGGACAACGGTTTTTTACTATAAAAAATGCATTATTGGCCAATGCATTCTTATAGTAAAAATTATTGGCCAATGCATTCTTATAGTAAAAATTATTGCCAATGCATCTTATAGTAAAAATTATTGGCCAATGCATTCTTATAGTAAAAATTATTGGCCAATGCATTCTTATAGTAAAAATTATTGGCCAATGCATTCTTATAAAAATTATTGGCCAATGCATTCTTATAGTAAAAATTATTGGCCAATGCATTCTTATAGTAAAAAATTATTGGCCAATGCATTCTTATAGTAAAAAATTATTGGCCAATGCATTCTTATAGTAAAAAATTATTGGCCAATGCATTTTTATAGTAAAAATTATTGGCCAATTGAACAATAAAGATGAGGACAACAGTCCGAAATATCGAAATTATTCATATCATGCCTCATCTCATAAATACATATAAGTATAAGTATATTGCCAAAAGACTTGTTACTTGAAATCAGATTTCTCTTACCTTTCATTTCACGGTCGGGTTTCATATCACAGTTAAGAGTTTTATTAAATGACGTGGTGGCGTGAATACTTTTGCCTGTTTCCTCGTCAACGCACCAGCAAAGATTATTGTAACACTGGGTCTTTTTGTATTTACCAGTCACTGTGCATTCTGGCGAGAAAGTTTGGCCGTTTGGGTCCTCCTGATTTATTTTCATAGCCGCCGCCCTTTCTTCCAGACAACTTCGATGATCTAAAGAAAAAAGAAAAAAAATATTTAAAATCATACATATATATACATATAAACGTTAGGGGAGATAACTCTTCCCTAATGAGCGATACGACTCTTTACTAAAAAGATAGAAAAGGCAACGTCAGAAAGTGTCCGAAGAAAGAGATAGATGGATGACATGTACGTGTGAACAGTAAGTATTTATCCATATAAATCCTCCTGTACCATGATGAGTGAGAAATAAAAACAAATGCTGTTGAGTTTTGTATATATTTTGTTCTTGATATTTTGGATTATAACAAATTTGGCGACGAAGATAAAAATAGCGAAAACATCATTACAATAATACACATTTTCAGTTCGGTCTACGGAAAAAAAAGTTAAAAGACAAAAATGGCGTCCATTTCGAACAAGTTGTAGCGTAGCGTTTTAAAAAAAAGCAACAGGGAGCAAATTAGGTAACATGGCTTACAACTCTGGGTAAATGACAATGAAGGACACAGAATCCCCAATATGCACTACATGCCAAGAGAGATTTACAGTGACACATATACTGCTAGGGTGTATAG
This sequence comes from Doryteuthis pealeii, assembly GCA_023376005.1. Taxonomy (NCBI): domain Eukaryota; kingdom Metazoa; phylum Mollusca; class Cephalopoda; order Myopsida; family Loliginidae; genus Doryteuthis; species Doryteuthis pealeii. The sequence continues at coordinate 67,828,243 of CM042167.1, read as the reverse complement.
ACTGATCTAGTGTGAACAAAATACTACCAAGCAAATAATTTGAAAAAAAATTTCATGAAAATAAGACTATCCAGGATTTTACATTTCCTAAAAGATGAGGGTTTGTACTCGAAAATATGAGTAATTGAACAATAGTTAAAATCTATACATTGTTCGGTTAAATCGAACTTAACGGACCTAAATACCACCATCGTATGTCACCCCGCCGAAAGAAAAAAAAAATCAGGGAATTAACCGAATTTAATTAATTTTTCAGTGTGTATATATTAATGAATAAAATATATAATGCACCAGTTATTTTATTTAAAAAACCTTTACATTTTTTCAGGTCAGTTAACTTTGAACCACGTATCTTTGAGGCATAACACAGATTCTCAACACTGAAAATTTCATTAAATTCGGTTAATTTCCTGATTTTTGGTATTTTTTTTCTCTTTCGGCGGGGTAACATACGATGGTGGAATTTAGGTCCGTTAAATTAGATTTAACACATTTTTCTTTCTACCAAACTATCGCTACGCATCTAAAACTTAGTTGGCATTAAATGACCCACCGCGGTTGATATGCCGTAAAACAAACCAAACCAATGAAGGAGTATACGATGGTGGAATTTAGGTCCGTTAAGTTCGATTTAACACATTTTTCTTTCTACCAAACCATCGCTACGCATCTAAAACTTAGTTGGCATTAAATGACCCACCGAGGTTGATATGCCGTAAAACAAACCAAACCAATGAAGGAGTATTCCACACTGCTTGGAGCTTAAAAACGGAGACTAACCACCGGGGGCAGTTTAATGACACACTCGAATCTAAAACTTCCTAACGAATGACCAAATGTAAAAACTACAAACCAACCTAAACGGTCAATAGTGAACGAAATTCAAAATGAAGGCGAGATTTGTGAAAGCTTTTTTGCTGAGGGCAGGATTGGGTCGTCTAGAAGAGAAAATACGATGTTGAAAAACCTGAAATTTTCAATGATCACGGGAAAATATCATTACTTGGTGACTACCCCCCCCCCTTTATTATCAGAAATAGGACACCCCTTTTTACCCTTCTGCAGATGATGCAGTGGTTGTATTCTAGGTCCACCGATGGAACATCCAACTGTAGAATAATCCGTAAAATAATATGAGTATTTTAAGGATTTGACTGACGGTCATATTCGACTTACCTAATAAATAAATATTCCTCAATATAACTTCGTTAAGGTAAGACATATTTTATCTTCAATATCTTATATAATAATTATATTAATTCAATGCTTCAATATTGAAATCTATGAATTTGAAAAAGTATTTTCTAATGGGGACCTCTCTTTAAAAAATTGTTTTTTTCCTTTGGTGAGGTCCTTTGGAAAAAGTATTTTTCATTTATTCCATTCATTTTTTATTCTATTCATGAATTCATTTTTACATTAATTCTTAACTAAATAACTTAGAAGCATACGCGAAGACTCATTATATATACTAGCAAATATATGCACCCTCCGGGTGCAAGTATTTAAGTTTTAATATAATAAAATATCATGTTAAATTAGAAAGGCTAATGAAACTGAATAAGAATTCAGATAAAAATATTTGGAACAGAGGGGGCATAATCGGAAAATAGAAAACTTTGAAACTAACTCTTCCATCATTTTCCATTACTCCCTCTTTCAGTGATAAATTTTCCTAATTTAACTATTTAGTTAAAATAGAAAGAATAATATTACAGTTATTTCTTCTTGTTAATGGATTTCTTTAAGATTCATCCCGAGAATTTTGCTCATATTCAATAAGATAAAACCAAACAATTAGAAATCAATAATACTAAGCATATATTTATTAAAATCATTTTTTAATATCAATATGCAAATTACCTTTCCGTTCACACTGTAAAGCGCTATAATGTTGTATATAAAAGACAATTGCATGTTATTAGTGTGTAGATATTGTAACAGTCTTAATGATGTAAAACAATTTTTATTAATAATTGAGGTTTAAATAAAAAAAATAAAATCATGGAGAATGTGGTGTAAATAACAAAGGGAATTGTGACTTGCGTAGTAATATAGTTTCGGTTACAGACAGACAAACCCACAATCTCCATTATAATGAGATATATATATATATATATATATATATATATATATAATGGACTCTTCCGTCGATCGACGTATGAGTGTTCATACAATGAACATCCACACAGTGATTTGTTTATAGTGGTGAAGGCTTGTGTTGGACCATCCACTCTTTTTTGGCACAGTCGATAGGAAATAATTGGTGCATCAAGGGTTGCCACAAACCCAATCAACGACCGACCTCAGGAATTTTGAATTCAGAGTTATCCCTCTCCTAGACTGGTTACCTACCCAAGGTTGAAGAGCCCAGTCTGCCCTACTATTTAACCCATAGCTGGAGGGAGAATATATGGATTCATACCTTTCCCAAGGGTATTAGCGCTATGTGAAATGCCAACAGCTTCGTCTAGAAATTGAAATCGAATTTTCCACGACTCTAACCACTAATCCACGCGCCTCATATATATATATATATATATATATATATATATATATAGTCAAATTTGACCTCCGTTAATCCTTAAAATCCCTATTACCTATTATTTATTGTAGACTACACTTTTCAATGGTTTTCTGTAGTATCAGATGTTTTTTAATACCGTACTAGAAGTCTATCTCATTTTGATCACGAGAAACATTATTTTCAAGATGACCCATAAGATGACCTCCAGTCAACTCTTTAAATTACCCATTATTCGTCAATTTGTCATCCTAGATAAGATCTTTCAACCTTTTTTTTTATTGTATCAGGTGTGTTCTTTCAGACCTCAAACTCTTGAGCAATATTTTCGACAGCTGTTCTACCACTTGATCCACGAGAGCCGTCTCTATAGAAATAGCAAAATCAAAAGAAATAAAACGTTGAAACGAAATATATTGAGTCGCTGCACACAGTAGATTACCAGTCTGATGACGATGGAAATCAAAACGAAATATCTACCTAATAACAATTAGAGTCATTCTGATATTTTCTGCGTTCCTATTTTCTCAGCGGCTCGACGGCTGATACGTGTTTGTTTTGTTTTACGGCATATCAACCTCGATGGGTCATTAAAGTTTTGAAACAAATTCATTGTTATTGGATACTCAGTTTTTTCTATTTAACCATAGATGAGACCCTAACAGGTACTACCACTCCGAGTCAGAGTGAACCAGGGAGCAATGGTAATGAAGAGGAGCTCCACATTCCCCAAACCTCCAGTACTGGAACTCACCACCAGATAGAGTTTAACGTAATTCCCAGGACATGAAGACCGTCAGCCACCGCCTTTTAGCACCCATATGATAAAAAGGGTTGGGGCTTGCCATAAGGGCAATAGAGTTGGGGCAATCATATAGGTGCTAGGGCTTGACGTGGCCCGCCGATTGATTAGACAGCCCGTCTAGCCTAAGTAAGGACCAAAGTGGGGTGTTGCATGTTATGGACTACTCATCCACAAGGATTCCATCCTTAAACATCATGGGTCGCCACGCACGGCCAACAAGTGGCCCCATTTTGGAGGGGGGTCTTATCCCTCGCTGGGGTGCAGTCGGTATACTCTACAGCCCCAGCCAACAGTGCTAACCCTTGATTTAACTCACTTTTTTCTTTCTGTTCATCATGTTCGATTGAAATAGATTAGCGTTATTGCTCTCGCGTGCTCACCCCCTATTTTTTACTTTTTCTCTTCTAATATATATCTGTGTGGCGTATCCCTTTTCTTCCCTTTCTTTATAATAAAAACGGAATGGTCCATTATTTAGCCGAGGTAATGACACTCATAAGAAATAAGAGTTCGATGCATAAACACCAGATCATCGGGATTTACGTTTTTGCATTTTATCTTGGATGATTTCGACAGTCTCATTTTTAAGCTGAGGGTATTGCAAGATAACGGTCGTACAATTAAGGAACAAGAACGTTGATATATAGATTAGATAGAGATATGATATAATGTATTCCTATGTGCAAAAAACATTCAATAAATAACTTCACAACAATGTATGGACGTACAGAGAACGTGATTCCATAAAAATTCAGCATATATTAACCCTAGAAGAGTTGTCATACCTTTAACACCAATCAATAATTGGTGGTGGGGGAGGAGAGGCTAGCATACCTTTCCCAAGATTATTGGTCCGAAAGTGAACGTAATTCCTCGACTGAAGTTCGAACTCGCTTACTCCGATGTTGCAGTCCAGCACGTTAACAACTGCGCAACGGGGACTCACTCTGAATGTAATACGAGATTTTTTATCCAACAGCTAGTTTTATGGATCAAGAGAAGGAAGGTATTTTTAACGTTCTTCGGAGCCAAGAATTATTTTTGGTTCAGTTTAGAAACGGCAGAACAGTCTGCCCTCTGTTTGACTCCAAGAACTGAAAAAACACACACAAACACATTAATATATATATTACAATGGTATATACAGAAATAACCTACTCGAATTTCACCATAAGGATCTTCAGGGTTAAATCCACTTAATTAATCAATAATTTGATTAATTCAGTGGATTTAACCCTGAGGATCCTTATGGTGAAATTCGAGTAGATTATTTCTGTATATACCATTGTAATATATATATTAATGTGTTTTGTGTGTTTTTTCAGTTCTTGGAGTCAAACAGAGGGCAGACTGTTCTGCCGTTTCTAAACATTCGAGTAGGTTATTTCTGTATATACCATTGTAATATATATATATATATATATATATATATATATATATATATATATGTGTGTGTGTGTGTGTGTGTGTGTGTGTGTTTCAGTTCTTGGAGTCAAACAGAGGGCAGATTCGCTCTACTTATTTGTTATATCACTGTCTTATTATTGTGAAACTTGTATCAACTAAACATTGAAACCAATTTCACTGGTAAGTCACCACTCTTACGAGTATATATATATATATATATATATATATTATATATATATATTATATATATATTCGTAGGTGGGATACCAGGTAATTTGGTATTAGAATGATTCTAAGCTGGTCCTTTCTTCCAACGGTACGATGTTGAAGAGTTCAGGTCCGATTTGAGAGCTCCATGTTTACTTTTTATAAACAGAGCAATATAATTAGTAAATGTATTTTTACATCGCCCGGAGGGTGTTTTTTATTTTGCTAGTAATAATAATAATAATAATAATAATAATTAGTAAAGACAAAAAGCTTAATCGCATAATACCCGATTTTTAAGCTTTTTGTCTTTACTAAAAAAGTCGTCGGGGCGGCCTATTGTCGGTATCAGCCATGCAGCGAGGGAGTCTATCCCCTTTTCACTAGCGCTAGACCATGGAGATTATTTTAGCGTCTGAGGTGGAGCACCACACCTACCACCAGCTCTACCGCACAGATCCCTGTGCTACTCATACGCTGAGTCGGCGAGGGCGGGTATCGAACTAGGAACCTTGTGGTTTCTAGCCGCACGTTCTTCCGACTGAGCTAACCCGGCCCTTTGTCTTTACTAATTATATATTATTATTATTATTATTATTATATTATTACTAGCAAACTAAAAAAACACCCTCCTGGCGATGTAAAAATATATTTTTGAAAGATATTGCTTGAGGAGGTGGAGGTTAAAAATTAAATGTCGGAGAGTTTGAATCATAAATCATCAAATTTATTAAAGGAGTAAAAAAAATAAAACAATTTGAAATCGAAACTAAGTTCTATTAACTTTGAATATCTATTAAAATAAAACAAATTATATATAAATATATGATACTGGGGATGTATCTATTAAAACTTGTTTTAAAAAACAATGAGGAGTGTCTAATGTTGCATGCTCAAATTTTGAGTATTTATTCTATGTTATGACGATTTCGGGTATAGTGACGTAGACAGTGACGTCGTTTTTGTTACAGATAAAAACCGGAAGCGAATCTCCATCATTAATAGATTATACTAAAGCTGAGAATCAATGATTGTTTGCTAAAGCCTTTTTTTCTATTTAGTTTAAGTAAAAAAGTAAAGTCGTCGGGGTGGTCTAAAGTCGGTATTAGCCAGACAGCGAGGGAGTCTATCCCCTTTTCAATAGCGCTAGACCAAAGATTATTTTAACGTCTGAGGTGCAGCGTCACACGTACCATCAGCTCCTCACTTTACCGTACATATTCCTGTGCTACTCATACGCTGAGTTGGCGAGGGCCGGTATCGAACCAGAAACCTTGTGATTCTTAGCCGAACGCTTACAAAAATCATATCAAAATATTCCTTAGTTCTAGGATTGAGTTATGTTTGAAAAACCATTTTAATTGGTTCTAATTAAGTGACCTGTCTCTTACTCCTCATTCTGTCTATCATTTTCCCTCTCTCTATGTCTATCTTGATACCTAGTCGTTGTATATGTTACTTTCTCTGTGGTTGTAAAGTGAGTGTTTAGAGAGTGTGAAATGTATTTGTATGTTAAGTTTCAAAAGCTGGTAGCCCGTAGCTTCAACATCTTGTCTCTTAATAAAATTCCAAGAATCGGGACCATTTAAATTTAAATTAGATCAAACGTTTCCTTTCTTAGAAATCTTACATAATGTTTTTTTTTTAATTCTCCGCTGGATTTATTTAAAAAAATAATTTGCTTTGCAAACTCACTTTTCCCTAATCCCAATTATCAACCTAGATCTGAATGGGTGACCCAATGAGTCACATTTGGTATATATATATATATGTATGAGTATAGATAAAAATATATGAAAACACCACAAAATGCTGTTAAGGTGAAAACATTTTATAACATATTCATAGTTGATATTGAACAATATTTCGATTTTATAAAAATCATCTTCAGAGCTTGTTTATACTCCGTGTTGTTAAGAGCGGAGACAAAAGTCATACGAGTTCATTGATGACCTCCGCTCTTAACAACATGGAGTATAAACAAGCTCTGAAGATCATTTTTATAAAATCGAAATATTGTTCAATATCAGCTATGAATATGTTATAAAATGTTTTCACTTTAACAGCATTTTGTGGTGTTTTCATATCCTTTTATCTATACGCATACCGTCGGATTCATTTCTTTTCTTTTAACTTTATATATATATATATATATATATATATATATATAATCATGTTTCCCCGAAAATAAGACCTACCTGCAAAATAAAATCTAGCATGATTTTTTCAGGATGATTAATTATATAATCAATTAATATAAGCCCTCCTCTTAAATAAGCCCTAGTTGAGAGCGGCAGGTAGACGAAAGAAATAAGCATTCTTCACAATCAAATCATGCGACGCAAACACTCGATATCCCGCGTTATTTTCGGTGAAACACAGTGTGTAATATATATATATATATATATATATATATATATTTTCCTTAGTTTCGATATGAATTTATTTTTGCCTCTTTTAGTCTGATTTTTAATAATTTTATTTATAATACTCCGTATATGTAGAAATATATAAGAAATCTTAATATGTACGTTTGAGTTGTCAATTTTGGTTGAATCCAAGAAAAAAAAACTAATAAAAATAAGACCTACCTGCAAAATAAGATCTACCATGATTAATGAATAGTTTTTTTTCTAGTATATTTCATGAAGCCAGAGTATCCAGCCATTAAATGAAAAATGTTTTGCGTCTTAACTGTTATTAGTTTACTTACTGCTAACGGGGAGGGAATTTGGTTCATATTTACATTTTTTTGTGTAGTTATTCTTGAATTTTTTTGCACAAGGTAATATAATATCAAGTATTCTTATCTAATACAAATAATTTGTATACAGTTCTATGGTGGGCGTCCCAGAGGCGTAGTGATTGGTTTGGTTTACGGCATATCAACCTCAGTGGGCCATTTAATGCCGATAAAGTTTCGAAATAAATCAATTCTTAATGGATAATACAATTTTGTTTATAACTACATTTTTCTATTTAACCCATAGATGGGACCCTAACAGGTACTACCACTCTGGGTCAGAGTGGACCAGGGAGCAATGGTGATGAAGGGGTGCTCCACATTCCCCAAACCTCCAGAAATGGAACCTCACCATCAGATAGAGTTTAACGTCATTCCCAGGACATGTAGACCCGCAGCCACCGCCTTCTAGCACCCATATGATAAAAAGGGGTTGGGGCTTGCCATAAGGGCAATAGGGTTGGGAAAATCATATAGGTGCTAGGGCTTGACGTGACCAGCCGATTGATCGGAGGGGGCCTCCCCGACAGCCCGTCTAGCCCAAGATAGGGCCAAAGTGGAGTATTGCATGTCATGAACTGCTCATCCACCTGCGCTCTATCCTTAAGCATCACAGGTCGCCACCCACGGCCAACAGGTGGCCTCATTGGGGGAGTCTTACCCCTATGCAGATGTGCAGTTGGTGCATTCTAACACCCCAGCCGACAGGCGGCTGACAAGTTGGATAATTTTTTTATGAATGTACGTATACTATCGCGCGCGTGTGTGTAAATTTAACAATTTGCCAGTTGTGGGGAGGTGCAGACGGATCTAGTGCCGCCAGTGGAAATTCGTTCTGTTGTGAATAGAGAATTGATGTTAACGTAAGAGTGAATCAGCGTTCCTTCTGGCTGGCCCGACAGGAAGAACATTCTTATAAATGTTCTTCTTTGCAGACGCCGGGAATCTAAACGAAGACTTTCTGAATCATGTACGTCGTAATTCCCAACTTCTTTCTTTTTTTTTCTTTCTTGCTTTCTTTCTTTCTGTTCCATCCTTGATCCATTTATTCAAATAATTCGTATCTTTTTTTCTTTCTTCCTTTTATTCTATCTTTCACTTTTTCTCTTTCTTGCTGTCTTTTTAAAAAAAAAAAATTTTTTTAAATATTTTCTTCCTTCTATTATTATATTTTTTATTTTCTTTCTTCTGGTATACTTTTTTCATTCTTTATCTTTCTGGCATTATATTTCCTTTCTTTTTCATTTTGACATATTTCCTTCATTTCTTTTTCTTTCTGGTATTTTCTTTCCATTCTACTTTCTTTCTATTTGTTTTCTCTTTCATTTTTCTTTCCCTTTATTTTTCTTTCCATTCTACTTTCTTTCTATTTGTTTTCTCTTTCATTTTTCTTTCCCTTTATTTTTCTTTCCCTTTATTTTTCTTTCCATTCTTTTTTCTTTTTTTCTTTTACTGTTTGTAATATTTTATTTCTTTCTTTCTAGTCTTCATTTTATACAAATAATTCCTATCTTTCTCTCAAGTTTTTTTTCTTTCCTTTTTTTTTTTATTGTCTATTTGGTAGTCTGCCACAGGAAGAAAAGAAAAGAAAACCAAACAAAAGAACAAAAAAAAAACCAAAACAATAAAAACAACAAAACAACAACAATAACAAAACTTACGTTCACCTTTTGTGTCCGATTCTGATGATTCCGTGTTCACACGTCTAGTGTTGGAAGAAGGGCGGTTCCATAAATGGGAGGTTATCAACCCGCCACCTAGCGACGCAAATGGGAAGGAGACGCCGACACAGAGGAGGGAATTAAAAAAAAGACAAAAAAAAAAAAAAAAAAAAACGAAAAAAAAAAAAAAAAAAAAAAGACAAAAACATAAAATAATAAAATAAAATGCAACCAAAATAAAATGTGGGTACGAAAAGAAGTTAGGTGGGATAAACCTCTCAGCAAGATAAAAAAAATTTAAAAAAATACAGTGCCCATAAAATCCTGCACCAGATTTAAATTGTATAAAAAAAGATGGCATTAAATCCCCCCCCACCTAAACGAAACAAGATGAATACTGTCTAAGTGCGCTGATTTCATATTTTACACTGAGGAGACGTGATACGTTGAAACACGGTGTCTGTGGATGACTAATATATATCTTTACCAACCCCTCCGCACGAGCAGGATGTGATAAAGGTCAATTTCTTAAGCGAAGTTCAACAGGTTTGAATTCAGAATTTCCATTCTCCTAGACCGGTTGCCTAACCAAGGTTAAAGAACCCAGTCTGCCCTACTGGAAATGCAATAATCAAATCGTACATAAAAAATAAAACTACAAGAGGTCAAAACTTTCATAGGGTTTTTACTTAGTGATTCTATCATTTGTACAATACAAGTTATTAAGTTTTCAATTTTAAAACTGTTGCAAGATTTTATGAACACCCGATACAACAAAATTTTTTTAAATAAATAAAATTAAAGAAAAAAATTAAAAATAAATAAGGAAAGGTAATTCAACGGGGGTCAAATCGGGGTACACCACAACAAAGCAACTAAAAATGATATTTTGGGGTGGGTTCACAAAGCATGTGGAGAGGAATATAGCAAAGGATTCTACAAGAATATAGATGTACTGTAACACAATAAAATAATAAAAACAATCACACAAAGAAACCAAAAATGTATACACACAAAAAAAGTGTACCTTGCGTTAAATGACAAGAATTTGGAATGCTACCCGTGAAAAATATCAATCAGATTTTGTATGTTTGCATGTTACAAAAAAAAAAAAATGGCCGATCATCTCCGCGGAATAAGATATTTAAAAAAAGAATCAAAACAAAACAATTCCCAATCCAATATATAATTTAATGATGATAACAATACGCTCACCACGATCGTTATACATTTTCAAGGGAGATAACCGTTAAAAATTATTTACTAGATATTTTCAATCATTATATATATATATATATATATATATATATATATATATATATGTTGTGTGTGTGTGTGTGTAGACAAAATGGAAGTGAATCCAACAGTATGTAATATTGAAAAAACAAGTTTCATAAACGAATAATGTTTATTACGCCTACGTTAGTGTTTCGGTCTGTTTAGATAGACCTTAATCAGGGCTTTCGTTGGTTTAAGGAAAAATAAATTATTACTGAAAATAATTTATTTCCAGTAATAATTTTTTTCCTTAAAACAACGAAAGTCCTGATTAAGGTCTATCTAAACAGACCGAAACACTGCACCGTAGTCGTAATAAACATTATTCGTTTATTAAACACATATATATATATATATATATATATATATATATATATATATATATATGAGAGCTTTATAATTTGCTTGAAGCCTTGTGTATATATTGGTTAGGAGGTTGATTTAGAAGGCTATCACAATGCAGATGTAAAGAAAAAAATAATACGGTAACAATGGTGTTGTGTGTTAACCTGTATTTTATTCTTGAATTTTCGAGATAAAATCTCTTTTTCAAAAGATCACTGAAACTGAAGTAATCTAGTTATGACATTTCTAGAAATGCCATAACTAGACTACTTCAGTTCCAGTGATCTTTTGAAAAAGAGATTTTATCTCGAAAATTCAAGAATAAAATACAGATAGCCTTCTAAATTGACCTCCTAACCATATATATATAACTTTCAATTAAAACATAATTTAAACCAACTCACGTGCAGTACTGAGATGCTAAAAATCCTCAATATGAAGAGATACAGAAATATTTTATCAGACTATAAAAAACTGCTACTCAGAGTTCTTTGCAATGAGGAGAACGTCACGCAATTAGAAGTAATAATTCATATAATCCATATATACATATTTACCAACACCTCCGTACGAGCAGGATGCGACAGAAGGTCAATTTCTTAAGCGGAGTTTAACAGGCTTAAATTCAAAGTCTTCCTTCTCCTTGGCTGGTTACTTAGCCAAGGTTGAAGAGGCCAGTCTGCCTTACCATATATATATATATTATATGGGGGTAATTGTCCGTAAAGCTGTTTTCGTATGAGGTGTCGTTACCACGATTTGTTTAAGACAACTATCTTATTCTCGAGGCGCTTTGTTAGGGTCCAAATGGTGCAGCCGTACAATAGCACTGATACAACTACGATGTGAAAGAATTGTCACATTAACTTGTCAGTGAGATCAAACTTTCATATGATTGATAGTCTTTCCTATGCGTGCATTAACACCGTTTTCTGTACATGAGATAGTAGTACCTATGTACGTGAACTAGTCCACCGATTTTAGAGGCTTATCACACAAACCATCCGCCTAAGACAGACAAGACATGCTGGACACTGATGGAGAAGCAAGGACGAACTAATAAGTGACGTTCTCCTGTGGAAAACTGCACAGGAACACTCCAACTGGAAATATTTTGGTAAGTCTACTTAGAAAGTGTTACTTCGAAACATGGTGTCTGTGGATTAATTTATAATATATATATATATATATATATATATATATATATATATGTTGTTGGGGGATCCAGGTATGCTTCTCGTTTATATATGTATCCATCTATTGATGGTATGCACATCTTGTTTGGGCTTTAGTATGAAGCATTAGAATTGTTGTGAGAGTGTTATCTTCTCTTCGTCGGACTATGACATTCATAGTCCGACGAAAAGAAGATAACACTCTCGAAAATTTACTCAATAAATGAAACTTAACACTTAGAGAACCGAGTTTCTAATAATTTTAATGCTTCACACTAAAGCCCAAACAAGATGTACATACCAATAGACGGATATATATATACATATACACACACACACACATATATATATATATTTACACGATTTGTTTGATAAAGTTGTTGTTTTCTTTCAATTTAAATTCCTATAATGTAAGTGTTTTTAAAATGTTGAACTCAAACTTTGAGCTGATTTTGAAACGGCATCAAAATAATGTTATTTTTCAGGCGGAAAGGCTGGAGAAAGAACATATATATATGTGTATTTATATTTTTATAAAAAAAAAAAAGACTCAATTCTGAACTTACCTCGCATTGAATAACCAACATTTAAAAAAAAAAAAAAAAAAAAAAAAAAAAAAACGATGATGGCACATTATATATATATATATATATATATATATGAAAAAATAAAGTTCAGTCACGTGACTATCATGCAAGTTGTGACGTCATATTTGAACATGCGCATACAAGAGATGCAGATGTTAAATTTTTGTTTTGTTTTATTTAACATTCTTGTGAAAAATATATGCAATCATACGGGATGCACTAGAGTGAAGATAAAGAAGAAGAAAAAAAAAGAAGACAAGAAAAAAAGAAGCAAAAAAAAAAAAGAAATCTTTAAAGGCTGGTTTAGCTGAATCGATAGAGCGCCTACCTAGGTAATCCAAAGGTTCCGGGTTCGATACCGGGTTCGCACCAACTCAGCGCACGAGTAACCTGATATATGCGTTAAAGCAGCATGTGGAAACTGACGGTTGGTGTGGTGCTCCACCTCAGCAAAAAAAAATTTACTTGGTCTAGCACTAGCAAAAAGGGGATAGACTCCCTCATTTTTCGGCTGATACCGACAATTGGTCACTCCGCTGACGTTTTTAAGCGTGTTTAGAATATTCTTTTTTTTTAATTATTTTTTTAAATTCCGGCCATTTCTAATTCACTGTACACTAATGACATTAGTCACTGGGACAAAACAATAAAAACGGATATAATTAAGCAATATTTATTACCAAACTCTGCGTGTATGAAAAGTAATAAATGCCTCTCTTCAAGCTGGTTGCTTAGATTTACGGCATGTTAACCCCTGTCAGGTTATTTTATGCCGAAGACGTTTTGTTTAATTTCTTTTTGATAATTACTGAATTTTTTAAAAACTCATTTTTTTCTTTTTAACCTATAGATGGGACCCTAATAAGTACCAACACTCCGAGTGGACCTGGAAGTAATGGTGATGAAAGTGTACTGCACATTCCTCAGAGCTCCAAAATTGGAACTTCTTCATTAGATGCAGTTTAACGTCATACACAAGACACTAAGTCGCTCAGCCATCGCCTTCTAGCACATACATGATAAAAAAGGGTTTGGGGTTTGCCAAACACACAGGTATTTCTTTTGTAGGAATGACATGCCAGTGTATGCCAACCAGTAAAAATCTAGATCAATCAGCCCTGTACGGATACTGGATGCTGTGCAGAGGACTTAACAGGAGTGATGACCGGTAGGGACGGTGTCGAGAGGGTGGCATGGAAATCCGTGCTGTCAGCGCAACCTGATGATGTTTGGTATGTTGTCATCATCATCATCATGTCGCGCATGCAGCACGGGTATCCATGACAATCTTTCGCCAACCTTCCCTATCATTCATTGCACCTGGGAGCTCCTCTACGGAGCAGCCAGCATCTTCACATAACTGGTCAATGTAGGTCCTTGCTGGGCGCCCCACACTTGCATGTCCATGTGTTGGCTTCCACAGGAGAACGTCGCTTATGAGCTCATCCTTGCTTCTCCAGCAGTGTCGTGCATGCCTTGTCAGTCTCATTTAGATAGTTTGTGAGATGGGGGGGGGGGGCAGGTGACCGTACAGTTGTTTCCTTGTGGGGTGCTGTTTCCACGACTTATTCAAGACTACACGCAGCATTCTTGTGCATCTCCCATCTAGCTTATTCTCAAGACGCTTTATTAGGGTCCAGGTGGTGTAGCCATATAGCAGCACCGACACAACCATAGCCTGGAAGAACTGTCGCTTCAGCTTGTATGTTGTAACGGCATATTATTACTAGCGCCCTCTTATAATGTATAAGGGAGATAACTCGCAAGATAAAATTGTAATGCATTATAGAAAATGTCTAAGAACATTCGGTAACATGCAAACAACAAAATGCTGAAATGAAATTAAAAATATAAGAAAAAACGTTCTAAAAATATCTTGGATTAAAAAAAATAAAAAATAAAAAAAATAAAAAATAAAAAAAAGATTTAAATTTAATCCAAGACAAAATAATCAAATTACGAACTAGAATGCTCCGAAAGTAAAGACTATATTTTCCACAAAGGAAAAAAAAAATACACAAAACTTACAGAGATCACAATACCACCGTAAGATAGAGAAAGTTTTCAGCTACAGAGCACTACGGTGGTTGTTGGTTGGATTTTACGGTATGTAAACCCTTGTTGGGTCATTTTATGCTATTCATTCTTGTTGGGTATTCAAAATATATTTTTAAATCAATTTTTTAAAGTAATTATTTAAAACCCTATTCAATATAGATATGGGACCCTAATAGGTACTACCACTCCAGGTTAGAGTGGAGCTGGGAGTAACGGTGATGAAGGGATATCCCAGAACTCCAGAATTGGAACTTCACCATCAGATTGATTTTAACGTCATACCCAGGACATTTAGACCCTTAGCCACAGCCTTCTAGCACATGATAAAAAGGGTTGGGCGTTTGAAATAGGGCTACAGGGTTGGGACAGTTATATAGGTGATATGGCTTGACGTTACCAACCGATCGATCGGAAGATTTTTGGTTTGGTTTACGGCATATCAACCTCAGTGGGCCATTTAATGCCGACAAAGTTTTGAAATAGATTCATTCTTAATGGATACTCATTTTTTTATAAACTCATGTTTTTCTATTTAACCGATAGATGGGACTCTAACAGGTACTACAACTCCGATTTATCGGGGGGGGGGATTACAGTGGTGATGTTGTGGGAGAAAATAGTGTTTTGTAGCTGAGCACTGTTGTGGTTTCCGTTGGAATCTAGAGGAGGCAATACTTTCGGAGCACCCCGACCCCCCGCGTACAATCAAAACGTGTCATTTAAAGCGAATAAAATTTTCATTCATGCATGCAGAAATATTTACATAAACCATTTTTACCAACATTCAAAAAATAAATAAATAAATAAAAATTGAAAATTATTCTTTAAAAAAAAAAAATTACAATTTTTTTTTCTTACATGCAATTTGCATACGGTAATAAAAAAAATGCTCAAGACATTGAATATTTGTCAGCATGCTCCAAATGCGTACCAGGAAAGGAGATGGGCGTTATGTATGCAATTAAGCACTTCTTCTGTCCCATAATATGGTTGGTTGGTTTATTGATTTTAACGGCATATCAACCCGTCTGGGGTTATATCATGCGTAACAGTTAGGGTGTAATAAATATTGTGTATTCATATATATACTTTTAGTAATTGGTTTTAACGATGTGTTAGCATTATTGGGATTATATTGTATGGCATTGATTTGTTTCATGTCTATATTCTATGGTATAATCTTATTTCACTCAAGAAGGAGAAAATAGCCTCTATGTTAACATTTTCAAATAGATCCTTCATATTGTTTGCTTTAAAATAACGGTTTCTGATGTGAGCAAAAAATCTGCATTCCATCAATAAGTGTTTAACTGTAAGTGGTGTTTGACATATTTCACATTGTGGTTGTTGTTCTTGTTAGAGTATATAAGAGTGTATTATTTTTGTATGACCAATGCATAATCGGGACATACTGACTTGTTCCTTTCTAGACTTCCTTAAAGTTATAGTCTATCTCAGTTGTATATGATACTCCACCTCCTTGAACCGAAATGGCTTTATGCCCTTCGTAGATCTCTGACTTCTTAAAATTCTCAGAAATCTAGACGGGCTTTCATGGAGAGTATCATGACTGCTTCTGACAGGGGACCTAAGTCTAAGTTCATTTTCTTCTGATTCATTGTCAGATATTTTAACACTCACATCCATTGATTCTTAGTTTTCATCATTGGATTCACTAGCCCCATCTTCCCCTTCAGATTCCATTTCTAATTCTGAATGAAGTTAAATCGATATTAAAAGCATTGCAATGGAGTGAATTGAATCTAAGGATTTAAGGACGTAGAAGACATTAAAAGAAATACAGTATTGTATTTGTATGACCAATGCACAATGTCCCATAATAGAAGTTACATGGGGGGGGGGGGCAATGTGTAGGTACTGGACATGTATTTACCAACCCCTCCACACGTGCAGGATGTGATACAAGGTTTAGCGGAGTTGTACTTCAGAGTTTTTCCTTCTCCTAGACCAAGGTTGAAGAGCCTTAGTCTACCGTCTACCTTACTATGTATCCATATTTGGATGGAGAATAGTTAGATTCATACCTTTCCCAAAGGTATTAGTCCCATATGAAATACAACCAGCCGTGTCCAGGATTTGAACACGTATCGCTGTTTCCATTTCCTTCGAGGGCAACCATTACGCCACGGGCACCTCCTAGCTACTAGACATGTATGCCAAAATGGAGGGGGTTCCTTAATGACAAATTGTGATATTGTGAAAATTAATTGGTATCAATTACTTAAGCATAAAATGTATTATTTAGATGTAAATATAATATAAATAATTTATATATCTAGATAACAAATTCAAATAATCTATAATAAACTATATCAATCTAATAGTATTTAATAATTTGCTTGAAGCATTGTTAAGTAAAGTACATTATTATTTATATTTTAAAGGCAATTACAATGCGTATAAAATAGTATCCAATGTCTTATTAATTTCGGAGTATCTTCATCTTCAGAGACTGTTTTTGAAATTGACGCGGTCTTGTGTTATATATATATATATATATATATATATATATATGGAGGATATGTGCTTAATTGAAGTCATACCTAATTTTGAAAATTAATTAGTTAATAATTAATGAATTTAGGCGGGCATATATGTTCAAATGTAAGGCTAAACAAATCGAGAAAATGTCACATTAGCCTTACATTTGAACATATATGCCCGCCTAAAATCATTAATTATTAACTAATTAATTTTCAAAATTAGGTATGACTTCAATTAAGCACATATCCTCCAAAAATTGTTGGCTTAAAGCCATATAAAAAAAACATTTGTTTGTTTACTTACCCTCATAAACACACAAGACCGTGTCCATTTGAAAAAGTCTCTGAAGACGAAGATACTTCGAAATTAATTAGACATTGGACACTATTTTATGCGCATTGTAATTGCCTTTAAAATATAAATAATAATATATATCAATTTATTTTCAAATGCATAACATGGTGTCAATTGTTTCTATTAACTTTAACTTAACTAATCAAGTCATTTTATGATTTAATAAAGATATACAGATCATTCAATTGTGGTATATGGAAATCTAATAGATTGCAATGGAGTTATCAGAATAATAATTCATTATAATAATATTGTCAAAAAGAATTACAATGGTTGAATTACAAAAATACTAATAGTACCACGTACTCGCTTGGTTATCAAATTTCAGGAATGAAACCACCCCCATTTTAGTTGGGAAAGTTATGAATTCAATTCTCCTTCCAGCTATGAGCAAATAGCAGGCCAGACTGGGCACTTTAACCATGACTAGGTAACCAGTCTAGGAGAAGGAAAACTCTGAATTCAAACCTGTTAAACTCCGCTTAAGAAATTGACCTTTTGTCACACCCTGTGGAGGTGTTGGTAAATATATATATATTGTTTTATATTTCATTACTTTTTCTTTTAACAATATATAAATTAAGCAATTAAAATTATATGTAATGGGTGACAATACTTTCGGTCCACGCTGTACATTAATCTACTGAGTGGTCCGAAAGTCACGTCACCTCTACACACTGTTTTAAATTTCATTATTTTTTTGTTTTGATAATACGATATATAAGTTATGTAATTATTTTACCTGTTAAGAAATCTGTAAAAATTAGATCATTATCTAGAATTTGGTGTTGTGTCATGTAATTATTTTACCACTGAAATATGTAAGAGTGACCAGACTTTCAGATTACCCTGTACATTATAATATTACAATACAATGTAACAACTATTATGGAATATATGTAGTTTAAATTTATAAATATCTTATATAATATATGATATCCCCGGAAAAACAAGGTATTCTGAGCATTATGTATATATATGGGAGTAAAATATGGAAATATATCCGACAATATGAAGAAATTTGAAAAAAGAAGTGTTCCAAAATAAGATGAATTTATTTATGCAAATAAGTCGACGCTTAAACGTTTCGGTTTATTTTAAACCTTCCTCAGGACTGATTATGGGATGAAGAAAATTAATGGATGTTTTATAAATTATACGAGTTAGAAAATATCTATACATAATAATTGAAATATTTCTTTTTTTAATATTAAACCGTCAGAAGATCCTTGTCAGTGTGAGGTATCTTCTGAATTATATTCAATTTAAATATAGAAAAGAAAATGGGAAAAATCTTAGCATTCTAGTGTCATTAGTAGCGTTCTGTTTCAATAAGAAAAAAAAAAACGAATAGAATTTCTTTAAACGTTTAACGTTGACAAATGCTGCAAATATAACAAAATCATCCTCCAAATACCTTGTTTTCACACACATGTACATACATACATATGTGTGTGTGTGTGTGTGTGTGTGTGTGTGTGTGTGAAACAAGATTATATATATATATATGTGTGTGTGTGTGTGTGTGTAGAAAGTTTTGTAGAAAAAACAACAAGATGTTAAAAGTTTTGTTGACAGAAATCTGTTTCGACATTATGAATATATCTTTATCAAAGCAAATTTCGGATGTAATAAGGATCCTGACTCTGCGAGTTTATCATCATTACAGATTCCTGTTGTTGGACTTGATATATTTTTTAAACTTTCATTTGTAACCAGAACATTTTCCTGAACTTTTTGATATTCATATACACTTTTACTGCAAACTCTTGAGCTTTTTTATGATAAAAATGCTTATAATTTTTAAAAATAAAATTTATTTCATTTTTAACAAATACGTATTTAAAAATTTTTTTTTTGAAAATTCCGGTACTGATCGAGAGCGTTCTGTGCCTCGTAATTAATGATATATTCATATCATTTTTCCGCTTACAATGTTGCTTTGATAAAGACATATTCATATGGTCGAAACAGATTTCTGTCAGCAAAACTTTTAACATCTTGTTTTTTTCTACAAAACTTTCTACACATATTGTCGGATTCAATATCCATTTTTACCTTTTATATTTATATATATATATATATATATATATATATATATATATATAGGAAGTTTGATATGTATGCGTCAACTTATAACTCCCAAACGAGAGGTCATTCAGATTTGAAATCTTGCATACCACTTAATATGCTTATTACTAAGAAACACACACAATTTGGTTTCTGATTTTTTAATAATTAAGTGATATAATTCAATAATTAAGAAAAAAATTAAAAAATACCGACACTTTCACCCCCACTCCACTACCGTCGACACGAGTTGAGTTTTTAACTTTCAAGACAGAAAAATCAAAAACTACCGTTAACATAATCTTCATTTTTTTTAGTCTGGTCATGGACCGGGTACTTTTGCTAGTATATATATATATATATATATATATATGAGAAAAACTTCGGAAAGAGACATTTACATTATTTGATTATTTTTTTAAGTTTACGAGTTTGAAATCATGACTATTTCATCAAAATTTGATCGTACATTTAATTATTCATTTAGTATATATTTAAGAGGTACCCCTACATTACACTGATTATTCAAACAGTAGATATTTGATCTCCTTTCCTGGTAGCGAAGGCATTGGGTATATATGCAAAAAAATGAAGGTTTCTACGTTTCTTTTTTGTGTTTTTTTTTTTTTTGCAAATAAAGAAAAGAAAGAAAAAAAGAGAGAAAGAAAGGAAAACATGGTTGTAGAAGAAATATCAAAAAGGGAAATAATTAAAAAGGGGAAACCCTACCTTCCGACAAAATATGGCCACGTGGTGGTTGGGTTGTCTGCTCTTCTGAGTTCAGAGACAAAAACATGCGAAACGACACTATAATAACAACGAGCGTTTCCGATTCGAATAAACGTATAGTTAAATATATGCACGGTCCCGGCCTTTGGTTATTAATAATTGGTCAGTTGAATAATGGTTAGTTAGTTTTAATAGTGACTTTTTTTTTCTAGATTTTGATTTTGAAAAAAAAAAAAAAAAAAAAAAAAATGAAAAAATAACACATTACAGCCATCTACTTGCGACAAAAGCCAGTGTTAGCATTAGAGTCCTTCATAAAGGCCATTTTTTAAAATCCACATTTTACAAAAAAAAAAAAAAAAAGAAGATAAAAAATTTTTTTTAAGTAAATTTAAAAAAAAACTTTCAGTATTAATAAAAAAAAAATTAAAAAAAGAAAGAAAATAAATGAGCCGGCCAAAATAGTTGATACAGTGATACGTTGATTTTTTGAATCAGAATTATCCTGAAGATCCTTTAAGTGAAACCTAGGTAGATAGTATCTGGCTATGGGTGAATAGTAGGTCAGACTGGGCTCTTGACTAAGTAACCAGTCTAGGAGAAAGAAAACTGAATTCATACCTGTTAAACTAAGAAATTGAGCTTGTGTCGCATTCTGCTCGTGTGGAGGGGTTGGTAAATATATATGTATGTGTCCCTTTAGAGGTTTATACTTTTTACTCTACTTAGTGTATTGAGCACTTTTACATATTCGCTTGGTCAGCTCTTTCGGTGTTTTTTTTTCTTTTAGCCAGTCATTAAGCTGATGTTTGATTATTTTCAGACTGTACGGATCTTTTGGTCTTTTCTTTTTTTTTTTTTTTTTTTTTTTTTTTGTATTTTTGCCAGATATCTGTTTATAATATATCTTTTTATTACGCTGCTAAATTTATAAATAAGTTAAAAGAAAGGAAATGAATCCGACGGTATGAGTATATATAAAAAAGATATGAAAACACCACAAAATGCTGTTAAAGTGAAAACATTTTATAACTTAGCTGATATTGAACAATATTTCGATTTTATGAAAATCGTCATCAGATCTTGTCATCCGTGTTGTTATGAGCGGAAACGAAAGTCATAGGACTTTTTTTCGTTTCGTTGAATCTAGACTTTTTTCCGTTTCGTTGAATCTAGACTTTTTTTCGTTTCGTTGAATCTAGAGCTTTCCTTTTCCTAGACCGGTTGCCATTATAAAGGTTAAAGAGCTCAGTCCGACATACTATTTACCCATAGCTGGAGGGAGAATATTTGCATTCATACTTTTCCCAAAGGTATTAGCACTATGTGCAATTGAACCAACCCCGTATAGTATTTAAACTAATGTCCACGTGCCACAAACATTATACAAGGATCTCCTTAAAGAAATAAATGTTTATTACACTTGTGGATTCATATGACGAAATAACGTCATTGGAAAGTCGAGATCATGTTCGACGCCAATTAAGTTCAAACCAGTATTTTTTTTAAACAGGTAACCCGTACCAATAACTAATTACCGTGTTTCCTGCAAAATAAGACCTACCGTGATTTTTCAGGATGATTATAATAAAAACCTACCCCTTAAGATAAGCCTTATTTGAGAGCGGCAAACAAACGAAAGAAATAAGATGCGACGCAAACACTCGTCTTCGTCGATGATCAAATGTGGATGGTTTTTCGTAATTTTTTTTTTATTTTAAAAAAAATTTTTTTTTTAGAAATTTCGTAATTTACTACTTCGTAATGTCGTTTTACGATTCATGAATAATAATTTTCACTCCCTGGGCTTTTTTTTTCTCGGGGGATGTCATACACATCCCCCGAGAAAAAAAAAGCCCAGGGAGTGAAAATTATTATAAGCACTGTCTTATTTTCGGGGAACACGGTAATCAAATATTCCTTAATAAAACAAATTAGATTCAAGAGACAATTCTAAATATAAATGATTTACAGATATATGGAATCAACTATTTCAATCAAATACTAATAATCCTTAAACAGTTTTATTCAACTCAAAATGGACCTGGTAATTTGTAATGGTGATGAAGGTGTACTCCACACTTCCCAGAATTGGAAATTCACCACTAGATGGAATTTAACATCATTCCCTGAACACAGCATAAAACGTAATGTAATGAGTACAAGTGATGATGATAACTTTTTGATTTAGTGCGTCCTGGGACGCACATATTTACTTTGAAGGAGTGCCCTGGAAAATTTATGGATCACAACTAAAGCCGTCTAACTCCTACCTTGTAACCTATCCTGTGTAAATCGTTAAAGAAACTATTGAAATATATTTACAGTTAGCTTGAAATGGTGAGGGAAGAAAAAAAGAAAAACACTGGGACGCATGGATACGACTTTACTGCGTACTTTTAGATTTTTGTGCGTTAGGGACGCAGGACGCGTACCTACCAGCATCTCTGGACTACATAAAAATGTAAATATGACAGTCAGCGTATTCAAAGTCCCGCTGACTGACCAATTTTAGACTGAGATAACCCCTCTTTTTCTTTCTTTTTTTTTTTTTTTTTTTAATTTTTTTTTTTAGATATGAACAAATTATTTTGGTCGGCTGATTTTTTGTAGATATTCTTTTTTTTCATTATTACTGAAAGTTTTCTGTAAAATGCGAAAAGCTGCAGAAAAAAAAAAAAGAATGAGTACGAGAAAGCGCGTATAAACGACATCACATCGAGTAGAAAATGGAGGACGGCCATTTTTGTATACAACGAATCGCTTGTTTCAAAAGTTAATTCCCGCTCTTTTTGTAAAAAACTACTTGTTAGAAGTAATTTATAAAAGCTCATAAATATAATAAGTAGTTTCTTTTTCGTTTTTCTCCGTTAGCATTTTCCATAAAAAATGAACGCTTATATCTATAAAGGATTTTCGAAGTACATGGATGGTTTATATATATATTTCGAAACACATGGATGTTTATATTTAGAAAGGAATTATTTTCTGTGAGTCACTATTATAGTCAAGTTACAACATAACGAAGGAGCATAGAGTTCTTTTTTTTTTCTAAACCTAAGGTTTTAAATCTGACACTGGCGAATTTTCCTTGCTATTATTTTAATATTAGCCTCAGAACCGAGTCTTTCTTTTGCATATATATCCTTTACAGTAAAATTAACGAGACTACTATGTAGTCTAGAGGCTGACACTACCTTATTTACATTTTCAGAACCAACTGGTTCAATTGATTTGGTTTGTTTGAAGGCATATCAACCTCGGTGGATCATTTAATGTTGACACAGTTTTGAATCACATTCATTCTTAATGGATACTCAATTACTTTGAATTTTATTTATTTATTTTCTCTTTTTACAAGCACATTTTTTTTATTTAACTCATATATGGGCCTCTAACAGGTACTTCCACTCCGGGCCAGAGTGAACCTGGGAGCACTGGTGATGAAGGGGTGCTCCACATTCCCCAGACCTCCAGGACTGGATCCTCACCATCAGATAGGAGTTTAACTTAATTCCCAGGACATGAAAACCCTCAGCCACCGCCTTCTAACACATATATAAGAAGGGTTGGGGCTTACCATAACGGCAACAGGGTTGGAGCAATCATATAGGTGCTACGGCTTCACATGACCAGCCGATGAATCTAGCTAGCGCTAGACCGGAGAGATTGCTTTTGCTGAGGTGGAGAGCGACACACCTACCGTCAACTTCACCACACATATCAGATTACCCAATCTGTGCTACCCATGAGCTGAGTTGGCGGGGACCGGTATCAAATCAGAAATCTTGAGATTCCTAAGCGGGCGCTTTACCGACTGAGCTAAATCGGCCCTCTCATTAAATTATATTATGATTCGCCCAAAAAGGTGAGATTACTTTGCGAACAGCCTAATATCGTCAAAACAATTGTATCAGCTTCGAAAAATACTTTATATCACTGTTTTCAAGGGGGGCGGATCAGAGTTCAATCTTCTCAGATAGGGTCCGCCTGGAGAGGGGAGTGATGTTTTAAGACCCGAAACTCCCTGGGGAACCAGGCTTTGACATCACTGACGACGCCCTCTAAAACGTAATAAAACGCATATTCAATGACTAACTTTTATTTATGGAAATTCCAAGTCTCTTATTAGATTTAAGTACCGAGCAAGTCTCAGCATGGCTGTTGCGAATCCCTAGGTCAATATTCTAATAAATTAAAGATCTACTCGTAAAATTAAACACAGAGCTAATCTGGAAAGGAGGCGGACTTACATCACGACAGGTTTACCGGTGAAACCGAGAATCGTTGCGAAATCCAAAATCTGTAAGGATGCTGGTAAAACATTACCAATTGTCCGCCTTTAATGCATCTCGACGATGTTTTACAAGACTTATGAATTCGTAAAAAAAAAAAAAAAAAAAAAAAAAAAAGATGCGAGAGTAAATAATTCCGTAAGGTTCTTTTGAAACAAGCGATTCAAGCCAGCAGTGTAGGACACCGAGTGAGAATCAAACTCACGAACAATGGTTTGCAAGCCATAATACAAAAAGCGAGGGACCCCAGCCGAGGTGGAATCCATGGCCAAATTGCGACCCCCCCAATTCATCTGATAAGTGATGTCGTTGGTGTACATTTTTTTTAACGGTGTGGTTTTATTTTATAAAGGGGGTGGGGGTAATAGTGGTGAGTAGAACATAGTGTAACAGTGACTTCAGAAGGATTCAATCATTGGTTCTAAGCGGTAGGTTAGGGGTTCAAATAGATATGTCGTCGAGAAACGGTTTTATATTGATTATAAAGCATCGTTAATGTCTTTTAGAAAAAGTACTTGAACTAAACACACACACACACACACATTATATATATTATATAATATATATATATATATATATATATATATATATATATATATATATATATATATATATATATATATATACACACACACACACACACACATACATACATGTACGTGTGTATTTGGGCAGCATTTTTTTATTGTAGGCATATATTACAAGTACGATAGGGCGGAAAGTACTTGGTCTATGACATATGGCAAATACATCAGCCAATTTTCGCCAGATATTACAAAAATAATCCGGCAATACGAAAAAAACAAAGGACAAAACTTGCAGACAGAGAAATGGCTGCATTATTTAACTCTCTCTCTCTCTCATATATATATATGTGTGTGTGTGTGTGTGTGTGAATAATATCAACATTTTCTGTGATAGGATTCAACTAAAGAAAATTGAGAAATCAAACACACACACACACATATATATATATCACATCCCTAATCAATTAATACCCCATCCCGGTCTGCAATCCTTATCAGAATTGAAAAAGATAAGATGCAGAAATAAAATTATATTTGATCCCTCAAAGGTTTTATCATATAAAATTTCTCCATATATATATATATATATATATATATATATAAATAAATAAATAAATAAATAAATAAATAAAAGGTGTGTCAAAATACAGCTTGTATTCTGAAAAAAATAATGAACGGAACGTTATGTTTTTTCAGAATGCAAGGGGTGTCAAAAAGTACAAAAATCTCTACACTTTTTTTTATACACCTTGTATATTTCAATTCAGACTTTTTCCTTCTCCAAGATTAGTTGCCTACCAAGGATAGAGCGCTGTCTGTCCTACTATTTTCCTATAGCTGGGGGGGGGGGAGAAATAGATTCATGCCTTTCCCATTGGCATTGAGAAACGTACACAACCTCGTCCAGGATTCAAACTCTGCTAGTACAGTCCATTCCCTTATGACAGTAACCGTTACGAAACTCGCGCATCTTCTTTCCTTCTCGTCCTTTACCAACCCGTCCGCACAAGAAGGATATGACACAAGGTCAATTTATTAAGCGGAGTTTAACAGGTTAGAATTTAGAGTTTTCCTTTGCGATTCCTAGGCAGCGGAACCTCCAATCAAATGAGACTCCGGGCTATTGGAACGTGATTATGAAGGTCCGGAGTTTTGGGCGGACTGTTATAGAAAGAGAGGAAGAAGAAACAAGAAAAAAATAAAGGTTTTAAAAAAGGAGTAATGGACACACAACGGGTTGCTGGGAATTTGACCGAGGTATGACCCCCGGATGGAGAATTGGAAGCCAACCGGAAGTTTCTGGTGTTGACCTGAACCAGAAGTCAAGTGGTAACGAGGAACGACGAACAACAAGATCGGCCTCTTTTTGCTTTTCGGCGGCGTAGAGTACGGACGGGCCTCTGGTCCCTAGTGTGGGATCACAATAATTTAACAGTGTCCTTTCTCTCTGCTTTTCCTCCTCTCCGAACAGAGCCACGACACGAGCCCGAAAATAAAAGCTAAGCCCTTGTGACGATATATCTCACGCATTGTACCTTTTTTTATCGACAAGACGACCGCCGCGTAACAAATACCTTTTTAGTGCCGTGAATTTGGAGGCACGTTGATGAGCCCCGCTATATAACACTATCCTTCTCCCATAAGTAATGAGGAATCCAAGCAAATGTTTTTCCCCTCCTCTAGAGAAGTTGAAAGCATTGTCGCTCAGAATGAATTAATTAAAGGGCAAGTTCAACTCCAATGATATAAAACATTTTTAAACTTTAGATCGTCCAGGTTAAATGTGAAGTAAGGGTAACTCGATGCCGAACTTTGTTTTAGACCTCATTTTTACCGATACAGGTGTCATTGGGGAACGAGAAAAGTTTTTGTAAACGGACCAAAGCCCTGTCCGCTTCTCTAACATTTTATCGTTCCCCAATGATACCTGCATCAGAAATAATAAGGTCTAAAATCCCATTAAACGTCGAATTTTAAGTTATTTCTACACATGCTGTTAAAATTTGAGATCATCTGAACGAGAATTGGTCAAGTTATTGGATAATAAAATCATATCAATTACAAAATTTTATCAATTTTTCCGAAACACCCAGTACATCACAAATAACACCAACTAAAAAAAAACCCCCAAAAACTTGTATTTACTTCGTTTAGTTTGGCACAAGGCTGGGAGCACCCTATGAGTATTGGGTTTTGATAACTGTTAGTCTGGATTACCATGCAGAATGGTTAAATTTCTCTTCACACGTTTGTATAAAAAAGAACTTTAGCGTAACTCTGACATAAGGACATGGGGGGTATTTTGTTGTTGTTGTTGTTGTAAAGTCACTGTTACAAAATTGTTTTACCATGGGGATCGAAAAAATATGTTAACATAAAAAAATTTAACAACAATTTATCTAGAAGGCCGG
>CM042167.1:67785562-67795562 GCA_023376005.1 Doryteuthis pealeii | reverse complement strand
GACAGTTGGAAATTCAACCCGCAGGGCGAGTTTTGGGAGAGAAAGAGAGGCGTTGGTTGGTTGTTTTGCTTTACGGCATTTTAACCCTTTCCGGGTCATTTAATGCAGTCATTTTGATATTTGCTTTACTACCGTTGCTTAAATGGTCACCAATTTAAGTATGGAACAGACTCATCGATGCTTAACTTCGATGATCTTGTGGGAACCTGTCTTTTCAACGTAATCAGAGAGGGCGTAAAAGAGCTGATACTCGTACAAAACATTGGGGGGACTTATATATATAGTTTTATATTTTCTCACATTTCAATATCTAAATCTTTAACATCAAACAGATGTACATGAAATTATCACAATAGCAAGCGAAACAAAAGGTTAGTCATAGTAAAAACAATGTTTATATAATGGAGAACATGTGACCAATTTGTTTGTGTCTTGGGTTGGTCATAGCTTAATTAGAACCGGAATTGGATTAAAGTACGATAAATTTAGATAGGTAAATCTTAAAACTGTCACTATGCGCTCTTGGGGCGGGGGTCCAGTAGCTTTGGACCTGGACTGTGGCTGCAATTAAATTAACAGCGTTGATCCCAGGGGGCTATCCCCCCAGGCAATACCTGCCCCCTCAATTTAATGGGACAGGGCTGGGTTTATTGCCCAGTGACTGAGGCGACCCCTTGAGGGGGAATGCCGACGGTATCAACGCATTTTTTGCACCGCCACCCTGAGCATCGCCCCCCCCCCAAAAAAAATTGGTCTCAAATTCTGGACTAATAATTTATAGAAAGTTTCTTTAGGCCGACACATGAATCACGAAAAAAAAAAAGTTAATTGCATATATATATATATATATAATATTATATATATATATATATAATATAAGGAAGGAGGATTGGAGTAAATCCGACAGAATGTTATAGAGATATGTGGAACACAGGAACAAAACTCAGACAAGCGTATGTAGGAGATATATTTCACTAATGCCTTAATGATCAATTAAATGAATGATGACGCTGAGCTTAAGGCTTAGCGAAATATATCTCCTACATACGCTTGTCTGAGTTTTGTTCCTGTGTTCCACATATCTCTACTATATATATATATTATATATATATATATATATATATAATTTTCGGAAATATTTCTCTCTGAATTATTTTAGATGAGGCTTAATAATTCATATAATTTGGATTATTCTGACTATTGACCTCATCTTTATTGTTATCTGCACAAAGTTTCTGTCGATGTTTCCTGCGGCCTTCTTCAGGTATTTAGAAGCGCACAGTGACAGTTTTAAGATGTACCTATTTAAATTTGTCGTATTTTAATCTAATTCGGCTTCTAATCAAACTATGTTCCGAGCCCAACAAGAAATACCTAAAGAAGGCGGGAGGGCACCTCGGCCGAAACGTTGTGTAGATAAAGATGAGGACAATAGTCCGAATAATCCAAATAAAACAAAATTACAAGACTTTGAAATTTGCCTTTGGAAACTTTCTGTACATCAAACATTAACATTTCAATATACATTTAAAAAAACATCCAACAAAAATTATTATATGTGTGTTAAAGAAAACAATGAAGCTTATTAAGTGCAAAATGAATAAAATTGTGATCTTAGCCATCGATTTCATATTTCTCAGTTGTCCAGTTAAAATATAGGGTGACTCTAAAAACAGAATTTGGGTTCTGTTTTTTATTTTTATGCTGATAGTATGTATCAGTAATAGTATATATATATATTTCCACTTAAGAAAAAGATAAACTCTTCGTTGAAAATCTTATAGCTGACCGGAAGAAATGAATTAAACCATATGTATTTAAGACCCCACATTTTGTTGGGAAACACTTAAGGATACCGGCAAAGCTAACCATTTGGCGATTTAGCGGAAGTGAATTCAATTGGTAGTTAGAACTAAGAAGGTGGTATCCTTGATAAAGTGAGAGGTCCACAGAAAATTTCTGCTATCTCCACGTCAACCGGAAATCAGAATGTCTGATTGAGATATTTAACTGAGACGTTTTTGACACACACAAAAAGAAAAGGAAAAAAAAAACAGAATTTGGGTTCCGTTTTTTTTTGGGGGGGGGTCACCCTCTATTGAATTCGCTAATTCATATTAAGTAAATTAGATAAAAGCCATATCAAGAAATGTACCGTTATTTTTCATTTCTACGCTACCGTAAATAATTTATAGACTACCATTATATGACATGTATTTAAGGGTTAAAAAGGACTTTAAACAAGAAATTGAGAATGATTTTTAGCAGCAAAATACAAATTATAAAGCCTCATCTAAAAAAAATTCAGACAAAAAGCCATTTTCTTCTCTTCTTATAAGACTTAAAATGGCGACCAAAATTTTAACAATTTAATTTTACGTTTTTTTTTTCATAACAGAATTACTTTTACTCCTACACTATCGTCCATAATTTATAGGCAACCCATTAATTATGTAACATGTATTTAAGGGTTAAAAAGAGCTAACAAAAAACATAACCTAATCTTCAGTGATGTTATCTACTTTAAATTATTATTGTTGATAATTATTATGTTGTTTGGATTTGTAAATGTATTATTTTGTTTTTATGACTTTATTTTCGTTTTAATTTTGTAAATTGTTTTTTTTTCAATGAAAAATCAACTAACAGTCAAATTTTCATGAAAATGTCGGTAATTATTTACCTATTAATGAAATTATGCTTGAAATAATTTTTTTCTCAAGTATATTAGGGGAAAATTTTTTATGAAATCTGAAAAAATGAACAGATAAAAAACAATTTTTTCTATAAAGATAAGAGTCATAATAAGTATATCAGAAGATTTTTATAAGTTTCCATACGGGATTTTTTTTATAGTAAAGGAACCATGAATACAGAATTCTGCTAAAAATATTAATAAAGAATCCGATCCTGTTGTAAAAGAAAAAAAACTGACTGTTTAACTTATTTCTCAAGATAACGGTGAGTAATTATTTTCCCAATCGGATAATTTAATCTTTGAATTAACTGTTTTTCTTTGTAACAACTCTTTATGTTCGTTATTTTTTTGCGAGATTTAAAAAAAAAAAATTTAATATTTACGTTTCTTCCTTCAATATTGCCTAAACTGATCATGTGACTTGATTTTGGTAGTACTTAACGGACTGTAATAATTAAGCGTTCCTCGAAATGTGGCTAAAAGGCAAATTTAAACATTGTCGATTTAATTTTAGTATTAGTAAAGCAGAGAGAGAGGTGACAGATAGTTGAAGAATTGGGTTAAAATGCGAGGCGAATGATTAGATCTATAAAGAAAGGAAGCATACACGCTTTGAAGCTTACCGATGCCGTCAAGACCCGGATTGTTGCCAGCTGAAAACAAGGGAGATAAGCAAGTCATGTTTAGTTGAGTTTATAACTGATTATCTTTTCCTGAATCCTTAACTTTTTCACTTACAAATTTTTTATCTTTAAGTTTTAAAAGAATACATGAAACTGACAGTCACGGGGAGCAACTAAGAAAAAGTTAGTTTAAAATGATTTATTTTTAAGTTTTATCATGCGTGACAGGTCAATATTGAGCATTTTAAATTATTTTTGTGCTTTTTTTAGCGGGGTTAAGTTTTAAAAGAATGAATGAAGGACTTTAAAAAAAAATCAAGTTTTAAAATAATGCGTGAAACTGATAGTCACGGGGTGCAGCCAAGGAAGAACGAGTAAACTAAGATTCATTTCAAGTTTTATCCTGCCCGTCCAGTCGATATTGAACACTTTTAAAAAGGTTTTGCATTTTTTGTTGCTTTTTACGTTTTTAAAGAATGCATGAAACTGACCGTCACGGGGAGCAGTCAAGGATTTATTCTAAGATTTATCCTGCTCAATCGCCGATATTGAGCACTTTTGAGTTTGTTTTTTTTAAATAAGATTTTTAAGTGTTGGTCGTTTTGTTTTACGACATTTTTGCCGTTTTTAAGGGTTGAAATGAAATTCGATCGGGTCAGAAGTATGGTGAATTCCAACGAGGATTGTACTATTTAGTAGTAATGATCTGCTAGACTAGCTTGCTAACCATCATACCACAATGGGACGCCTTGGTATTAACCCAACCCGTTCGCCATGAGTAGGATGTGACACGAGGTCGCAAATATGGGGCATCCAGCGAGGATAAATTTCGCTATTCAGTATCTGAGTGACTAGCTTGCTAACCTTTATACCACGATGAGACACCCAAAGACACGGGCACAAGTAACAAGACATGTATACAAAAAACATAAACAACCACATATAGACACAAAAGTATATGGTCACGGTCTTCATTTTTAATATAGCATCACACATGTTCGATCGATAGGGCGTTTGCACGATTGTAAATTGACACCCTATTTTGAAAAAAAAAACCGTCACAGCGAAATGCGGATACTACGGCTGGATTATGCAGTGGGGAAAATAAGTGTTCCATCTCTGCTAATTTTCTGAGTTTGCCACCTTACAAAAATAGGAACGGTCTATAATTTTCAAGGTAGGAGTATTTGTCTCATACCCCACTTGTATGGACTGGGCAAAAGGCCTCGTTTTAATGTGGGCCCACCCACAAGCCGAAGCTCACGGGTGGGAAAGAACAACAATTGCGTCGATCCTCTCGGCATTCCCCCTCAAGGGGGCGCCTCAGGCGCTGGGCAATAAACCTAGCCCTGCCCCCAAGAGGGCAGGTATTGCCTGGGGGGAAAGCCTCCTGGGATCGACGCTATTATTTACTAAAACCTAATCTAGCGACCGAAGCTCGCTGGACCTCCCGGTTGGGAGTTTGTAGGTTATAATTTTCAAGGTAGGTCTGTCTTGAAAGTGAGAGATAGACTATTAAAAAAAAAAAGATTCCAGAAAATCACATTATATTTATTTTTAATATTTATTTGTTTTTTTATTGAAATATAAATATTTCACAAGAAAGATATATAGAAGGGGTGACAGAGATGCAGGAAATAAAAAAATAAGGTGCAGTTCGCAGAATTGCATCCCAGCCTTCTGCCTTAAAAAACACTAGGCGGTTGATAGCTGAAAAAACAACCCCACCTACGAATGAAGTCCCTAGCGAAAAAAAAAATTTTTTATTTTTTATTTGTAATTGATAGTCAAAAATA
Source organism: Doryteuthis pealeii (assembly GCA_023376005.1). NCBI lineage: Eukaryota > Metazoa > Mollusca > Cephalopoda > Myopsida > Loliginidae > Doryteuthis > Doryteuthis pealeii. The sequence goes on along the minus strand of CM042167.1, from coordinate 67,790,445 downwards.
GAACAGTCTATAAGTTCAGGATCATGCCATGCCATTAAGCATGTTGGTGAAAACATTAGGATTTGGGTTGGTTTAGTTTGGTTTACACCTCAGTGGGTCATTTTAAATACACAATTTTTTATAAGTACATTTTTATTTAACCCATAGATGGGACCCTAACAGGTACTACCACTCCGGGTCAGAGTGGACCAGGGAGCAATGGTGATGAAGGGTGCTCCACATTCCCAAACCTCCAAAACTGGAACCTCACCATCAGATAGAGTTTAACGTCATTCTTAGGATATGTAGACCCTCGGCCACCGCCTTCTAGCACCCATATAATAAAAAGGGCTTGAGGATTGCCATGAGGGCAATAGGATTGGGGCAATCATATAGTTGTTATGGCTTGACGTGACTAGCCGATTGATCGGAGGGGGCCTCTCCGACCGACCGTCTAGCCTAAGTAAGGGTCTAAGTGGAGTGTTGCAGGTTATGGACTGCTCATCTACCAAGACTTCTCTACTAAGGGGACAGGATGACTACATCGGGTCGAGGGAAAGATAGACGAGGCCAAGTACAGGGAAAACCTCATTGCCTCAGACAGGACACGGAAGATGGGTCGTGGTTGAGTATTCCAGCATGACAATGACCCAAAGCATACGGCTAAGGCAACAAAGGAGAGACTCAACAAGAAGTCCATTAAGGTAATAAAGTGGCCTAGTTAGTCTCCGGACCTTAACCGTTTAGAGAATCCGTGGAGGGGGACTGAAACTTCGAGTTTCCGAACAACAACCTACAAACCTTATAGATTTGCAGAGGATCTGCAAAGAGGAGTGGCCAAAGTTCATCCCGCCGGATCTGTAAAAATTTGGTAACCCACCTAAGGAAACGCCTGGCTGCTGTACTTGACAACAAGGGTTTCTTCACCAAGTACTGAGTTATATTTTGATATGGGGTGAAATTCTTATTTTATCAATAAGATACAAATAAATGTTCAAAAATTAATCTGAGATTTTCTAGAATTTATTTTTATATTCTATTCTAACGTTCTAGACAGTCCTATAAACTCCATTCCTATTTTTGTAAGGTAGACGGTCCTATAAACTCCATTCCTATTTTTGTAAGGTAGACGGTCCTATAAACTCCATTCCTATTTTTGTAAGGTAGACGGTCCTATAAACTCCATTCCTATTTTTGTAAGGTAGACGGTCCTATAAACTCCATTCCTATTTTTGTAAGGTAGACGGTCCTATAAAACTCCATTCCTATTTTGTAAGGTGGCGAACTCAGAAAATTAGACGGCCGTGAACTACTTATTTTTTCCAACTGTATATGAACACAGTTTTTATTTGCTGTTATTGATACGCTTAAGATACAAAAGGAATGTTCGATCTAGAATTAGCAGATTGATGCAAAAGTTTCCTTGATGTTAGGTTGGTTGACTGGTTGGATTTTACGGCATGTCAACCCTTGGTTTTATTCATTATTTTTCGGTATTGAATTTTTTAAACATTTTTTAAAACTCATTTTTTTTATCTATTTAACCCATCGATGGGACCCTAATACACTGGGTCAGAGTAGACCTGGGAGTAATGGCGATGAATCGAGTACTCCACGCGCCAGAGCTCCAGAATTGGAACCTCACCACTAGATCCAAGACACTAGGACCCTCACAGCTATCGCCTTCTAGTACCAATATGTTAACAAAAAGGTTAGATGGTTGCCATAAGAGAAATATCGTTGGGACAATCATATAGGTACTAGGGCTTGACGTGTCTAGACGATTGATCGGAACGGACTCTTCGACTGCTCGTCTAGCCCAAGTAAGGACCGATGTGGAGCATTGTTTGTCAGTTCATAGGATTATATTCTTAAGAATCACAGGTTGTTACCCAAGACCAACAGGTGGCCCCATTGGGAGGGTCTTAGCACTTTGGAGAGACGACAGGACTCTTATGCTGGAGAAATCTTAGAAATATCTTTACTCAGTCCTTTAATGGCATATCAATCTTTGTGGGTTATTTAATGTCAAGCGGTCCTTTTGAAGAACACTTTGTTCAATCAATCAACTGAATAACGTTGCTAAAAATAAATGAATAAATAAAAATAAAAAACGAAGATAGATTTGGTCTAGTTCATTAGTTTAGCGACATATCAACTGCTTATTTTTTCAGGGTAACCTTGTCTGGCGCTACCGTCACACAGAGGACGGTTTCCAGCTTGAACATTTTTATCCGAAACCTTGGCCAGGGAATGGGAAGTTCCAGGAACCAATGTTGAGTCAGCCTTTATTTAAATTGGTCTGTTCAGTCACTCACGCAGTTGCAGATTTTTAAAAAAAAGTGGACATTACGCCATCGTCCTTAGTAGACGGACGGATGCCAACTATATATAATATATATATATATATATATATATATATAATATATATTTGATGCTGAAGTTTGATTACAAGGATAACTATATATTCAATGTTTCATTATACTTATTTTTTGTCCTATTTATTTGCACACAGTCATGGTTTCAAGTATTCCTATCCAATACTAATAACAGATCTATTTGATTCATGATGGATTAGTTAGTTGATTTGTTTTACGGCATGTCAACCCTTATTTGGTCATTTTATGCCGAAGATGATTTTGTTTTACTCATTCTTGATGGTTACTCTATTTGTTTTGAACGCAGGTACTAACACCCTGGGTCAGAGTGGACCTGGGAGGAATGGTGATGAAGGAATACTACACATTCCCCTGAGCTCCAGAACTGGAACCTTGCCATCAGAGTTTAAAGTCATACACGGGACATTAAGACATTCTTCTAGCACATATATGATAAATGGCCAAGGTGGAGTATTGTAAGTTATGGACTGCTCAGCCACCCGGTTTCCATCCTTAAGCACCGCAGATCGCAACCCCACGGTCAACAGGTTGCCTCATTGAACCCATAGATGAAACCATAACAGGTACTACCACTTCGGATCAGAGTGGACCTGGAAGTAATGCTAATGAAATGATACTCCACACCCTCCGGAGTTCCAAAACTGAAGCCTAAAAATCAGATGCAGCTTAGTGCCATATCCAGGACACCCCCATTTAGGGTGGGGTCTTACCCCTTCTACAGGGGAAACAGCTGACGTATTCTAAACCCCTGCTGGTTTGAAGCAAGAAAATCCTCAAGATAGAATCATCGATCTGCATCTTGTTCTCTTTCTTGCACGCTGGACAAAACCAGGGCTTAAAGGAATAATTCAGAGATATTTGAGCGCACAGTTGAGTTATATTCTATCTATAAAATTCAGCACTGGAATTTTGGTTATTTCTGAGATAATACAAAAAAAAAATTGAAATTAATACTTACAGTTACCAGCCAGGTACGTCTCAGACAAGTGCATCATTTTTTTCTTTTTCTTCATTTTTTTTTTACAGAACAATTAAATCCCTAAAGTACGCCCTCAGCTAGGTAAAATTCGAACATCGGCCAGATTTCCTTAGTATTTATCTTCTGCAGCCAGTAGATTATTAACAGGATCAAAACCAGAATCGTTTTTCTATCATAGAATACACAATCTAACTAATAGGTAGCGTAAGGTCGTAGGAAACCATATAAATTATTCTCTGAATTTAGAGAGATAATATTTTTATTTAATGTTCAGGAAACTTTTGCATCAACTTATTTTTAATTAGAAAAAATAAAATAAAATAAAATAAAATAAACGCTATTATCCGCCATATTGGGATTAGGGAAATGTTTCAATATCAGACGGTTCGTATTTATCGCAGTCAGGGTGTGGCCAAAGTATAAGTATCAAACATGTTTGTCAAAAAGGCGAGTTCCCTTAATCAAAAATTGTGAATTACTTAAGCATAACATTTATTATCTACACTAGCAAATATATGCACCCTCCGGGTGCAAGTATTTAAGTTTTAATATAATAAAATATCATGTTAAATTAGAAAGGCTAATGAAACTGAATAAGAATTCAGATAAAAATATTTGGAACAGAGGGGTATAATCGGAAAATAGAACAACTTTGAAACTAACTGTTCCACCATTTTCCCTTACTCCCGTCTTTCAGTGGTAAATTTCCCTAATTTAACTATTTAGTTAAAAATAGGAAGAAAAGAATAAAATTACAGTTATTTCTTTATGTTAATAGATTTCTTTAAGATTTATCCCCAAGATTTTGCTCATATTTATTAAGATAAAAAAACAATTAGAAATCAATAATACTAAGCATATATTTATCAAAATCAAATTTGTTAAGATCAATATGCAAATTAGCCTTCCCATTCACACTGTAAACCGCTATTTCGTTGAATATATAAATATAATTGCATGTTATTAGTATGTAGATATTGTTAACAGTCTTAATGATGTAAAACAATTTTACTAATAATTGAGGTTTAAATAAAAAATAAAATCATGGAGAATGTGTGTAAATAACTAAGAGAATTGTGATTTGAATAGTAATATAGTTTCGGTTACAGACAGAAAAACACACAATCTCCATTATAATAAGATGTAGATATGATATTAAAAATTATTAATATATCTAAATAATAAATTAGAATAATTTATAATAAACTATTTTAATTTTTTTAAAATGCATGTCACGATGTCATTGTTTCTATTAACTAAGTCATATAATAATTTAATAAATATATACAGTTCATTCAACTTTGGCATATAAAAATCTAATAAATTAAGATGGAGTTATCAGAATAATAATCCTTAACTTTTTCCTCGTAAATTCCTACCAGAAAATAAACTGAACCCTTATTTTACGTCCGTGTTTTTGCAATAAATGTTTTACTTTTCTTGCACCCGTTATTTTACAATACTAAATATATTTTTATTTAGTTATTTTATACCTAGTAAAGAATATATTTCAGTGTTGTAATTAG
>CM042167.1:67761854-67785462 GCA_023376005.1 Doryteuthis pealeii | reverse complement strand
ACATAGAGGGCGATAGCGCGCACATGCGTCTTGTATTTAGTTTTCGCACTGATTCAGCGCTTCGTGGAGTGAAGTCCATGAAGCGTGAGTAGGTTATAGACGCGAGATCGCTGTGAGCGAAGTCTATTTCACTCGACCGATTTGTGATGCTATGTATTCTATGAGGAATCTGAGACGAAAGATGTGTAGAGCTAGTGTGGTGTGTGTCACGCACACCGATTGAGATAGTCCCACCACTCAGTGATCGTATCTATATCTATGTGTTGTGTCCGTACTGCATTGCTTCGACTCAAGGTCGAGAGAGTTCTATATATCTAGCGGAGGGTGCGGGACGTAGTTATGCACACATCTGAGTGTGGAATGGTGCGGCCGCATCACCTTGAACGACGCGCGACAGATGCGATAGTCCGATCGCGCGCGAGTGAAGGGGTGTATAGTCAGCTGCAATACCACGAGAGACCTGAGTATTATACGCTCAAGGACTGCGGGCCTTGAGAGCAGGGATCTGTTACACGTCAGCATCGATAATTGCTGCTCTTAGCCGTCTCCAAGATGAAGACCTGCATGCAGAAAAATAAGGCCTAAAAAGTTCAGTATCGAGTTACGCGGGGCTGGCAATAGCCCCCTCCTCAAATACAATGTTCAAGTTTTCGTCTGAGTCACCCGGTATAAATATCCTACAAAAATCTACAACCATAATATAATATATATAATAATATATATATATATATAGTATAATATAACTGTGTGTGTGTGTATAGATAAATCTAATGAGTCAGACGAACTACTATTAAGTTTTCGCTGAATGCTCTTCGGGGCCTAGACCGACTACAGAGACAAGGGAGGCAATGTTCGGATAAATAGTAACTACCACAGTATTTCATTTAAATTAGCTAAACCAGACGGACCAATAAAAACACAGAACACTATAAGTCTATTGTTTAAAAATATTTACTTTATATATTAAATTTTTAATTTTTTTAATTTTTTAAATTTTAAGAATTAAGCAAATTTGAAACTCATTACATCAGTAGCAGCACCTCGCTAATAATACAATCTCATATAATATAATGAGATTGTAATTATTAAACGAGCATGGGTGCCGCGTCGTAGTTACGTTATAACTGGTTTGCACTTTGTGGGTATCAGGGTCTTTCAACAACAAAATCAACGCGCAGTTCAGACCCCACTAGGGAGCGCGATCAATCCATAGTGGTGTCACTGCACCGATAGCTTTGTTTATTGCTCGCGTGTTTGTTCAGACCAGGTGTGATGAGACGATCTGCCGCGCGGGGCGACCTGAGATATCGAGCTTCGTTATGAGCATTGGCGTCCGGAGTATGACTTGAGGCTGTGCGCAAGCACCTTCTCGTAGCACGCACGAGAGCTTGAGATTGTTTAGTTGAGAGTCTCAGAGGCGCGATGTCGCGAGAGCTGAGCAGATAGCATTTTAGTCAGAAAGAGGACTCCTCACTCAACTCTCTCTGTCTATTCGATTATTACTATGATAGATTGCTCCTATATATAGCCGTCGAGATCGGTACGCTCTAGATAGGAGCGAGGCAGATGTATTTCCGATAAAACGATTGTGAAGGTGAGCGGAGAGGTATAGAGAGTCCGAGTCTCTCTGCAATATTGATGGTTGATACAAGTATTAACAGAACCAAGTCGTTTTTATAACAAATATAAAGTGCTCAATAGTTAGTAGAGCGATTTAGTATACATTGTATTGACATAACCGTACTCGAGTTTCAAACGCAAGGATGCTTCAGGGTTTAATTCCAATTGATTAATCAAGATATTGATTTAATTACGGTTAATTGCGGAAGTAAATATATTTGCAATATTCACTTTCGAATTTAACCCTGAAAATCTTACGGTGAAACTAGAGTAGCTTATTTAATACACTCTGTAATACTATATATAATGATATATATATATTATATATATATAATATATATATGTGTGTGTGTGTGTGTTCCTGAAAATAGAATCATTCCAAACCACCCACTTGTCTGGTCATTTTGTAATCACTGCAATATTTTTAGCCGTGGAAAAATTTAATATATAACTCAACCCAAAATCTCCAAGTCGTCACCTTTTTTTATAAATTATGGGCTTACACCGAAATTGCTGTCTAAATACGGTATATAATATATATATATATATATATATAATTATATATAGTATATATATATACACTATCTTTATTGTAAACCTTGAGGTAAGAAAAAAAGCTCGGCAAATAGTTTGATAGTAAAAATATAGCTACCAAACTTCACCTGGGGAAAAAGAAAAGACCAAGAGGGTCGTACAAAACCGAAAAATAATTCGATTAAATAACTATAACACTTGGCCAAAAGCGTGTATAGATATATATATATATTATATATATATATATAATATATACTATTATATATCGTAGGGTTTATCTAAACTAAAACGTATAAAGTGCTACAATACCCAATTCTAAAATTAGAAGGCAAATAAATAAAGTTAAACCTAATGAGTGCCAGATATACTACCTAATATTTTCCGCTTAGTGGATCCTCAGGGCAAGAATCGATCAGATCTTGCCTTGATGAAACTCCTAGTAATTCCTCATTTGAGTAGTGGTCACACCTGTTCCCCATTTGTTGCGAGTAGAGATTATTGCGCAGAATTGGTAATTTAAATCAATGTAAAAAGACCGCAAAAACTGCAATCTCGTTCCTAACAGTTATCCCCCGTCTTTAGTCATTTCCCGGTAAGATCTAACTCAATTGAGCCATGCTATGCATCAAAGGGAACTTAAGTATCCTTATTGAGTAGTGTCACATGTCCCCATTTGGTGCGAGGTAGAGAATTTATGCACAGAATTGGTAATTCAAATCAATGTAAAGAGATATACCTACTAAGCGAACTATTAGTAAGTATATTTGCACTCATAGGTTTAACTTATATATATTAGTAATGTGGGTTTAAAAAAAAAATTTAGCGATAGTTTCATTCCTAGTTAGATTGTCTATTACGATTCCAAACTGCCGGACGAGTAGTTGAGTCGCACTGGGCTGTATGTATAGATTGATGCTGGGAGAGGAGAGTCATGTCCATGCCAAGGCCTGACAGATGTCGAAATATGTGTACTCTGTGTTAAGGGCACAGTTCGCCCCTTTTGACGGTGCTAAGCATTGGCACGGTATAGGTTTCACTTAGTTTATTTTATGTGTCCCCCCAACCACAGCTCCTTAGCATGACAAACACAAATCCCGGGAGAACTTAGGAAAAAAACCATTTATCATAGAGATAATTAGTTGAAGATAGAGCTTAGTTGGAAGTCAAGAGATCTCATGTCAACTAGAAAGCCGATATGGCGTTGTATTTATGTGTAGTGTATCTGCATGCATTTTATATATACATACATGTTTTTGTCTTTATATATATATCAACGTATTTTGTGTATGCCGTTGTGTGTGTATAAATATAGTGTGTATTTTGTGTATGCGTGTGTGTATATATATAATATATATATATATATATATATATATAGTGTGTATTCGTGTGTGTATTTGGTGTAATTCGTGTGTGTGTGTGTATTCGTGTGTGTATTTGTGTATTCGTGTGTGGTGTGTATAATATATAGTGTTATTTTGTGTATTCGTGTGTGTGTATATATATAGTGTGTATTTTGTGTATTCGTGGTGTGTGTGTATATATAAGTGTTATTTTGTTGTATTCGTGTGTGTGTGTAATATATATATATATAGTGTGTGTGTGTATATATATATATAGTGTGTGTATGTGTATATATATATAGTGTGTGATATATATAAGTGTGTATTTGTGTATGTGTGTGTGATTTTATATATAGTATATATGAAGTGAGAGAAAGAGAGGGTGTATTTTATGCCTTCGTACTTGTGTGTGTGTGTGTGTGTATATATATATATATATATATATATATATATATATAATATATAATATAATATTGGAGGGACTATTGTGTAGGTGTATTTGTGTAGTAGTGTGAGTATTATGGTATATATATATATATATATATTTGTCTGTGCATAGCAAAAACTTTTCATGCTATGCAACTCAATTTGACAAAAGTAATGCCTAATTCAAAAAACAAGATGGCGGCTAAGGGGAGATAACCGATCCTGTCTTGTTAAGAATTAACATAAGAATTTACACTAAAGACAATAAATAAGCCCTAAAAATTGTGTGCTAAATAATTTGCACCATTAATTGTGTGACTAATTTCACCTTTTCTGCATTTGAATAGGTCAGCCCAGATCAAAGAGAGAGCAAGGGAAAAAAAGAAAAACGAAAAAGAAGTGATATAGGGATAAAAGGAATTCGTCAAAGAAAGAAAGATAAGAGAAGAACCGAATCAACAGAGAACATTTGACTGCATCAGGAAAATGAAAGAAGGATGAGAACGATTGAAAGTATCGATGAATGGTTGGAAAATTCAAGAATATTGATGAAAGCAATGAGTGAAAGGAATGAATTGGAAGGAATGGAAGAACGAGTGAAAGGCAATGATTGGAACGAATGATTGGAACGAGTGAAAAGGAATGATTGGAACGAGTGAAGGAATGATTGGAACGAATGATTGGAACGAGTGAAAGGAATGAATTGGAACGAGTGAAAAGGAATGATTGGAAATGAAGTGAAAGGAATGATTGGAACAGTGAAAGAATGAGTGAAAGGAATGATGCTGGGAACGAGTCGAAGACAATGATTGGAAGGAATGAAAGAAATGGTGAAAAGGAATGATTGAAAGAATGGTGAAAGAATGATTGGAAGGAATGAAAGAATGGGTGAAAGGAATGAATTGAAAGAATGGGTGAATAGGAATTATTTGACGAAGAAAAGAAAATTGGGATGAAAGGAATGATGGAGGATGGTTAAGAATGATTAGAGAAGAGGAATGATTGGATTGAAGAGGAAGGAACGATTGAAGATGGAAGAAGAGGAAGAAGGAAAGTTTGAAAGAAAGGTTTGTGGTTGATTGGTTGTTGTGAGGAAGGGGAATTTTCTGAAGGGTGAGTGGACGCATGAGAGGAAAGGATGGTTGGTCAGACAAAGGAACGCGTTTAGAGGAATGGGTTGGTTGAGAAGGAGGGATGGTTGGATGGTTTGCGAGAAATGAATGGTTGGCAGAAAAGGAACGTTGAGAGGAATGAATGGTTATGAGAGGAAGGGATGGTTGGCTGGTTCGAAGAATGAATGGTTGCAGATAAGGAACGTTGAGAAGGAATGAAATGGTTGAGAGGAATAGGGAATGGTTGGATGTTTGAGAGGCTGAAAAAAAGATGAAGCATATTTAATTTTTAGCCTTAGAAATCCCGTTCTAATCTAATTTGCATAAATGAATACGGAAAAGCTAGGGATTGGATAGATAGATTTGAGTAGATAGACGGCGATAAGAGAAATACGAACGTACTGAGATAGATTATATAGATATTAAATAGATACGAACGGGATGAAATTGAATAGGATAAGATACGAGGCGACGATATATTGATAACGAAATAGGATGGGTTGATAAAATAGATAACAGATACCTAGGACGAGGGAGGTCATTAGTTGCCATACTGGGGACAATGTGTGCCGAAAAGGTAGGTTCCGCTTAGAGAAAAAACAATTTGTTTGAATTGGAAAATGCGTCTTGTATCTCTAAAGGAGACATTACCTTTCTGAATTGAGGTAACCAAGCGAGTAATGATACTATTTCATTATTCTGATAACTCCATCTTAAATTTGATTAAAATTTTTTATGGCAAAGTTGAAATGAACTGATATATATTAAATTAAACTGATATGACTTAAATAATGAAACAATGAATCGTGGAACATTGTATTGTTCATTTTAAGGCAAGTAACCATATAAAAATTATTCTAAATATGGTAATCTTAACTTTTTCGCTTGTAATTCTACCATAAAATAAACTGAACTCTCATTTTAATTGTCCGTCGTGGTGCAAATAGAATATTTTATTTTTCTTAGTAGCGCGTTATTTTAGCAACACTGAGATATGATATTTTCTTTACTAGGATATTAAAAATAACTAAATAAAATATATTTCGTATATGTAAATAACGGGTGCAAGAAAAATAAAACATTTATTGCAAAAACTACGTGGACGTAAATAAGGGTTCACGTTATAATTTTATGGTAGGAATTGTTACGAAGGAAAAAGTTAAGGAATGATTATTCTATCAACTCCATCTTAATTTACTTAGATTTTACTATGCCAAAGTTGAATGAACTGGTATATATTTATTGAATTATGATATGACTTAGTTAATAGAAACAATGACATCGTGACATGGCATTTAAAAATTAAAGAGTTTATTATAATTTTCCTAGATTTAGTTATTTAGTATTAATCATTTGTTAATGGATCATATGCTACATCTAGATAATAAATGTTATGGCTTAAGTAATTCAGCATTTGTATTAAGGGAACTTCGCCAATTGGTTTAGACAAGACAATGTTGTAGTATACATTATATATTAGCCACACCTGACGCGATAGATAGCGAACCAGATCGCTGATAATGAAACATTTCCTAATCCCAATATGGCGGATAATAGCGTTATTTTAATTTTATTTTTTTTTTCTAATTAAAAATAAAGTTGATGCAAAAGTTTCCTAACATAAAATAAAAATATTATCTTTTCTAAAGTTCACGAGTAATAAGTTGTTTCTATGGTTTCCCCACGCCTTACGCTACCTATCAGTTAGATGTGTATTCTATGATAGTAAACGATCTGGTTTTGATCCTGTTAATAATCTCTGGCTGCAGAAGTAAATCTAGGAGAAATCTGGCCCGAATGTTTTTCGAGATTTTACTTAGCTGTGGGGCGTACTTTAGGGATTTAAATTTGTTCTGTAAAAAATGAAGAAAAAGAAAATGATGCGACTTGTCTGAGAACGTACCTGGCTGGTAATGTAAGTATTAATTTCAATTTTTTTTTTTTGTATACTCAGAAATAACCGAAATTCCAGTGCTGAATTTTATAGATAGAATATAACTCAACTGTGCGCTCAACTACTCTGAATTCTTCTTTAAGTCTGGCTTTGTCCAGCGTCAAGAAAGAGAACAAGGTGCAGAATCGATGATTCTATCTTGAGGGATTTTCTTGCTTCAAACGCAGCAGGGGGTTTAGAATACGTCAGTTGTTTCCCCTGTAAGGGGGTAGACCCCCACCCTAAAGTGGGGGTGTCCTTGGGATATGGCCACTAAACTGCATCTGATTTTTAGGCTTCAGTTTTGGGACTCGGAGGTGTGGAGTATCTATTTCATTAGCATTACTTATCCAGGGTCCACTCTGATCCGAGACAGTGGGTAGTACGCTGTTATGGTTCATCTATGGATTCAATGAGGCCACCTATGATCGTGGGGTTGTAATCCGGCGGATGCTTAAAGTATGGATAACCCGGGTGGCTGAGAGTCCATAAACATACATACTCCATCTTGGCATATTTAATATATGTTGCTAGGAGGCGGTCTTAATGTCTGTGTATGACTATTAAACTCTGAAATCGTCGAGGTTTCAGTTCTGGAGGCTCAGGGGAATGTGTAGTATCCCTTCATCACCCAGGTCCACTCTGACCCAGGTGTTAGTTACAAACGCGTTATCAAAATAGAGTAACCCATCAAGAATGGTAAAATAAAATCATCTTCGGCATAAATGACCCAATAGGGTTTACATGCCGTAAAAAAAAATCAGATAACTAACCATCATGAATCAATAGTCTGTTATTAGTATTGGATAGGATAACTTGAACCATGACTGTGTTGCACAAATAGGGACAAAATAATAAGCTATATATGAAACATTGAATATATAGTTATCCTGGTAATCAACTTCAGCATCATATATATATATATATATATATAATATATCATATATATATATAAAATTGGTATCGAATGCCGTATGTCCACTTTTTTAAAAAAATCTGCAACTGCGTGAGTGCTGAAAGCAGACGGCAATTTAAATAAGGCCTATGACTTTCAATCATTGTTCCGGGTGGAACTTCCATATCCCTGGCCCAAGGTTTCGGATAAAAATGTTCAAGCTGGAAGACTCGTCCTCCTGTGTGACGTGTAGCGCCAGACAAGGTTACCACTGAAAAATAAGGAGTTGAATATGTCGCTAAACTAATGAACTAGGACGCAAATCTACTTCGTTTTTTAATTTTATTTATTCATGTTATTTTTTAGCAAATTTTACAGTTGGATTTGATTGACGACAAAGCTTCTTCAAAGGACCGGCTTGACGGATTAAATATTATTCCCACAAAGATAATAGATGATGCCATGTAAAGGACTGAGGTTATAAGATATTTCTAAGCAATTATTCTCCAGCATAAGAGTCTGTCGTCTCTCCAAAGATGCTAGCACCCTCCCAATGGGTCCACCTGTTGGTCATTGGCGTAACAACCCATGATGCTTAAGAATATAGATCCGCTATGAGCTGACTAAACAATGCTGCCAGCACCGGTCCTTACTTGGGCTAGACGGGCAGTCGAGAGTCCGTTCCGATCAATCTAGACACGTCAATGCCTAGTCTTATGATTGTCCAACGATATTTCTCTTATGGCAACCATCTAACGCTTTTGTATAACAGATATTGGATACGTAGAAGCCGATAGCGTGTGAGGGTCCTAGTGTCTTGGATCTAGTGGTGAGGTTCCAATTCTGTGGCGGCGTGGAGTACCGGGATTCATCGCATTCCCCAGGAAGGTCCCTACTCTGACCCGTGTATTAGGGTCCATCGATGGGTTAAATAGATAAAAAAATGAGGTGTTTAAAATATTTTTAAAAAAATTCAATACCCAACAATAATGATAAAAACTAAGGGTTGAACATGCAGTAAAATCCACCATCAACCAACCTAACACCAAAGGAAACTTTTCAGTCAAATCTGCTAATTCTATCGAAACCATTCCCTTTCTACTTATGCGTATCAATAACAGCAAATGATAAACTGTGTTCATATACAGTTGGGAAATAAGCAGTTCACCCGGCCGTACTAATTTTCTTGAGTTTGCCACCTTACATAAATAGGAATGGAGTTTACTAGGACCGTCTACCTTACAAATAGGAATGGAGTTTAAAATAGACCGTCTACCTTACAAATAGGAAGGAGTTTTTTATAGGACCGTCTAACCTTACAAAAATAGGAACGGAGTTTATAGGACCCGTCTGCTACCTTACAAAAATAGGAACCGGAGTTTATAGGACCGTCTACCTACAAAAATAGGAACGGAGTATTTATAGGGACCGTGCTACCTTACAAAATAGGAACGGCGTTTATAGGAACCGTCTACCTACAACAATAGGAACGGAGTTTAATAGGACGCGTCTACCTTACACAACAATAGGACGAAGTTTATAGGACCGTCTACCTACAAAAATAAGAACGGACTTTATAGACCGTCTAACCTTACAAAATAGGAACGGAGTTTATAGGAGCCGTCTACCTTACAAAAATAGGAACGGGGCTTTATAGGACCGTCTCCATCTTTTTTTGTTCTTACAAAAATAGGAACGGACTTTTATAGGACGCGTCTATCCTTACAAAAATTAGGAATGGACTTTATAGACGCGTCTAGAAAGTGAGAGAATATAAAGAATAAATTTTAGAAAAATCTCATATTAATTTTTGAACATTTATTTGTATCTATTGATAAAATAAGAATTCACCCCATATCAAAATATAATCAGTACTTGGCGAGAAACACCTTGTTGTCGAAGTACAGCAGCCAGGCGTTTCCTTAGGTTGGTTACCAAAGTTTTTAGCAGATCCGGCGGGATGACTTGTGGCCACTCCTCTTTGGGCAGATCCTCTGCAAATCTATAGCGGTTATAGTTGCTGTTCGGAACTCGAAGCTTCAGCTCCCTCCACGGCATTCTCTAAAAACGATTAAGGTCCGGAGACTAACTAGGCCAACTTTATTACCTTAATAGACTTCTTGTGTTGAGTCTCTTTCCTTTGTTGCCTTAGCCATATGCTTGGGTCCATTGTCATGCGGATATCTCAAACCAACGGACCCATCTCCGTGTCTGTTCTGAGGGCATGAGGTTATGGTGGCACTCAAGAATTTCCTGTACTTGGGCTGCGTCTATCTTTCCCTCGACCCGATGTAGTCATCCTGTCGCCTAGTAGAGAAGTTATTGGTGGAGTGAGCAAGCCATAACTGCAAACACTCCAGCTTAGTACCGTCTTACTTAGGCATAGACGGTCGTCGGAGAGGCCCCCGTCCGAACAATCGCTAGTCAGGTCAAGCCATAGCAACTTTGATGATTGCCCCCATCCTATATTGCCCTTATGGCAATACCTCAAGCCCTTTTTATCAGCATGGGTGCTAGAAAAGGCGGTGGGGCCGATGGTCCTACATATCCAAGAATGACGTTAAAGCTCATATCTGGATCGGGTCGAGGTTCGCAGTTTTGGAGGTTTAGGAAATGTGGAACCCCTTCATTCACTTTATTGGCTCCTGGATCCACTCTGACCTGGAGTGGTAGTACCATGTTAGGGTTTCATTATGGGTTAGAATAGAAAAAGTATTTTATTAAAAAGATTTGTGTATCCAGTAAGAATGATTTATTTCAAACTTTTATCGGCAGTAAATGAACACACGAAGGTTGATATGCCGTAAAACAAACGCAACGCAAATTGTCCCAAATCTAATGTTTCAGCCAAGAACATGCTAATGGTTGGCAATGATGTTCCTAGAACATTATAGACTGTTCCTAATTTTTGACTATCATTACAAATAAACAAATAAAAAAAACTTTTTCGCTAGGACTTCATTCAGTAGTGGTTGTTGTTTTCAGCTATCAATGCCTAGGTATAGTATATTATATTATCAATAAAAACAAATAAATTATTAAAAATAACATGTGATTTTCTAAATCTTTTTTTTTTTTAATATCTATCTCTCACTTCAACGACAGACCTACCTTGAAAATTATGAACTAGAAACCCCCAACTGGGAGGTGGTCCAGTGAGCTTCGGCCGCTGGATTAGGTTTTTGGTGTAAATAATAGTGTCGATCCCAGCCGGGGAATTTCCCCGCCAGGCAATACCTGCCCCCTTGGGGACAGAGGATTGGGATTTATTGCCACGCGCACTGAGGCGACCCCTTGACGGAGGAATAGCCCCCCCGAGGAGGTTATTTTTCGACAACCCGCCGCCAAGAATTGTATTGTGTTTTCCCATACCGTCGAGCTTCGCTTGTGGGTGGGCCCACATAAAGCGAGGCTTGTTGCCCAGTCCATACAAGTGGGTATGAGACGATACCCCTTTTTCCTTGAAAATTATCGACGCGTTTCCTATTTTGTAAGGTGGCAAACCAGAGAATCCAGGCAGGGATGGAACACTTATTTCACCCAACTGCCATAATCCAGCCGTAGTACCCGTCGTTTCGCTGTGACGGTTTTTTTTTTTTTTTTCAAAATAGGGTGTCAATTTAAGCAGATCGAGCAAACGCTCCTAAACGATGATCGAACATGTGTGAGCTATATTAAAAATGAAGACCTGTGACCATATAACGTTTTGTGTCTATGATGTGGTTAGTTTAGTTATTTGTATACATGTCTTTTACTTGTGCTGTGTCTTTTGGCGTCCACGATCGTGGTATAAAGGTTAGCAACTGTAGTCACTCAGATACTGAATAGCGAAATGTTATCGCTGCGCTGGATGCCACCATAATTTTGCGGCCTCGTGTCACATCCTACTCATGGCGAACGGGTTGGGTTAATACCAAAGGTGGAAGTCCCACTTGTGGTATGATGGTTAGCAACTAGTCTAGCAGAATTCATTACTACTAATAGTACAGATCCTCAGTTGGAGATTCACCATACATTCTGACCCGATCGGAATTTAATTTCAAGCTGCCTTAAAAAGACGGCAAAAAATAGTCGTAAAACAAATACGACCAACAGCTATAAAGTCTTATTAAAAAAAACAAACCCCTCAAAGTTTTTTGGCCCTCAATAATCCCCGGCGATTGAGCAGGATAAATCTTAGAATATATCCTTGACTGCTCCCCGTGACGGTCAGTTCATTGCATATCATTTAAAAAAAACGTTAAAAGCAACAAAATGCAAAACCTTTTTAAAAGTGTTCAATATCGACTGGACGGGCAGGATATAACTTGAAATGAATCTTAGTTTACGTCGTTATTCCTTGGCTGCACCCCGTGACTATCAGTTTCAGCGCATTATATTTAAAACTGATTTTTTTTTTAAAGTCGCTTCATTTTCATTCTTTTAAAACTTACCCAGCTAAAAAGCCAATAATAATTTAAAATGCCTCAATATTTGACGCTGTCACGACGCATGATAAAACTTAAATAAAGTCATTTTAACTAACTTTTTCTTTAGTTGCTCCCCCGTGACTGTCAGTTTCATGTCATTCTTTAAAACTTAAGATAAACCTTGGTAGAGTGAAAAATTAAGGATTCAGGAAAAGATAATCAGTTATAAAATCAACTAAACATTGACTTTTGCTTATCTCCGTTGTTTTCAGCTGGCAACAATCCGGGTCTGACGGCACGGTAAACTTCAAAGCGTGTATGCTTCCTTTCTTTATAGATCTAATGCATTCGCCTCGCATTTTAAGCCCAATTCTTCAACTATTCTGTCACTCTCTCTGCTGCTTTACTAATACTAAAAAATCGATCAATGTTTAAATTGCCGTTTTAGCCACATTTCGGAGGAACGCTTAATTATTACAGGTCCGTTAAGTACTACCAAAATCAAAGTCACATGCATCAGTTTTAGGGCAATATTGAAGGAAGAAAGCAAATATTTAACTTTTAAATCCTCGCAAAAAAATAACGAAAGCATAAAGAGTTGTTACAAAGAAAAAACAGATTATTCCAAGATTAAATTATCGAGGTAGGAAAATAATTTACTCACCGTTATAGAGTTTAAAGCAGTCCGTTTTTTTGTGTTTTTTTTTGTTCAACAAGGATTGGATTCCTTTATTAATATTTTTAGCAGAATTTCTGTTTCAATGTTCTTTACTATAAAAAATCCGTATATATGGTATGTGTGTAGGAAGACCAATATAAAAATCTTCTGATATACTTATTATGACTTATCTTTATAGAAAAATGTTTTTATTGTTCATGTTTTTCAGATTTCAATAAAAACATTTTCCCCCTAAATATACTTTGAGAAAAAAGTTATTTCAACAGCATAATTTCATTAAGAGGTAAATAATTAACTGACAATTTTCATGATTTGACTTTAGTTGATTTTTCATAGAAAAAAAAACAATTTACAATTAAAAACGAAATAGGTCATAAAAACAAAATATACATTTACAAATCCAAACAACTATAATTATCCAACAATAATAATTTAAAGTAGATAACATCATCTGAAGATTAGGTTTATGTTTTTTTGTTTAGCCTCTTTTTTAACCCATAAATACATGTTCACATAATTAATGGAGTGGCCTATAAATTATGGATGATAGTGTAGGAATAAACAATAAGAACCATTCTGTTATGAAAAATTCGAAGGAAAAAGAGCAATATACGGAATCTTGTTGAGTACAGAACAGTTTATGTATGTAGGTTCGCAGCCATAAATTTAACGTGCTTAATTAGAGAAGAGAAGAAATAGGTCGAGCTTTTGTCTGAAAGATTTTGTTGTCTTTTTGAGAGAGCTAGTTATGAATTATATAGTAATATTGTATCTGGCACCTTGCTAGAAAAGCTCATGTCTCAATTTCTTTGTTAGTTACAGTCTCTTATAGTACTAGAGCACAGTTGTCTACATTAAATGTACATAAAACATTCTGTCATAGGATATTGATGCTTATTCGATCTGCGCATCACCTAGAGACGGAATAATTGAGTTAGCGTGTAGCAGTAAAATGAATAAATAACGGTGGCTTTTGATGTGATAGTGAGCTTTTATCCTAGATCTTATACTCGTAAAATAGAAGATACTTAAGGCGATGTTCACGATATTAAACGCCATGGCGTGAGGGGAACTGCGCTGTATAAAAGACAAGTAGAAGCAAAAAAAAGGAAAATAACTGTGGAAACCGCAATGTTCGCGTCGTGGACAGCTGGTTATGTGGTTGTTCTCGAATCATTCGTATTATTGTGTGTGCTCAAGATATGAACGTGCATCAGTTACGTTACAAATTAATCTCAAGTCAGGATCACACATTCTTGTTCGACGAGGTCATGATGGACGTAGGGAGACTTAGCAGCATCACAATTTCTCTGGACCTCTCACTTTATTCTAGTGATACCAACCTTCTTAGTTGCTAACTAACCATAGAATTTCACTTCCGCTAGTCGCCAAAATGTAGAGCGCAATGTGCCGGTTCGTGCCTAGGATGTTTACCCAACAAAATGTGGGGTCTTAAATCATATGGTTTTAATTCATTCTCCTTCCGGTCAGCTATAAGATTTTCAACGAAGAGTTTAATCTTTTCTTAAGTCGAAATATAGTATATATATACTATTACTGATACAGACTATCAGGCAAAAATAAATAAATAAAAACGAACCCAAATTCTTTTTATAAGACGTATTTTAAGGACAACTGAGAAAATATGAAATCGATGGCTAGATCACAATTTTATTCATTTTGGGCACATTAATAAGCTTTCATTGTTTTTCTTTAACAACATAACATATTAATAATTTTTGTTGGATGTTTTTTTAAAAATGTATATTGACATGTTAATGTTTGATGTACAGAAGTTTCCAAAGGCAAATTCAAGTTTGTAATTTTGTTTATTTGATTAATTCTGACTATTGTCCTCATCTTTATCTACAAACGTTCGGGCCTGAATGTGCCCTCTGGCCTCTTCAGGTATTTCTTGTTGGGCTCGGACATAGCTTGATAGACGCCGAAATCAGATTAAAATACGACAATCTAAATAGGTACATCTTAAAACTCACTTGCGCGCTTCTAAATACCTGAAAGAAGGCCGAGAAACATCGGCCGAAACTTGTGTAGATAAAGATGAGGACCAATAGTCAGAATAATCCAAATAAAACAAAATTAACAAAACTTTGAAATTTGCCTTTGGAAACTTTCTGTACATCAAACATTAACATTTCAATATACATTTTTAAAAAAAACATCCAACAAAAATTATATATGTTTGTGTTAAAGAAAACAATGAAGCTTATTAAGTGCAAAATGAATAAAATTGTGATCTTAGCCATCGATTTCATATTTCTCAGTTGTCCAGTTAAAATACTCTAAAAACAGAATTTGGGTTCTGTTTTTATTTTATTTATTTTTTATGCTGATAGTCTGTATCAGTAATAGTATATATATATATATTTCGACTTAAGAAAAAGATAAACTCTTCGTTGAAAATCTTATAGCTGACCGGAAGAAATGAATTAAAACCATATGCATTTAAGACCCCACATTTTGTTGGGAAACACTTAAGGATACCGGCAAAGCTAACCATTTGGCGATTTAGCGGAAGTGAATTCTATTGGTAGTTAGAACTAAGAAGGTGGTATCCTTGATAAAGTGAGAGGTCCAGAGAAAATTTCTGCTATCTCCACGTCAACCGGAAATCAGAATGTCTGATTGAGATATTTAACTGAGACGTTTTTGACACACACAAAAAAGAAAGGAAAAAAAAAACAGAATTTGGGTTCCGTTTTTTTTTTTTTTTTTTACGGTCACCCTCTATTGAATTCGCTAATTCATATTAAGTAAATAGATAAAAGCCATATCAAGAAATGCACCGTTATTTTTCATTTCTACGCTACCGTAATTAATTTATAGGATACCATTATATGACATGTATTTAAGGGTTAAAAAGGACTTTAAACAAGAAATTGAGAATGATTTTTTAGCAGCAAAATACAAATTATAAAGCCTCATCAAAAAAAATTCAGACAAAAAGCCATTTTCTTCTCTTCTTATAAGACTTAAAATGGCGACCAAAATTTCAACAATTTTATGTTTTTCTTTTTTTTCATAACAGAATGTCTTATTTTTTATTCCTACACTATCATCCATAATTTATAGGCAACCCATTAATTATGTGACATGTATTTAAGGGTTAAAAGAGCTAACAAAAAAACATAACCTAATCTTCAGTGATGTTATCTACTTTAAATTATTATTGTTGATAATTATGTTGTTGATTGTAAATGTATTATTTTTGTTTTATATGACTTTATTTTTCGTTTAATTTTGTAAATTGTTTTTTTTTCTATGAAAATCAACTAACAGTCAATTTTCATGAAATGTCGGTAATTATTTACCTATTAATGAAATATGCTTGAATAATTTTTTTCTCAAGTATATAGGGGAAAATTTTTTATGAAAAATCTGAAAAAAATGAACAGATAAAAAACAATTTTTTCTATAAATAAGTCATAATAAGTATATCAGAAGATTTTTATAAGTTTCTATACGGGATTTTTTTATAGTAAAGGAACCATGAATACAGAATTCTGCTAAAAATATTAATAAAGAATCCGATCCTGGTTGTAAAAAAAAAAACAAAAAAAACGGACTGTTTAATTATAACGGTGAGTAATTATTTTCCTAATCGGATAATTTAATCTTTGAATTAACTGTTTTTCTTTGTAACAACTCTTTATGTTCGTTATTTTTTTTGCGAGATTTTTTTAAAAAAGTTAAATATTTGCGTTTCTTCCTTCAATATTGCCTAAACTGATCATGTGACTTGATTTTGGTAGTACTTAACGGACTGTAATAATTAAGCGTTCCTCGAAATGTGGCTAAAAGGCAAATTTAAACATTGTCGATTTAATTTTAGTATTAGTAAAGCAGAGAGAGAGTGACAGATAGTTGAAGAATTGGGTTAAAATGCGAGGCGAATGATTAGATCTATAAAGAAAGGAAGCATACACGCTTTGAAGCTACCGATGCCGTCAAGACCCGGATGTTGCCAGCTGAAAACAAGGGAGATAAGCAAGTCATGTTTAGTTGATTTTATAACTGATTATCTTTTCCTGAATCCTTAACTTTTTCACTTACAAGTTTTTATCTTTAAGTTTTAAAAGAATACATGAAACTGACAGTCACGGGGAGCAACTAAGAAAAAGTTAGTTAAAAATGATTTATTTTTAAGTTTTATCATGCGTGACAGGTCAATATTGAGCATTTTAAATTATTTTTGTGCTTTTTTTAGCGGGGTTAAGTTTTAAAAGAATGAATGAAGGACTTTAAAAAAAAATCAAGTTTTAAAATAATGCGTGAAACTGATAGTCACGGGGTGCAGCCAAGGAAGAACGAGTAAACTAAGATTCATTTCAAGTTTTATCCTGCCCGTCCAGTCGATATTGAACACTTTTAAAAAGGTTTTGCATTTTTGTTGCTTTTTACGTTTTAAAGAATGCATGAAACTGACCGTCACGGGAGGCAGTCAAGGATTTATTCTAAGATTATCCTGCTTCAATCGCCGATATGAGCACTTTTGAGATTTGTTTTTTTAAATAAGATTTTTAAGTGTTGGTCGTTTTGTTTTACGACATTTTTGCCGTTTTTAAGGGTTGAAATTAAATTCGATCGGGTCAGAAGTATGGTGAATTCCAACGAGGATTGTACTATTTAGTAGTAATGATCTGCTAGACTAGCTTGCTAACCATCATACCACAATGGGACGCCTTGGTATTAACCCAACCCGTTCGCCATGAGTAGGATGTGACACGAGGCCGCAAATATGGGGCATCCAGCGAGGATAAATTTCGCTATTCAGTATCTGAGTGACTAGCTTGCTAACCTTTATACCACGATGGGACGCCAAAAGACACGGGCACAAGTAACAAGACATGTATACAAAAAACATAAACAACCACATATAGACACAAAAGTATATGGTCACGGTCTTCATTTTTAATATAGCATCACACATGTTCGATCGATAGGGCGTTTGCACGATTGTAAATTGACACCCTATTTTGAAAAAAAAAAAAACCGTCACAGCGAAACGCGGATACTACGGCTGGATTATGCAGTGGGGAAAATAAGTGTTCCATCCCCTGCTGATTTTCTGAGTTTGCCACCTTACAAAAATAGGAACGGTCTATAATTTTCAAGGAAGGGGTATTTGTCTCATACCCCACTTGTATGGACTGGGCACAAGGCCTCGTTTTAATGTGGGCCCACCCACAAGCCGAAGCTCACGGATGGGAAAGAACAAAAATTGCGTCGATCCTCTCGGCATTCCTCCTCAAGGGGGGCGCCTCAGGCGCTGGGCAATAAACCCAACCCTGTCCCCAAGGGGGCAGGTATTGCCTGGGGGGAAATCCCCCTGGGATCGACACTATTATTTACAAAAACCTAATCCAGCGGCCGAAGCTCACTGGACCTCCCAGTTGGGGGTTTCTAGGTTATAATTTTCAAGGTAGGTCTGTCTTGAAAGTGAGAGATAGAATATTAAAAAAAAAAAAAAGATTCTAGAAAATCACATTTATTTTTTAATATTTTATTTGTTTTTTTATTGAAATATAATATATATACACTAGGCAGTTGATAGCTGAAAAAACAACCCCACCTACGAATGAAGTCCCTAGCGAAAAAGTTTTTTTGATTTTTTATTTGTAATTGATAGTCAAAAATAGGAACAGTCTATAATGTTCAGGAACATCATGCCAACCATTAAGCATGTTGGTGAAAACATTAGGATTTGGGACAATTTGGTTTGGTTTTTGTTTTACGGCATATCAACCTCAGTGGGTCATTTACTGCCGATAAAGTTTTGAAATAAATTCATTCTTAATGGATACACAATCTTTTTTAATAAATACATTTTTCTATTTAACCCATAAATGAAACCCTAACAGGTACTACCACTCCAGGTCAGAGTGGACCAGAGAGCAATAGTGATGAAGGGGTGTTCCACATTTCCTAAACCTCCAAAACTGGAACCTCACCATCAGATAGAGTTTAACGTCATTCTTAGGATATGTAGACCCTCGGCCACCGCCTTCTAGCACCCATGTGATAAAAAGGGCTTGAGGATTGCCATAAGGGCAATAGGATTGGGGCAATCATATAGTTGCTATGGCTTGACGTGACTAGCCGATTGATCGGAGGGGGCCTCTCCGACCGACCGTCTAGCCTAAGTAAGGGTCTAAGTGGAGTGTTGCAGGTTATGGACTGCTCATCCACCAATACTTCTCTACTAAGGGGACAGGATGACTACATCGGGTCGAGGGAAAGATAGACGAGGCCAAGTACAGGGAAATCTTGAGTGAAAACCTCATTGCCTCAGACAGGACACGGAAGATGGGTCGTGGTTGAGTATTCCAGCATGAACAATGACCAAAGCATATGGCTAAGGCACAAAGGAGAGACTCAACAAGAAGTCTATTAAGGTAATAAAGTGGCCTGTTAGTCTCCGGACCTTAATCGTTTAGAGATCCGTGGAGGGAGCTGAAGCTTCGAGTTTTCCGAACAGCAACTATAAACCGTATAGATTGCAGAAGGATCTGCAAAGAAGGAGTGGCCAAAGTTCATCCCGCCGGATCTGTAAAAACTTGGTAACCAACCTAAGGAAACGCCTGGCTGCTGTACTTGACAACAAGGGTTTTTCCTTCGCCAAAGTACTGGAGTTATATTTTGATATGGGGTGAAATTCTTATTATCAATAAGATACAAATAAATGTTCAAAAAATTAATATGAGATTTTCTAAAATTTATTTTTTATATCTCTCACTTTCTAGACGGTCCTATAAAGTCATTCCTATTTTTTGTAAGGTAGACGGTCCTATAAAGTCGTCCTATTTTTTGTAAGGTGTCCTATAAACCGCCGTTCCTATTTTTTGTAGGTAGACGGTCCTAATAAAACCCGTTCCTATTTTTGTAAGGTAGACGAGTCCTATAAAAAGTCGTCCTAATTTTTGTAGGTAGACGGTCCTATAAACTCCGTTCCTATTTTTGTAAGGTAGACGTCCTATAACTCCGTTTCCTATTTTTGTAAGGTAGACGGTCCTATAAACTCCGTTCTATTTTTGTAAGGTAGACGGTCCTATAACTCCGTTCCTATTTTTGTAAGGTAAGACGGTCCTATAAACTCCGTTCCTTTTTTGTAAGGTGACGGTCCTATAAACTCCGTTCCTATTTTTGTAAGGTAGACGGTCTATTAACTCCATTCCTATTTTTTGTAAGGTAGACGGTCCTAATATAAACTCCATTCCTATTTTTGTAAGGTGGAAACTCAGAAATAGACGGCCGTGAACTGCTATTTTCCCAACTGTATATGAACACAGTTTATTATTTGCTGTTATTGATACGCTTAAGATAGAAAAGGAATGTTCGATCTAAGAATTAGCAGAATTGATGCAAAAGTTTCCTTGTGTTAGGTTGGTTGACTGGTTTGGATTTTACGCATGTCACCCTTAGTTTTATTCATTATTGTTTGGGTAATTGAATTTTTTAAAAAATATTTAAAAACTCATTTTTATCTATTTAACCGCATCGATGGGACCCTAAATACACTGGGTCAGAGTAGCTGGGAGTAATGGCGATGTCGGGTCACTCCACGCCCCACAAAGAATTGGAACCTCACCACTAGATCCCAAGACACTAGGACCCTCTCAGCTATGCCTTCTAGTACAATAGTTAACAAAGGTTAGATGGTTGCCATAAGAGAAATATCGTTGGGACAATCATATGGTACTAGGGCTTGACGTGTCTAGATTGATCGGAACGGACTCTTCGACTGCCCGTCTAGCCAAGTAAGGACCGGTGTGGAGCATTGTTTGTCAGTTCATAGGATTTATATTCCTTAAGCATCATGGGTTGTTACCCATGACCAACAGTGGACCATTGGGAGGGTCTTAGCACTTTGGAGAGACGACAGGACTCTTATGCTGGAGAAATCTTAGAAATATCTTTACTCAGTCCTTTAATGGCATATCAATCTTGTGGGTTATTTAATGTCAAGCGGTCCTTTTGAAGAAGACTTTGTTCAATCAATCAACTGAATAACGTTGCTAAAATAATGAAATAAATAAAAATAAAAAACGAAGGTAGATTGGTCTAGTTCATTAGTTTTAGCGACATATCAACTCCTTATTTTTTCAGGGTAACCTTGTCTGGCGCTACCGTCACACAGAGGACGGTTTCCCAGCTTGACATTTTTATCCGAACCTTGGGCCAGGAATGGGAAGTTCAGGAACCAATGTTGAGTCAGCCTTTATTTAAATTGGTCTGTTCAGCCACTCACGCAGTTGCAGATTTTTTAAAAAGTGGACACTACGCCATCGATACCAATTATATAATATATATATATATATATATATATATATATATATAATGATGCTGAAGTTTGATTACAAGGATAACTATATATTCATGTTTCATTATACTTATTTTTTGTCCTATTTGTTTGCACACAGTCATGGTTTCAAGTATTCCTATCCAATACTAATAACAGATCTATTTGATTCATGATGGATTAGTTAGCTGATTTTTTTTACGGCATGTAAACCCTTATTGGGTCATTTTATGCCGAAGATGATTTTATTTTACTCATTCTTGATGGGTACTCTATTTTGAACGCGTGTACTAACACCCTGGGTCAGAGTGGACCTGGGTGATGAAGGGATACTACACATTCCCCTGAGCTCCAGAACTGGAACCTCACGATCAGAGTTTAAAGTCATACACAGGACATTAAGACCGCCTTCTAGCACATATATTATAAATGCCCAAGATGGAGTATTGTATGTTATGGACTGCTCAGCCACCCGGTTTCCATCTTTAAGCATCGCGGATTACAACCCCACGATCAATAGGTGGCCTCATTGAATCCATAGATGAAACCATAACAGGTACTACCACTTCGGATCAGAGTGGACCTGGAAGTAATGCTAATGAAATGATACTCCACACCCTCCCGAGTTCCAAAACTGAAGCCTAAAAATCAGATGCAGTTTAGTGCCATATCCAAGACACCCCCATTTAGGGTGGGGTCTTACCCCCTCTACAGGGGAAACAACTGACGTATTCTAAACCCCTGCTGGTTTGAAGCAAGAAAATCCTCAAGATAGAATCATCGATCTGCACCTTGTTCTCTTTCTTGCACGCTGGACAAAGCCAGGACTTAAAGGAAGAATTCAGAGATATTTGAGCGCACAGTTGAGTTATATTCTATCTATAAAATTCAGCACTGGAATTTCGGTTATTTCTGAGATAATACAAAAAAAAAAAATTGAAAATAATACTTACAGTTACCAGCCAGGTACGTCTCAGACAAGTGCATCATTTTTTTCTTTTTCTTCATTTTTTTTTTTTTACAGAACAAATTAAATCCCTAAAGTACGCCCACAGCTAGGTAAAATTCGAACATCGGCCAGATTTCCTTAGTATTTATCTTCTGCAGCCAGTAGATTATTAACAGGATCAAAACCAGAATCGTTTTTCTATCATAGAATACACAATCTAACTGATAGGTAGCGTAAGGTCGTGGAAACCATATAAATTATTCTCTGAATTTAGAGAGATAATATTTTTATTTAATGTTCAGGAAACTTTTGCATCAACTTATTTTTAATTAGAAAAAATAAAATAAAATAAACGCTATTATCCGCCATATTGGGATTAGGGAAATGTTTCAATATCAGACGGTTCGTATCTATCGCAGTCAGGGTGTGGCTAAAGTATAAGTATCAAACATGTTTGTCAAAAAGGCGAGTTCCCTTAATACAAAATTGTGAATTACTTAAGCATAACATTTATTATCTAGATGTAGATATGATATTAAAAATTATTAATAAATAATAAATTAGAATAATTTATAATAAACTCTTTTAATTTTTTTTAAATGCATGTCACGATGTCATTGTTTCTATTAACTAAGTCATATCATAATTCAATAAATATATACAGTTCATTCAACTTTGGCATATAAAAATCTAATAAATTAAGATGGAGTTATCAGAATAATAATCCTTAACTTTTTCCTCGTAAATTCCTACCATAAAATAAACTGAACCCTTATTTTACGTCCGTGTTTTTGCAATAAATGTTTTATTTTTCTTGCACCCGTTATTTTACAATACTAAATATATTTTATTTAGTTATTTTAATATCCTAGTAAAGAAAATATATTCAGTGTTGTAAAATAACGCGTACAAGAAAAATAAAATATCTATTGCAAAAACACGGACATAAAATGAGAGTTCAGTTTATTTTATGGTAGGAATTTACAAGGAAAAAGTTAAGGATTACCATTAGAATAATTTTATATGGTTATTGCTAAAATGAACTACAATGTCACGATGTCATTGTTTCTATTATTTAAGTCATATCATAATTTAATTAATATATACAGTTCATTCAACTTTGGCATAAAAATTTAATAAATTAAGATGGAGTTATCAGAATAATAAAAGTATCATGTACTCGCTTGGTTACCTCATTTCAGAAAGGTAATTGTCTCCTTTAGAGATACAAGACGCATTTTCCAATATCACAATTTTTTTTCTCTAAGGGAACCTACCTTTTCGGCACACATGTCCAGTAGCTAAACTTTGACCTCCCTCGTCCTAGTATCTGTTCATCTATTTATCCAACCCATCCTATTCGTATCAATATATCTCGCTCGTATCTATCT
>CM042167.1:67699354-67756854 GCA_023376005.1 Doryteuthis pealeii | reverse complement strand
ACAAAAATCGTAACAGAAAGAGAATTGGTTATGTTATTAGATTGAGAAATTATAATTTTCTTCTGAAACATTCTACATAGTCGAAATTAAAAGCGCAATACGGATAACTCGAAATTGAATATTCTTTAGACATTTTTCCGATGCAGGTATCATTGGGGAACGACTGAAGTATTGCTAAACAGACCAAATCCCGCTCCATTTACCCAACATTTTCTCGTTCCCCAATGATACCTGCATCGGTTACCCTTTTAATCAGGACTAAGTTGTACACATCTGATATTGAAGAATATTGAGTCACTAAAAGGGGAAGTACTTTTATGAAGATATTATCATTAAGTTTAAAATGAGTCAAATGTTATTTATAGTAGTTTATTTTACAGATTTAATTCATTTCTGTTTATTTTGTTTTGTATATAAGTAAATATTGTATGCACTAATTAAACTAGATTTAGAATAAAGGGTAATTTATGAGGAAGTGCGTCCCGGTCTCCTGCCTCAAGAGTTGCTGCCCGGCGACTATTAAAATAACGACCCAGCTCAGTCTATTCAAAACTATCCATCTATCTATCTCAATTTGTTCATATTTATCTATATTACTTTAAATACTAAGATTTTTTTTTATTCATGTTTGTTTAATGTCTTGTTTTTAGTTTAAATAAACAAGAATTACGACAAAAAAAGATTCGACCCCCCTCCCAAATACATTTACTTGTCGAAAATATCTATCTCCATTTGTTCATATCTATCTATATTATTTTGTTTGTTTATCTATCAATCTATTTCAGTCTATTCAAAACTATATATCTATCTTCATATCTAAACAAGAATTATGACAAATTACGATAAATAAACAAGAATTGCGACGAGCTGTGGTTGTTATTTTGATAGTCACCGGGTAGCGGTTTTTGAGGCGGGAGACCGGGACGCACTTCCTCATAAACTACCGAATAAAGAATTAAATCAATTGCGGCCAGGACATATTGATAAGAAACAAAAGATCATATATATATATATATATATATATATATATAAGTTTGTTTAAATACCACGGAATATTTCTTCTTTATGATATTCAGTTGCATACGTTCAAGTCCACGTATAATGGTAGAGAAGATGTCCCGAACTTTGTTTCAAGCGGTTTCAACTACGTCCATGGTCGTCTTCAGGGACATTATGTTGTTTTTCTTGTGTGGTGCAAGGTTTATTCCGTTGGGAGGGCTTATTGTGAGTTTTTTTGTGTCAGCAGGAGTGTTTATTATAAGTGGAGGGTGCAAGTACAAATAATTCCCCTGAAGACAATCATGAACGTTGTTGAAAGCGCTTGGCAAAAAACTATGGGACACCTTCGCTACCATTTGCCACCCGAACCCCAGTGATGCTGATAGCTTTTTGATTTAGAGTGTCCTGGGACACACATATTTGATTTGAATGAGTCCCCGGGGAATTTGATGGTTCCTAACTAAAGTTCCTTAAAAAATTGTAGGGTTTTTATTTATGATCTGGGGAAACAACTAAAGCCATCTAACTCCTACCTTGTAACCTATCCTGTGTAATTCATTTCTAAGAAACTATTGAAACGTATTTACAGTTAGCTCGAAATAAGAAAAACATTGGGATGCATGGATATGATTTTTCTGCGCTCTTTTAGGTTTTTATACGTCAGGGACACAGGACGCGTACCTATCAGCATCTCCGTTGAAATGGTGAGGGAAGAAAAAAGAAAAACACTGGGACGCATGGATATGATTTTTGTACGTCCTTTTAGATTTTTGAGCATCAGGGACGCAAGGACGCGTTCCTATCAGCATCTCTGCTGAAATGGTGAGGGAAGAAAAAGAAAAAACACTGGGACGCATGGATATTATTTTTGTGCGTCCTTTTAGATTTTGTGCGTCAGGGAGCCGGACGCGTACCTATCAGCATCTCTAGCCTCCGATATAAGAAAAATTACACGAAGGATTTAACGTAAGAAATCAAAGAGGAAATATTCGGTGATATTCAACGAATCCCGTTTAAATAATATATATATATATAATTGAATATATATATAAGAAAGAGTAGAATACATTACTTACTACTTAAATTTAATCCAAGACATAGTGACCATTCTTTGCTGATGATTTTCTTATCTTGATCAGTGTCACAATATTCGATAAAGCTCTTGGCACAACGGCGCGGCTTCACCAGTTTCTTGACCAATCGTTTAAGCGAGCGGACCTCACGTGACTTGAGAATATTGTCCTTGTCTTTGTCTAATTGGGTAAACTTCCAATCGACAATTCGTTTCTGAGCTGCGTTCAGTGAAGTCTTCGATTCTCCTAAAAAAAAAATAAATAAAAAAAAATAATGAAACAAAATAAAACAAAAATTGAAACAAATTGAAAATTAAAATAAAATTTAGATAAAAAACTAATTAAAAACTATACATATATAAAACATTTAATTTGGTGGGGGTTAAACAATCTAATTAAAAATCTAATGAAAAATTCAAGAAAAATAAATACATGCTAAAAAGGAAATTAGTATTATTTGTATTATTCGGACTATTGTACTCATCTTCATTGTTATTTGTACAAATAACAATGAAGATGAGGACAAGTCCGAATAATACAAATAATATTAAGCCTCATCTCAAAAATTCAGAGAAAAATAAAATGATTATTGATATGTCCCCATCACTTAGTAATATGTCAGAAAAACTAGTTCACCGGTCGAAAAATTATTGGTAAAAACCCCCCAAAAAACATATATAATGCCATCCAGGGCACTTCGTGTGGTATAATGGTTAGCAAGCTGAATTCGCAGACCATTGTTAGTGAATTAGATTCTCACTGGGTGCCCCATAATTTGGCCTTGTGCCACATCTAAGCTAAGCTTAGTAAATAAGTATAGGGCGCCTCACGTGGTGTATCGGTGAGCAAGATAGATTTGCTGACCATTGTTAGTGAGTTCGATTCTCATTGGGCACCCCCATACTTCTGGCCTTGTGCCACATCTAAGCTAAGCTTAGTAAATAACTAAATGTAATGCCCCCTCAAGCGCATGGAGAACTTGAATTTCATCTAATAGGGGTGGGAAGATATAGATAGACCATCAGTACACATTAAAATCTACATGGGTCATTTTAATCAATACGAACCTGTTGCTAAAGTCGTAGCTTCGGTTGGTTTTGGAGTTTCTCTGTAGTATTCTGCAGCGAATTCACTGATGAGATTTGAGTTGAAGATTTCACGGTCAGTCTTGGTACAACCTAAAAAAAAAAAATCATAATTAGTTTATTATCTGAGAAATAAGAATTCGGTGGATAGGAAACACCAGATATCAGGATTAACATTTTTTTTTCATTTCATCTTGGACGGTCTCTTTTTTTTTTTTAACCAGGTCAACACCTGGATCATATAAACAAACGTTTGTAACAAACTCAGAAGCCGGAAGAAGATATGAAAAGATCTGAAACACGTGTCGCAAATGTAAGATAAAAATAATAAATGTTTTTTCTATAAACATAATCCATTTTGCGGACCTTCTTTTTAATAAAATATTTAATTTTCTCCCGTTGGAACCAGAACAACACACACACATATATATATATATATATATATATATATATATATGAGGTTAAGCAAACAAACAAATGTGTTTATTTTTATAAGGCTTTAAGCCGACAATTTTGGGAGGATATGTGCTTAATTGAAGTCATACCTAATTTTGAAATTAGTTAATAATTAATGAATTTAGGCGGGCATATATGTTCAAATGTAAGGCTCTCGATTTTTTTAGCCTTACATTTGAACATATATGCCCGCCTAAATTCATTAATTATTAGCTAATTGATTTTCAAAATTAGGTATGACTTCAATTAAGCACATATCCTCCTATATATATATATATATATATATATATATATATATTATACGTAGCACATATTTCCATCTGTCATTGTTCTGTGTTGTAGTTTTTTTTTTTTTTTTTTGTAGAGATTCAAACTTGTTTGCACGGAATTAACTGCCAACACAAACTCTCAGCGATGACCCGATCTGATATTCTCATTCGTTTTTGTAAACTTCTATTCTTCGCTTTTTAATCGTGTTCGTTTTTTTATGTTATTCCATTGATTTTTTGTTCTTCGTTTTTTGTTGTTTTTTTTTTCATGAGAGTCTTTTTTGGTTTTGTTTCTATTTTTTTTTTTATTAAGTTTTTTAATTTTATTTTTTGGTTGCCAATGATCAGCTTAGGTTTTCTACCTTTGATTTTGATTATTTAGTAAAAATCGTCTTATCTGCTCAGCCTTTCGCTATCTTTGCATCCTCTAATCTCTTATTCGTCTTCCCCCTGTATTCTCGAAAAACTGCCATTCTCAGCGTTACTCCATCCGGATTTGTTTTCGGGGTTTATTTCCCTAGCCTTCATCGGGATCATATAAAATCGCTCGGCAGCAGTGGTTTGGTAACAAACTATTCCTTGTCCAAGATGGATTGACGACCAGGCTTAGGGAGCCGCATCTAACCAATTTGGGTTGTGTGTGTAGTACGTGCGCCAATCCTACTATTGTCTGTGTGGATGGTGGTGAGTTCCCCTAGAGCTCACCCGTTACTTTCCAGCTCCTGTGTCTTTTTAGTATTCCTGTCTAATACTAATAATTTGCACGCAATTATATAGTTTCAAGCAAGCATTTCAATTTGATAATTATTTGCAAAAAGTTATGTTTAATAACTATTCCTACCATTATTATTAATTATAATATCAATGTTTTAAGAATAGTTATTATTCACAATCATTTTAAACATTATCTCAGACTTATTTGACCCGGTAAAGACGTGATTGACAGGGATGAGTCAAAGTTCCCTCGTCGCTATGAGCGTTCTTGCAATATTTGATTCGGTTGAAAAAATAAAATAAAGGCAGGATCTTGTGGACCGGCTGAAAAGGAGGATTAAGAGCGTGGTTACCCCTTCCAAAGGGTAGAAAAAAAACCCTTAAAATGTGGATTAAAATGAAAATTGAGGGGGTCATACCTCGCTTGCCTTTTCGACGTCTCCTGTTCCGCTGTCTTTTTACTTTGCCTGTAATTAAAAAGAAAAAAAAAAAAGAAAAAAAACATTAGTTTGAAAATTTATATTCAAATAGAATGTCATATCGATTATTATGCACAAAAATAAAACAAATAAAACAAAAAATAAAAAAAACACAGAAAAAAATAAAAACAAAAATAAAAAACAAAAATAAAAAAACAAAAATAAAAACAAAGCTAAATTACATTTCAAAATTGCAACCATAAGCATCCTTAACAAGAATTATTTGTTTTCACCCGAGTCTCATCAGAGGATTACCACATGAAGAATAACTATGATAAAGGAC
This sequence comes from Doryteuthis pealeii, assembly GCA_023376005.1. Lineage (NCBI taxonomy): Eukaryota > Metazoa > Mollusca > Cephalopoda > Myopsida > Loliginidae > Doryteuthis > Doryteuthis pealeii. Next base: position 67,751,496 of record CM042167.1, on the reverse strand, counting down.
GCAAGAAAGCCATGATGAGAGGGAGGGGGCAAAATTATTGTGATTACCCAGGATCAAATAGCCTCATGCTGGAACCGTCGTTGAGTTATATATATTGCGTCCAGGACGCAGAGCTGAAATTCTGAACGCACACGAGCTAGGATTGTTAACTATATCCACTAATGGTTGCAATTCTCAAATGTTGTACCCACAAAAAACGTTAAAATTGCATTCTTTAATTAGATATCAAATAAAGAAGTTGTAACGAACGTAGTTAAAAGACTGTAACCTGGAGAAGGCCGGAAGACACATCGGCCGAACAGGAGTTATAGACAGTATGAATTATGCCAACCTTGAGGTTATTAATACTTTTATAGTTAACGTAATAAGTAAACATCAATTATTTACCATTTTATTGATTTTTAAGACCAGTATCTATTTAAATTGTACATAAGTTTTAATATACAGGGTGTCCCAAAAAATTGACAATTTCACAGGCCAATAATTTAGTAATTCTTTCTATTAAGTATTATTACGCTTTTGGGTCACCATACTTTAAAGAAAGTTCGGTAATATTGCCGGTAATAAACATTTTCGTAGACAAAAACGACTTTAACATAGATCAAATTACAGCCCTGTGTAAAAATCCGGGATCTATCTATCTATCTATCTATATATATATATATATATATATATATATATATATATATATATATAAGATTTTATATATAAGTAAACAAACAATTGTGTTTATTTTTATATGGCTTTAAGCCGACAATTTTTGGAGGATATGTGCTTAATTGAAGTCATACCTAATTTTGGAAATTAATTAGTTAATAATTAATTTTTTAGGCGGGCATATATGTTCAAATGTAAGGCTAAACAAATCGAGAAAATGTCAATCCCTGAATGTACATTTCGACCTATTAGGTCTCATCAGCAAGGTTATAGACATGGGAGACTGCTCCGCGTGGGACTCGAAACACCGACTGTCAAGCTGACAGGCGATATATATAAGCGTTATATAATATGCTTGAAGAATTCTGTTTATATTGGTTTGGTGGTTGGTTTTGAGGGCTATCACAATGCAAGTGTAAAGAAAAATGAGGTGACTGATGTTTGTTTACCTTGGATTTATTCTTAATATTTCGAGATAAAGATCTCTTCGTCGGAAGATTTCTGAAGGTCCGGAGCTGTTAGCTTGCTGCTAAGTTCTGTCCCTTCTGATTATATGTATTATATTTACTCTGACGAAGGCCGTTATTTCTTTGTATACTAAAAGAAATTTGTAGTTTTTCTATTATAGTTATTTTATTTTGTATTTAAAATAATAAGAGATAGAATACATGTATAAACTCCTGGCCGAAACACGTGTCAGTAAAATAAAATAAATCCTAATTAATCCATTCAACATTTTCTTTCCTTTATTTTTCATTTCAATATATATATATATGTCACATCAATGTTTTCGTTTTGAATTCATATTATTTTCGTCTCTGCTCTTGTTAAGTCCGGAGTAAAACAAGCTCTGAAGATGATTTTTAAAAATCGAAATATTTGTTCAATATTAGCTATGAATATGATATAAAATATTTTCACTTTAACAGCATATTGTGTTGTTTTCATATCCTTTTATCTATACTCATACCGTCGGATTCATTTCCTTTCTTTAACATTACATATATATATATTTTTGGAGGATATGTGCTTAATTGAATTCGTACCTAATTTTGAAAATTAATTAGTTAATAATTAATGATTTTTTTAGGTGGGCATATATGTTCAAATGTAAGGCTAAACGAATCGAGAAAATGTCAATCCCTGAATGTACATTTCGATCTATTAGGTCTCATCAGCAAGGTTATAGACATGGTAGACTGCTCCGTGTGTGACTTGAAACCTCGACTGTCAAGCGAAGTCTCTAACCGTTACACTAGCTTGCCATTTCCACATTCTTCGTTCGTTTTGAAACTTATTTATATTCCACTTTTTATTGACTTCTTACACGACAGTATGAGGTTAAGTAAACAAACAAATGTGTTTATTTTTATATGGCTTTAAGCCGACAATTATATATATACATATATATATATAACTTCGTACATCCTTTTTGTTGGTTGTGTAGTCAGAAATGTTTAGTATTTTGTTAAATAAATGGCGTGTGCATCGCAATTTTTCAACCAACAAAAGGAATGTACAAAGTTTCGTTTTTTTTATTACCGAAAATATCACCGCTCTTTTTTTTTTCTTTTCTTTTGTTGTTGTTGTTGTTGTTGTAAAGTATGGTGATCCAGAAGCGTAATAATACTTAATAAAAATTACTGCCAAATTTATTGGCCCGTGAAATAATGTAAAATTTTTCCGGACACCCTGTAATTAATTTGAAGTACTAAGATTTTATTTTGGTCCTTTTAAATTCTGTGGGCCATTAGGAAATCCCCATATTGTTCTTTTCTATTTTTGATAGACTTTAACCTCTTCACCTTTAAAAACAATGACCATCCTACAACCTGGATGTAATGGGGTGGGGGGGATGTTTCGAGTTTCTATAATTCATCTCATTTTTAGGGAACTGATGCAAGGGAGATTTTTGAGGGGGAGGGGAGAGAGAGTCAATGATTGGTCTAAAGTTATACGAGGTGAAACAAGTAGAAACGTTTGAGAGAGAGGTGGAGGAAGAGAGAGGGGTGGAGAGAGAGGTGGAGGGGAAGAGAGAGGAGGTGGAGAGAGAGGTGGAGGGGAAGAGAGAGGAGGTGGAGAGAGAGGTGGAGGGGAAGAGAGAGGAGGTGGAGAGAGAGGTGGAGAGGGGAGAGAAAGGAGGGCAGAGAGAGGAGGAGGGGGTGAGGGGGGAGAGGAGGGGGTGAGGGGAGAGAGGGAGGGGGAGAGGGGGAGAGAGGAGGGGAAGAGGGGGAGTTACGTAGCTACGACCTCGACTGGCTTAAAATTTTATTGAGCGAGTGGTAGAACGTGAAACGAGCGAGTGGGAATGAATATGTGGAACAAAAGAAGAGAGAGAGAGAGAGAGAGAGAGAGAGAGAGAGAGAGAGAGAGAGAGAGAGAGAGAGAGAGAGAGAGAGAGAGAGAGAGAGTGGGGTAAATTACGAAAGAATGAGAAAGCGGAACAAACTACGAACGAATGAGCGAGTGGAAGAGAGAGAGTCAATTAATGATTGGTTTAAAGTTATATGAGGTGAAATAAGTTGAACAGTTTAAAATATACAGTTATGATGTAAGGTTAATTCATGGGCGAGGATTTAAGAATAAAAAGATGCAGAGAAAAGAGGGACAGCTTGGGTTGAGAGAAAGAAAGTGATTAGTGTGGAGTTTTTTTAGGGGTATGGATTGGAAAAACTTGCGGGAATAATATATATAAGTAAAGTCGTCGGGGCGGCCTAAAGTCGGTATCAGCCAGTCAGCGAGGGAGTCTATACCCTTTTCAACAGCGCTAGACCAAGGAGATTGTTTTTTGGCATCTGAGGTGGAGCTCCACACCTACCATCAGCTCCTTACTTTACCGCACAGATCCCTGTGCTACTCATACGCTGAGTTGGCGAGGACCGGTATCGAACTAGGAACCTTGTGGTTTCTAGCCGAACGCTCTACCGACTGAGCTAACCCGGCCCTTATATATATATATATATATATGTTTTGTAAACAGTCTTTTTAACGGATATCTTTCTTCTCATCTATGTCGCTCTTTGATGAAGACCAACTTATCGATTTGGTCGAAACAGATCTCTCAGCAATCACATAACAAACATGTTTTTTCAAAATGTTAAATTTCATACTGTCGGATTAATTTCCATCTATTTTTCATATTTGTCAAATGAAAAAACATTATATCTGGAATTTTACACCTTGAAGACTTTCATCTATAAATCTACGGACTTCAACACCACAAGTAAATTTTGGAACCCTAACATCTTTCTTCAAATTACAATATGGACTTGTATATTTTTAACAGCTGAAATATATACTATACTATTTTGATACCCACTTTACATTTTTTTATATATTTTTACAATAAACTCTTTTGAGTTTTACTATAAACTATAATGCTTCTGATTTTTTAAAAATTAAAAATAAAATTTATTTTATTTTTAAAACAGAACATGCATTTTTCAAAATTTTCAGCGGTTGAATTCAGCGTTCGTTTTGTAAACAGTCTTTTTAACGGATATCTTTCTTCTCGTCTATGTCGCTCTTTGATGAAGACCAACTTATCGATTTGGTCGAAACAGATCTGTCAGCAATCGCATAACAAACATCATATGTTTTTTCAAAATCTTAAATTTCATACTGTCGGATTAATTTCCATCTATTTTTCATTATATATATATATATATATATATATATATATATATATATATATATATATATATATATATATATATATATTATATATATATATTACTATTTAATCTTTTTTTCTGAAATAATAGTCACGTAAATTTAAATAGAGTGGTTCCTTGACTTTCGAGTTTATTTTGTTCCGCTTGTAATTCATTTTTCTCGTATATCAACTCAATTTTCCATGGGAAAAAATGAATAACTACATAGAAATGTAAATATGATCGTACGATGAATGCTATTCCCTAATCTCAAGGCATTAAATAACCCTAGACGAGTTGACATACCCTTAAAAGCAATCAAGACTAAACAGGATTTTAAAAAATCAGATATTTATTTACCCAACCCCTCCCCACGAGCAGGATGCGACTCAAGGTCAGTGTTCGATATCAAAGTTTGTCCTTCTCCTATACCGGTTGTTATACCAAAATTAAAGAGCCCTGTCTGTGTGACGTAATGGGCGTGATGTGGAGCCGTGAGAGTGGCCTGATGTACGGATTAGAACGGAAAAGTTTAGGTTTCTAGTACCGGATACATCTCTCTATTCGGAAATGAGTGCCAGACGTAACGAAGAGTTGATACATCATCATCTCAGCCATTCCGACAAGGAGAGCAGAGTGTTACATCTCTTCTACTATTGGAGGGATAATAGTTGGATGCATACCTTTCCAAAGGGTATTAGCGCTATGAGAAATGTCAACAGTCACGTCCTGGTTTGGTTTGTTTGTTTTACGGTATATCAACTTCGGTGGGTCATTTAATGCCGATAAAGTTGTGAAATAAATTAATTCTTAATGCATAATACAATTTTGTTTATAAACTCATGTTTTTCTATTCAACCCATAGATGAGACCCTAACAGGTACTACCACTCCGGGTCAGAGTGGACCAGGGAGCAATGGTGATGAAGGGCTGCTCCACATTCTTCAAACCTCCAAAACTGGAACCTCACCATCAGATAGAGTTTAACGTCATTCCCAGGACATGTAGACTCCCAGTCACCGCCTTCTAGCACCCATATGATAAAAAGGGGTTGGGGCTTACCATAAGGGCAATAGGATTGGGGCAATCATATAAGTGCTAGGGCTTGACGTGACCAGCCGATTGATCGGAGGGGGCCTCTTCGACAGCCCGTCTAGCCCAAAATAGGGCCAAAGTTGAATATTGCAAGTCATGAACTGCTCATCCACCTGGGTTCTATCCTTAAGCATCACGGGTCGCCACCCACGGCCAACAGGTGGCCCCATTTTGGGGAGTCTTACCCCTCTGCAAAGGTGCAGTTGGTGCATTCTAACGCCCCACCGACAGGGTGGCAATTGAATGGTGGTAAGCTTCTCCGATCGCCCGTCGAGCCCAAGAGGCCCAAGTTGCATTCTAGCCCACCAGTCGACAGGGCGGTCACGTCCTGGATTTGAACCCGGTTCGCCGTGTTCATTTCCTACAACGGTAACCATTACACCACAGAAGTCTGATATAAAAGTATATTTTCTAATTTTTAGAACTAGAAGTACTTGGTTTATGACTGGACTAAAAGGCTTTTAGGAACACCAGAGTGTGAGAGAGAAACGGGGAAAAGAGGAGTTAGAGAGGAATAAAGAAAATAATATAGCAAATTCGATATCAAATTTTTTTAAAGTTTGAAAAGAATTTGCATATAACAAGGTTTATTTATATTAATATTTATATTATTTACTATTTCTCTGAATGTTTGAGATGAGGCTTGAAGTTCGGACTATTGTCCCCATCTACAATTGTACAAATAACAATGAAGATGGGGACAATAGTCCGAATAACGCAGATAATATTTATATTACTAGCAAATATATGCACCCTCCGGGTGCAAGTATTTAAGTTTTAATATAATACAATATCATATTAAATTAGAAAGGCTAATGAAACTGAATAAGAATGCAGATAAAAAGATTTGGAACAGAGGGGGTATGATTGAAAAATAGAACAACTTTGAAACTAACTCTTCCATCATTTTCCATCACTCCTGTCTTTCATTGGCAAATTTTCCTAATTTAACTATTTAGTTAAAATAGGAAGTGAAGAATAAAATTACAGTTATTTCTTCTTGTTAATGGATTTCTTTTAAGATTTATTGAAGAGATTTTTGCTCATATTCATTAAGATAAAATCAAACAATTAGAAATCAATAATACCAAGCATATATTTATTAAAATCACATTTTTAATATCAATATGCAAATTAGCCTTCCCGTTCACACTATAAACCGCTATTTTGTTGTATATATAAATATAATTGCATGTTGTTAATATGTAGATATGGTTAACAGTATTAATAATGTAAAACAATTTTATTAATAATTGAGATTTAAATAAAATTAATATCGTGGAGAATGTGATGTCAATAACTAAGGAAATTGTGACTTGATTAGTAATATAGTTTCGGTTATAGACAGAAAAAAACACAATCTCCATTATAATAAGATATATATATTATTTCTTTTGTATTTACTTATGAAGAACTGTAAAGAGTTCCACATATTGATTGATTTTTAATTATTTAATCAAAAACTAAATTTTTTATCTTTCCTTATTATAAACATATTAAAGTGTATGTACAATTTTATTGCTCAATGACATCTTTTTTCTGAGTTATAAGTCAACATGTACATACCAAAACAGATATGACACCTTTATATATAGAAATTTAATATTTAAAACTGGTTGGTTAATTGGTTATTTTGTTTAATGGCATATCAACTCTTGCGATCTATTTAATGCCAAATATTGTTGTTTTTTTAAATATTACCTATAAGGATTTTTAGGAGTATCTTTTACTCTTTATATATTTTTATTGAAGCTAAATATCATGTATTCTCTTCTTATTGAGGACTGCTATAACCAAGACTTTCCGGTCGGGATTCAAATAAAGGGTTAATTTCGGAATTCCTGGAAAGTTAACGAGTACGACACCTGAAGAAGGCCGGAGAGTATAGCTGTACGCAAATGTAGATAATGATGATAACGAATCTTAAAATGATAGACAAATAAGAAAAAACGTGACCTGTTGGGTCATCCATTGAGCTCTGGGTAGATAATTGTGATCAGGTAAAAAGTGATTTTGCAAAGCGAATATATATATATATATATATATATATATATATATTACACGACAGGAGAATTTAAAAAAAAATTAAAATCATTTTGTAAGATTTCTAAGAAAGGGAATGTTTGACCTAATTTGAATTTAAATGGACTTGATTCTTGGAAGTTCTGTCTCCCTTTCACACCCTCCAATCTCTCTGTACACTCACAGAGAAACTAACATATATAAAGAGTAGTTAATATATATAAAAGAGGAGGAAAGTGATAGGCAGAATGTTAAGTAAGAGACGGGTGAAGTTTTGACTAATTAGAACCAATTAAAATGAATTTATTCTAACATAACTCAATCCCAGAACGAGGGAATATTCTAGCATACATGTTGAATCAATAAACTAAATATGAAAAAGCCTTTTAGAAAACAATTACTGATTCACTCAGCTTTAGTATAATAATATATATTACTTAGCTATAATAGCTTTTAGGATTTTCTTTCACTCTTTATATATTTCATTGAATATAAATATTACATAACAGATATGATCGCCTTCTATAATATACTATTTTCCTTTGTCCGACACATTCACATATTCTAATCATCGGTTGAGATATGAATGCTCTCTCACACAAACAAATATTTCTTAACCCGAAAGTATTAAAAAAAAGCACCTGGCTTTACAGTTTGTAATTACACAACACAAACTTTTGCCTGGAGAAAAAAATGTATATATAAACCTATCTCCATGAAATGGCTATTCCCCTCCCCTATCAGGTAGTTCGCACCATCCATTTTTCTACCTACCCCCCTCAACTCTCTTCCCATCTGTTTCCCTACTTATTTTCCCCAAAGATGTCTCCTATAACCAATCAAATCTTTCCCTCACTACAAAACTTACCCACCTACTTCCCCCTTTTATAAAACACTTGTATGATCCTAATAATTCAATAAAATCAGAAGAAGCTGACATCATTCCTTCAGCGAAATATACTACACATTTTTGTCCGAGTTTTGTTATTTCATTCCTTATTTTACCTTATATATATATATATATATATTGGTTAGGAGGTTGATTTAGAAGGCTATCACAATGCAGATATAAAGAAAAAAATAATAATACGGTAACAATGATGTTGTGAGTTAACATGTATTTTATTCTTGAATTTTCGAGATAAAATCTATTTTTCAAATGATCACTGGAACTAAAGTAGTCTAGTTATGGCATTTCATGTTTGAAATGCCATAACTAGACTAAATGCCATTGTTACCGTATTATTATTTTTTTTCTTTACAACTGCATTGGGATAGCCTTCTAAATCAACTTCCTAACCAATATATACACAATGCTTCAAGCAAATTATAAAACTCTCTCTCTCTCTCTCTCTATATATATATATATATATATATATATATATTATAAAATACCAATTTATCCGTAACTCCCTGAAAATAATCAGATGGTACTAAAAACAATGGCCAAAAGAAAAAAATACTGTATGAGTTGACCAAGTTAAATATACAAATGTCAAACATTTCCTCATGGAAATTTCTCTCAGAAATAAGTTTTCCAAATAAAATGAGAGATCTGTTTGAGAATATTAACATGGATTAAATTCTTATCCTTCTTGAGAGAAAAAGAAATGTACCGAAAATCATGAATCAGATATAAAATATATCCACAAAATACATCTACAAAAACACACCTGTAAAGAAAACTTGTGCAGCAGTTTTGGACCTTATGACCTTAAGGCACCCCTTTCGCGATCTCGACTCGTGGGGATACTTTTCTCATTTACACCGTAAAAATCCGGTTGTTTGTTAGGGTTAGGGTTAGTTTTATAATTAAAAGAAAAAACTAAAAATCGTCTGTAAACAATTAACCGGATTTTGACGGTGTGAATGGAAAAAATGTCCCCAGGAATCGAAATCGCAAAAGGGGTGTCTTAAGGTCATATGATCCGAAACTTTTATCTCACACTAACAGTTTTGCCATTAAATAACCCATAAGGTTAATATGCCAATAACCAAACCAAATTATTATAAAATTGCCCTATGAATAATTTTTATTGTATGAATAGATTCTAAATCAGGGATCACCAAACTTTTTTTCACGGTGGGCCGGATAATTGAAAAAATAACGAGCGCGGGCCACATTATTGTTTTCAATACTTGCTAGCCAGAACAAAAGCTCTGAGAAAAACAAATTCAAGTACTGTCGTCGGGCTTGATAAAATGCCTTCGCGGGCCAGATCCTGTCCGCGGGCTGTAGTTTGGTGACTCCTGTTCTAAATGAAGAAAAAAGACTTGTCAGTGTTCAGAAATTAATCTAAGTATTACACCCCACAAAGAAGCAACTTGTCTCCTATCACATAAATCATTCGGGTAAAACGAATAAGACATGCTGGCCACTGCTGGAGAAGCAAGAACAAGCTCATAAGTGACGTTCTTGTGCTGAAACTATCACATGGATTCACCAGTATGGGTTGGCCAGCATAGACCTACATCTGAAATACTTCAATACGACGAATATGAAAACTTTGTTATTGCCCACTGTGGTCCTATACCAGTCACGGTATGAATTATTTCCGTAACTATTACATGTGTCTCAAGCCAGCTGCTCTTTCGATGCCCTCTGCGCCCACGTTATGTTCATTTGACCCGTAGAACAGGGATCGATGCAACTTGGTCGGAGTGTCTTTGTGACGGGTTGAGAAATTAGTGCAAATAAGATAAGACACCGTTAACAATAACAACGGTTTTTATTCATGTATATTGAATGAGTACGTTTTGCACACTAAGTCGGAGAGAAAAGACACGATGAGGAGCTTTGTCTGGCGTTTTGTTTTATGTGGACTTAGTTCTTTATGGAATTATTCTTAGCGGCAAAGTCTATTTCTCCTAGTGGCAATTTTCTTATTTCAGCAATTCCCGATGGCCAGCAAAAACCCACATCAGGATCCTGTTTTTGTGGGGGTTCTTAGCATTATGCAAGGGATACAGCTCGCGTATATTAAACACCACCAACCGGCCTGTTGGTTAAGTACATGCTAAATGTTGCTTATCGAGTGATGTAAAATAATATCAAGATTTTAACTCTTGGCCTACGAAATTTATCCAACAGCCGTACCAATACGACGAATATGAAAACGTTTTTACTGCCCACTAGAATCAGCAGATGAGCGAATAACAATGGAACCAAAAGCGAAATGGAAAGTTCCCCTAGATTCGGAAATGGTTTCGGAAAAACAGAATGACGCGGGAAAAAAGCATCTTGATTTAAAATCCAACAAACGGCCTCTAGATATTTATCAAACCCGATCGTCATGGGTAGGATGTGACACAATGTCGCAAGTAGGGGACAGAGCGAGGATTGAACTCGCAATTCAATAGTACGATCCTCGCTGATAGTTAATTATGTTAGTGGTAGGAAAAGCTAAAAAAAAAATTTAAAAATTTAAAAAATAAAAAAAACAGTGAAAATGTTTGGTTTGGTTTGGTTTATGGCATATCAACTTCAGTGGGTCATTTAATGCCGATAAATTTTTGAAATAAATTTATTCTTAATGGATACTCAATTTTTTTTATAAACTCATGTTTTCTACTTAACCCATAGATGGGACCCTAACAGGTACTACCACTCAGCGTAGACCAGCGAGGAATGGTGATGAAGATGTGCGCCACATTCCCTAAACATCCAAAACCGGGATTTTATATTTTTTTCAGTTAACTTTGAACCACGTATCTTTGAGGCGTAACACAGATTCTCAAAGATACGTAGTTCAAAAGTAACTGACGTGAAAGAATGTAAAAGTTTTTAAATAAAATATATGGTGCATTATATCTTTTATTAATTACTATATTAACACTGAAAATTTATTAAATTCGGTTAATTCCATGATTTTTGGTATTTTTTTTTCTTTCGGCGGGGTGACACACAATGGTGGGATTTAGGTCCGTTTAGTTCGATTTAACCACAAAAAGAATAGTTACTTTAAACCGTATAACTGAATATAAATCACTAGTATTAGATAGGAATACTGTGATGCTGATAGCTTTTTGATTTAGTGCGTCCTGGAGCGTACATATTTGCTTTGAATGAGTCCCCGGGAAATGTGATAAGTCCCAACTAAAGTTTCTTAATAGATTAAAGGGGCTTTATTCACGATATGGGGAAACAACTAAAGCCATCTAACTCGTACCTTGTAACCTATCCTGTGTAATTCGTTTCTAAGAAACTAATGAAATGTATTTACTGTTAGCTCGATATGGCGAAGGAAGAAAAAAGAAAAAAACCCTGGACGCATGGATATAATCTTACTGCGTCCTTTGAGATTTTTGCGCGTCAGAAACGTAGGATGCGTACCTATCAGCATATCTGGGAATACTTTAAACATACAATTGGGTGCAAATTATTTCCATTAGATAGGAATATTTAAAACCATACAATTGTATGCAAATTATTTGTATTACATAGGAATACTTGCCAATTTAGTCGGTTTTCATTAAAAGAATTTTACAGTTGCTTTGATTTTTATGTAATTGCATACAAAGTGTAAAAGTACAATACAAGGTGTGTTTAAAAGTACCAAAAAATCTCGATACTTTTTTGACACACCATATATATATATATATATATATATATATATATATATCTATCAGACATTCTGAGGTGGAGCACCACACTTCAGACTGAAAAACAATATCTGGGCAAGCGCTAGTGATATCGACAATAGGCCACTACACTAACTTTATACAAAAACACACACACACACAATTATATATATATATATATATATATATATACATACACACACACACACACACACACACCCCTCCGCACAAGCAGGATGCGACATAAGGTCAATTTATTAAGCAGACTTTAACAGGTTTGAATTCAGAGTTTTCCGTCTCCTAGACTGGTTACCTAATCGAGGTTAAAGAGCCCAGTCTGCCCTGCTATTTACCCATAGCTGGAAGGAGAATTGGATTCATACCTTTCCCAAGGGTATTAGCGCCATGTGAAATGCAAACAGCTTCGTCTAGGAATTGAACCATTTCATATATATATATATATATATATATATATATATATATATATATACACATTATACACGTACAACGGTCATTGAATAAGATGCAGTGATTTTTTTAACCAAAATATTTATTTATGGAATTGGTTAATTACTTCAATCACGCAAATATAAACGTTTGGAGGATATTCGGAATAGGGGCAAACAAAACAGTGCTTCATGATTGAACAGATGTTTGTCATCAAATCTTTGGTGGTCAAATATTGCAAACAATGTGAAACCTATAGAAGAATATGTGTTGGGTACAGAAAAGCAAGTTTTAGTCAAAAACTGTTTACAAATGGGCTAAACATGGGTTTGCCACTGCGATCACGAGTCGAAAAGACAGTCTATGGAATAGAAACACACTGACTCTTCATATAGTTTTAGCTTCAGTTCAGCCCTCGGGGTCGCTCTCTCACCACGGCGGAATCAACATGGGCTGGGTTGTGGGAATAAAACTTTATCAGAAAACAACCAAGTCTTGTTAATTGATTATTAAAAACAAGAGATGACCAGTACAACAAGAAAGAACAACCAACACTTAACAGAAAGCCATGAAGAGAAGAATATGGTAGCCGAGTTAGAACCAGAAGCAGATATGAACAGTTATCCATTCATTTTATTTTACTGAATCGGTTTACTTGCCTTTTAAGTATTCTGAAGTGAATATTTAGAAGCTAAACCTATACATAATATACATATATATATATATATATATATATATATATATATATATATAATAAAAAAGAGTTTACAACTTAGCTTATCCTGGAATTAATATTTAGAAGCTATTTGGTTTTGTTTTACGGCATATCAACCTCAGTGGGTCATTTAATGCCGATAGAGTTTTGAAATAAATCAATTCTTAATGGACAATACAATTTCTTTATGAATACATTTTTCTATTTAACCCATAGATGGGACACTAACAGGTACTACCACTCCGGGCCAGAGTGAACCAGGGAGCAATGATGAAGGGGTGCTCCACATTTCCAAAACCTTCAAAACTGGAACCTCACCATCAGATAGATGTAAGTAAGATGAGGAAATTAATCCGACGGTATGTGCAGAACATTTAGAAACAAACACGGGATGTTTAATTTCCATCCATCATAACATCCCGTGTTTGTTTTTACATTTTCTCTACACACATATATATATATATATATACGGGGTGCCATAAAGTCCCGCTACAGGTTGAAAATGTATCAAAGATGGCAGTCATATTGAAGTGCAATAATAAAAATACATCAATATTAAATCTTTAAGGAGTTGAATTTTTATATGATTTTTACGAAAAGATTTTATTATTTGTACAATGTAAGTCATTAAATGTTTCATTTTAAAACTGTTTCAAGACTTTGTGGACACCCTGTATAATAAAAAAGAGCTTACAACTTCTAAACAAGAAGATCTCTAATCTTAATCAGGTGAAAACATGGAGTGCAAAGGTTATAACAAAGAAGTATTAGGAAACGTCAGGAGGAAACGGTTTATATGAGTTTTTAATCAGAATATTCTTTATTATATTTTAGAATAGTATAATATGTTTAAATGTCCTTTAAACCACAAGAGAAGATGGCAATCATTACCTCAACAATCAATGCACATGTGTACATTAAAATCCTTGATAATGTTCTTATTTCATCAATAGAAAATTGGTTAGGTGATGATGAAGTAATTTTTCAGGATGATAATGCATAAAACAAAAGGGATTAAAGCTTTTCTTCTGGAAAGACATAATCAATGACATGGCCAGTGAAAAGTCTGGATCTAAATCCAATTGAAGATTTATGGTGGAAATTTAAAAAAAAAAAGAAGATCCGTGAGAAGGATCTGTCCACCAAAAAAGATCTATTAACTGTCATTTAGGAAAGTTAGAACAAATTTGGTAAAGAATATTACTTTAAATTAGTGAAATCTATACCTGAAAGAATTAAGGCTCAAAGAGGGACAACTAAGAATTAATTTTAATTGTTTTTATCAATGAATTGCATATTTTTTCCTCAATATTATGTTTTTACATACTATTTTCCTCTGCATGGCTTGAAAAAAAATAGTATATCTAAAATTCCCTCATTTTGGAATTGGCTTAATCGAATATCATCTCATTCGCTATCTACTCATGAATCAGCAATTTTTAATTTAATAAGTGACGATTTAAAAAAATTAATCTATATTTACTTTTTTTAAAGGAATTGTAAATATTTGTTTATTAATTAAGTGAACTGATTAAATAAAAAGAAAATAAATAAGCAGAAAACGTTAACTTTATTCCATGAAAAAATGAGAATAATTTAGAATATATTAACTTTATTTTATTGGAGAAATGTGTTGTGAATTATTTTGATATGGTAAAGCGAATCAGTTTGTACTAAAGATTTTCTTATAATTAAAAAATTTTATAACATGCGAAAACATTTTTTAACATTTATTCTATAAAACAATGACTTTAACTTAGCATATATTAAATAGAATTCTTTTTTAAATTCTTAATTTAATTGACTGCGGATATTTATTAAATCTCTTATCAACATTTACTTCCGTAAAAGAAATTGTAAATATTTGTTTATTAATTAAATGAACTGATATTGATTGGGTATACAACAAGAGAGCATCCATGTTAAGTTTAGTAATTATGTAAATACGCCAAGAAAGTACCTACAATAAAGTATTGTGTGATATAATGGTTATTGGGCTAGGCTTGCAGACTATGGTTAGAGAGTTCAATTCCCACTGGTTGCTTTATACTTTTGGGCTTTGGTCACCCTAAACTATGCTTACTTGCTTATACTTGCCTGACCTCGACCCAGTCGAGGGTCCAGTGTGCTTCAGCACTGGACCGGTAAAATACAAATAATAGCGTCGATCCCAGGGGGCAGGGCTGGGTTTATTGCCCAGCGCCTGAGGCGCCCCCTTGAGGGGGAATGCCGACGGGATCGACGCAATTTTTGTTCTTTCCCACCCATGAGCTTCGGCTTGTGGGTGGGCCCACGTTAAAAGGAGGCCTTGTGCCCAGTCCATACAAGTGGGGTATGAGACAAATATACCTAAACTATGCTTACTAAATAACAACTGAAAAGCAACAGATTCCAAGTTTGATTCTCACTGAGAACTCTGCTATCATGGTCTTGTACCAGGCTAAGATATACTTACTGGATATCTATACATGTGCATGTATTCAGTCAATATGATATCAGTTGAATTTTCACAAGAAAACTACATGATAGAACCTTTTTAAAAAGCTTTGTCTGTCACAAAATAGATATTACTGCAAAATCTGCATATGCAGTAATACCACACTTTACATTATTTCAGACTATGTTAAGTTTGCCTTTAGCCTTAATCAGGCAAGAGAAGGAAAATTGTAAATTCAAACCAGCTTTACTCCTTTTAAGAATTGATCTTGTGTCATTTCCTGCCCGTGTAAACATACATTTTATAAAAGATCAGTGGTACATTCTTAAAAATATGTTGGATTAACAAATAAAATGGTTATGCTCTTAAACTAATAAAAATCATTTTATTTTCATTTAACATAGATAAGAAGTGTTTATTTCTCTGAATGTTTGAGATGAGGCTTGAAGATTAGTATTATCTGCGTTATTCGGACTATTGTCCCCATCTTCATTCGTTATTTGTACAACGTTTCGGCCGATATGCCCTCCGGCCTTCTTCGGGTATTTCTTGTCGAACTCGGGAGCCTTCTTTTCGAACTAGGGAACTTTCTTGTATTCGGGAGCCATCACGGGACTTTGAACTAACCCTTTATTTATTCCACGGGGGTATCCTGTTCTCATTCCGCTAACCATAGCTGGGGTAGGAGTTGTGTTAATAAATTATTTTTCTAACTGCTTTCACTCTGGTTCCAGAGATAACTGTCAATTAGAACTATCTTAACCTAACTACCTTATCCACTCGGCCATGTGTCCAATTAGCCGGGGGTATATCGGCCGAAACGTTGTACAAATAACAATGAAGATGGGGACAATAGTCCGAATAACGCAGATAATACTAAGAATTGTTTGTTTATAATTATTAACCATGTACAACTTTTAGCAGTCTGTAGTAAATGGACTAATCTCATTTCTAACTAAATTACTATTCTCATCACCATTAATTTAAGGAAGTCTAGAAAGGAACAAGTGATTGTGTCCCGATTAGGCATTGGTCACACAAGACTAACGCACTCCTATATACTCAAACAAGAACAACAACCACAATGTGGAACATGTTACAAACACCTTTGACAGTTAAACACTTATTCATGGAATGCAGGTTTCTTGCTCACATCAGAAACCGTTATTTTAAAGCAAACAATATGAAAGATCTGTTTGAAAATGTCAACATGGAGGATATTCTCTCTTTTTTTGAGAGAAATAAAATTATACCATAGAATATAGACATGAAACAAATCAATACCATACAACATAATCCCCAATAATGCTAACACATTTTAAAACCAATTGCTAAAAAGTATAAATATAAATACACGATATGTATAACTTCCTAATCGTTAGGCATGACATAACCCCAGACGGGTTGATATCCCGTTAAAATCAATTAGCAACAACAACCATTGTTGTCACAGTCCTAATGACGATAACAGAAACAACAACAGCAACAATAAACGTTACAAAGCCATTATACATTATAGTTTAAGGTTTAACTAACTTAATTTTTCGAGCCTAACACATTTTTAAAAATTTCCAAAGTCATTATATTAGTAAATGTATATTTCTAAAATTCTCTAAACCAAAGAAGAATAAAAACTAAAACGTATATAAACAAATTATTAACCCTAATTTATTTAGACAGAAAAATACATATGATTACACTCTTACGTTTATGCGTCTACGCACGTTTGAGTATAGCGGACACACATAACAAAAAAATCTATCTATATATATATAACACAAAAAATTCAACTATATGTATATATATACATATATATCCATCCACCCAACCTTCTACCCCAGTCCATTCCCTCACCAATCAATCTATCCATCCACCTATATACCTATCTATCTATCCATCTATCATTCTACCCATCTAAGTCTATTTTCATCCATCTTACGTACCATGTCTACCCATCCCGCCGCCTTCTTTCTATCAACCCTCTTTGTCCTTGCATATATGCATTCATATGTATATATTTGCTCTTGTGTATGTTTGCACATGTATGTGCGTCGATGTGTGAGAGCGTATATATATATATATATATATATATATATATATATATGCTTGCATGTGTACATGCGGCTGTGTGTGTGTACGTGCAGGCGTGAGCGTATGTATATGTGCGTGTGTGTGCATATGTGTGCGTGTAAGTATGAGCGTGTACGTGCACGCATATGTGTGTGCGTGCATATGTGTGTTTAAAACTTAAACTATAAAATAAAAAATATATCGAATAACAAAACATACTATAAAGAATATTAATTCAAAATAAGAATTGGCATTTCAGTCTCGGAAGACTATAATATAGTTTTTGTGCCCCCTCCCCCCAAAAAATAGCTTGGTCAAGATGTATGGAGGCCCTGAGTTGCCCAAGTGACAGGGCGCCCATCGCTGGCATGATCTGAAGGAATAGTGAACCAATACATTCAGTTTGACTGCAGGAGTTGCCTGATAGTGTTTTACACACTGAACTGACTAACGGAGTCCAATCCATGATTTCTGTCAGGGTTTTTTCCCTTCGCCTTTTCCTATGCAGAGGATACCCACAAGGCAGCGGGGGTATTTAGACTATGACGCGCCTGGATACCAACTCAAATATTTCTATGTTCTCGCGTTAATGTGCTAGATGACTGTTGAGCGAGAAGCTTCCTCTGCCCTTTCACAGGTTTTGATTTTCGTCTTGCTGGGTATCTAGCCCCCCTCCTCACCAAGCAAGCTTGGTCGGGGTACCGGTTTAGTCGCCGATGTTCCGACTATGAAGCAGGTAGTACAGGGTTACATAATACCCATAGCGCTTTGTACGACCTGGCATGGTAATTTCAATAAGAATAGACTAGAGCAATAAAGTAAAGATAAAAATAAGAATGAAATTAAAATATAAACAAATCTCAAGACCAACACACATTTGAAAAGTTTAAAATTACCTATGAAATCATATGAATGAGTAGATAAATTAACACACAATTACAGTTCAGTATATATATCTCTTGTGTCATATTGGTGTCAATATGGAGGTCGAATGTCCTAAGGGTGTTTTCTACCCCTGGTATTGGTACCAGCAGAATGTCGATGAATGCGATCGGGGTACCAAAATATATTATAGAAAGAGTTGCTTTCAAGCCTGGAGGGAAAAATATTCCGTTGATTTTAACAATACTTGCCTAGATAATAAATTGCTGCAAAAACCACAACACACACACACACACACACACACACGTTTTAAAAACGAATGGCTTAAAATCTTCCGACTGCAGTTTCTCGCAGTAGCGCAAATCTTCAGGGAATTGTGTTGTCCAACCATCGGCCTGTATTTATAACTGGGTTGTACCCATTCTCAAGTAAGTGGGTATGCTACATACACTCCTTTACCCCCTACGTAATGCATGAACTTACTAGGCAAAGCCTATGTTTGTTTTTGTGCCTACATGTATTTGTTAACTCTGATCGCGAGTTCAATATCCTCTCTGGATCCCTGCATTCAGCTATTTTTAGTTTTTCTTGTAGGCACAGCATGCACGGATTAGCATTTCCTTTGTGTGATTGTGCTTTCTTAATAATTCTCCACTCTGCGTAGCTCCTATGTAAATCTTAGTTTGCTCTGTGGTTGGTGACATTACCATTGCTTCATACACTACGTCTTTTAGCTGACACATTTTCTGTACCGGGCAGATTTGTGGCCTACACACACACACACACACACACACACACACACACACAGATGCCCTCGTGCACACGAATGCACACGTCTCGGCAATGCCAATCATAATATTGCTCCGTCGGTATTCCTCCTTTAATCACCCCCAGATTTCAGGCAAAACTCTACAGCTACTTTAAATGAGAGACCGGTAAAATTCTATCTCTTTCTTTCCTCTGGACCAGCAAACACTTCGTATGGTGTAGAGGCTTGTGCCTCTTACCTTTAAGTGGGGGCTTCCCCCCTCCCAGCCAGCTATCAGTAAGTGACATTCCTGCAGGAACGTTGTATCACTTCTTTAGGACGAAGTCATACCTTCTTTATACATGTTTATTTATTTGTTCACCATGTATGTATTCCTGTCCTGA
The DNA here is from genome assembly GCA_023376005.1 of Doryteuthis pealeii. Classification (NCBI taxonomy): domain Eukaryota; kingdom Metazoa; phylum Mollusca; class Cephalopoda; order Myopsida; family Loliginidae; genus Doryteuthis; species Doryteuthis pealeii. The sequence goes on along the minus strand of CM042167.1, from coordinate 67,731,785 downwards.
AGGTATTTCTATGTGCTCACTATTAAAGTCTATGTTATATAGTGTTATATTTGTTATATCTTATAACTTTGTCGGAATATTTCTTGTACTTATATGTACCCACGTTGGAAGGTCACTAACTTTATTATAAGACCTTAAATTTTACAGTGTGTCAAAAAGTACAAAAAATCTTGATAATTTTTTGACACACCTTGTATACTTAAAAAATATTAACTTTAGTTTATCGACGTCCAAAATTACGTAAAAAGATTTTTGCCATTTGGTAAAAAAAAAAAAAAATGTACACAAATCTTTGACATGCGCAAACCTAAAACTACATGGGTAGCGACCCCCACAACCATAAGCAGGGTACTAATGACAGTAGAACTGGGGTGGGGGGCCAAAGTACTATCGGTGATATGTGTATGTATAATTCATTATTTACTTTCTAAATTTGGCTGCTAGTAAAAAGAATACGAAACAGTTGCCGAAACGAATGCTTTAACAGGGGTATTCCCCCCCCAGGTTTATATCAAAATGTCTTTCTCCTAGATGGAGGGTTTATCAAAATCTTAATATCCATCATGGATACGATGTATCAATGCGTATGTAAATAATAGCATTTATAGCAGAAACTATGAGAGAGAGAGAGAGAGAGAGAGAGAGAGAGAGAGAGAGAGAGAGAGAGAGAGAGAGAGAGAGAGAGAGAGAGAGAGAGTCACACACACAAACTCATGAGACAGATGCTCCCACCATAGACACACACATATATATACTATAAAAAAGAAGGTCCGCAAAATGGATTGTTTTAAATTTTTTATTTATATTTGCGACACGTATTTCAAATCTTCTGATATCTTCTTCAGGCATTGATTAATCAATGCATGAAGAAGATATCAGAAGATATTAAACACGTGTCGCAAATGTAAGATAAAAAATAATTAAAAAATTTTTTTTTTAAATCCATTTTGCGGACCTTTTTTATAAAATATTTAATTTTCTCCCGCTGAACCCATAACAACACATATATATTTGGAGGATATGTGCTTAATTGAAGTCATACCTAATTTTGAAAATTGATTAGTTAATAATTAATGAATTTTAGGCGGGTATATATGTCCCAATGTAAGGCTAAACAAATCGAGAAAATGTCAATCCCTGAATGTACATTTCGACCTATTAGGTCTCATCAGCAATTATAGACATGGGAGACTGCTCCGTGTGTGACTCCCATGTCTATAACCTTGCTGATGAGACCTAATAGGTCGAAATGTACATTCAGGGATTGACATTTTCTCGATTTGTTTAGCCTTACATTTGAACATATATGCCCACCTAAAATTCATTAATTATTAACTAATTAATTTTCAAAATTAGGTACGACTTCAATTAAGCACATATCCTCCAAAAATTGTCGGCCATATCAAATAAACACAATTGTTTATTTACTCACTCTCATATATATATATAGTGTGTGTGTAGAAGCTGTATTCAGAGGTTGGGGCATCCACATGTGCACATACAATATTACGTCAATGCAATCGTACCCTGATACAAAGCTATTAGATGTATATGGATATGAACAGACAGGAGATGTATATGGATATGAACAGAGATGTATATAGATATATAGATACAAGGGATGGTAAAAAAAGTAATGCCATTTTGTATAGGTCAGGTATAATTACCAACACAGGAACATGTATCGAAATGAAGCTGGTATTCTGTGGATCACATCCCTACTTCTCCACATTCTGTTGACTGTTCTTTGAGCCACTTCTTCACAACAGATTTCACTTCCTCGTCACTGAAATAATGGTTGCCTCTCTTCGGCTCCGTGAAAGAGGGTTTGAGAGGCAAACATTATTCCAGTGACGAGGAAGTGAAATCTGTAGTGAAAAAGTGGCTCAAAGAACAGAATTTTACGGGGCATGGATACATCCTCTCATTCAAAGGTGGAACATTGCTATTGAGAGAAACAGTGACTGTGGAGGAGTAGGGATGTGATCCACAGAGGACCAGCTTCATATTGATGTATGATACATGTTCCTGTGTTGGTAATCATACCTGTCCTAAACAAAACAAGCGAGACGCTACCATTGTCCCCTTATACAGGAACAAAAATCGGAGCGACTTCAGCATAGCTTGACAAGTCTTGCGCGTGTTACACTGGCGCGTCTGCAGACATTGCATCTTGCACCTATCCAGGGACACAGTGTGGCTTCCGAGCAACCAACCGCATGAGAGGTGCCAGGAGAGAGGGTGCCACTCTGCACCGCATTGACGGACCTAACGAAGGCATCCAACCTGGCCACCCGAAGTGTTCGCAGTCACTGAACCAGAGACTCCAGATATTGCTATTCAAAAATTGTACCGCTCAACCACTCACGCATTAAAAAAAAAATTGACTACACCATCGTCTTTAGTAGATGGAAGGATGCCAACCGACCAAACAGACAAAATGGCATTAGTATTTGACTCACTCTTGAAGATAGATATAAACAGACTGAGATAGAATTCTCACCGGGGGAATCAGAGTTTACATTAAGAATAGATAAATTCAACCTCATTCAATTCTCATAAGAGTGTATCAAATTTACATGTAATGTGAAAGGCAGAGAATAGGACGAGGGGAGTAAGAGTGAAGGGTGACAAAATATGGCGAGGGGAGAGTAAAAGAACGGCAAAAATGGAATGGGGAGTAAAAGGGCAATGGAAGCAAAATGACGAAATATGACAAGGGGAGTAAAAGGGTGACAGAATAGAGCTAAGGAAGTGAACGGTGGCAAAATTGCGAGGGGAGTAAAAGGGTGACAGAATAGAGCTAAGGAAGTGAACGGTGGCAAAATTGCGAGGGGAGTAAAAAGATATCAGAATAAGGAGAGAAGAGTAAAACGGTCATAGGGTCACGAAATATAGCAAGGGGAGTAAAAGAGTGACAAAATATGACGAGGCGAGAAAATAGAAGACAGTGTGGCGAGGAGGGGTGAAATAGTGAGGGGTGCAAGGTGATTGAATATGACGAGGGGGAGTCTAATTCTTACAAAATATAGCAAGGTGAGTAAAAGTACATAGAATATGATAAGGGGAGTAAAGGATGAGAAGAGCAAAAAGGCCACAAAATATAGCGACGTGAGTAAGAGGATACAGAAGATGTTGAGGGGTGTAAATGATGAGAAGAGTAAAAAGGCGACAAAATATAGTGAGGGAAGTAAAAAGGCGACAAAGTATAGCGAGGGGAGTAAAAAGGCCACAAAATATGGTGATGGGAGTAAAAAGGCCACAAAATATGGCGATGGGAGTAAAAAAGACACAAAATATGGCGAAGGGAGTAAAAAAGACACAAAATATGGCGAGGGGAGTGAGAAGGCAACAAAATATGGCGAAGGGAGTAAAATGAACACAAAATATGGCGAGGGGAGTAAAATGGACACAAAATATGGCGAGGGGAGAGAGAAGGTCACAAAATATGGCGAAGGAAGTAACATGACCAAAATATGGCGAAGGGAGTGCGAAGGACACAAAATATGGCGAGGGGGTGCGAAGGACACAAAATATGGCGAAGGGAGTAACATGGCCACAAAATATGGCGAGGGAGTAACAAAATATGGCGAAGGGAGTAAAATGAACACAAAATATGGCGAGGGAGTAAAATGGACACAAAATATGGCGAGGGGAGAGAGAACAAAAATATGGCACATGAATATGCGAAGGAGTGCGAAGGACACAAAAATGAGTGCCACAAAATATGGCGAAGGGAGTAACATGGCCACAAAATATGGCGAAGGGAGTAACATGGCCACAAAATATGGCGAAGGAGGGAGTAACATGGCCACAAAATATGGCGAAGGGAGTGCGAAGGCCACAAAATATGGCGAAGGGAGTAACATGGCCACAAAATATGGCGAAGGGAGTAACATGGCCACAAAATATGGCGAAGGGAGTAAAGGGCTAAAAGAGCAAGAGGGGGATAGAATATAGCGATGGAATTTTTTTTTAAATGAAAAAATAAAAAATGAGACGAATAAGAAATGGATTGAAAGAAAAAAAACAGTCTTCTTGGCAACGATTAAAGAATATTTGATGCAATCGATGTTACAAAAATAATTCATATGTCACAAAATAATTATCTGTACATATATAAAAAGGTCATTTGGTATGTACGTATCTATCTATATGTGCGGATGGAACTACGAAAATAAAACAATTAAGGACAAAGTAAATGTATATACACATTAAATATCACCGGTTCCAGATTTTTGTGCAAGAAATTATCAAGGTATGATTTATATCTAAAAATATTTAAAAATTAAATTGTCCTCTTCTTTGTTGTTATCTGTACAACGAGTTCGAAAAGAAGGTTCCCGAGTCCGACAAGAAATACCTGAAGAAGGCCGGAGGGCACATCGACCGAAACGTTGTGAAGATAACAAAGACGATGACAATAGTCCAAATAATACTAATTAAAATTTACATGGAAATAGCATTGAAATCCTACTTAAATCTCAAAAGTACACAAATCAATCCTCCAGGGTTTTTGTACCCACGCCGCTTATACCCAAGCGATGCCGGGTTAGCCGCTTCTAATACTTTATTAAAGGCAAATACCAAATTTTCAACAATTATACAACATTTTATTTAAATTTAAAATCGAAATAGTGAACTTCAACGAAACAACTTAAAATAATCAAGATTTATAACAAAAACATTCTAGAAGTTTAAGGATAATATTTCGTCATGTAATACAGAAAAGGGGGAACTATTTAAAAGAAAGGGACCTTTAACTAATACAGATTTTATAAGATGCCAATGGGAAAATATTCTAACAATATGTGAATCCTCCAATTTATATATCAATTTGGTTTCGTTTCGTTTTACGGCATATCAAACTCAGTGCGTCATTTAATGCCGATAAAGTTTTGAAATAAATCAATTCTTAATGGATAATACAATTTTTTTTATAAATTAATTTTTCTATTTAACCCATAGATCGGACCCTAACAGGTACAACCACTCCGGGTCAGAGTGGACCAGGGAGCAATGGTAATGAAGGGGTGCTCCACATTCCCCAAACCTCCAAAACTGGAACCTCACCATCAGATAGAGTTTAACATCATTCCCAGGACATGTAGACCCGCAGCCACCGCCTTCTAGCACCCATATGATAAAAAGGGATTGGGGGCTTGCCATAAGAGCAATAGGGTTGGGAAAATCATATAGGTGCTAGGGGTTGACGTGACCAGCCGATTGACCGGAGGGGGCCTCTCCGACCGCCCGTCTAGCCCAAGATAGGGCCTAAAGTGGAGTATTGCAAGTCATGAACTGCTCATCCACCTGGGCTCTATCCTTAAGCATTACGGGTCGCCACCCACGGCCAACATGTGGGCCCCATTGGGGGAGTCTTACCCCCTCTGCAGAGGTGCAGTTGGTGTATTCCAACGTCCCAGCCGACAGGGCGGCCAATTTATATATCAAGTGTATACATGGTATAAAGTATTCCTATCTCACAATTTGCACAGTTATATGGTTTTAGGTATTCCTATCTAATACTAATAATATTTTTAATTACTATTTCTATTTGATAATACTCATTTATTTATTCTATTAGTGGACCTGGTAGTAATGGTGATGAAGGGGTACTCCACATGCCTCATAGCACCAGAATTGGAACTTCACCATCAGAGAGAGTTTAAAGTCACACCGCTAAGACATGATAAAAAGGGTTGGGGCTTGCCATAAGGACCAATAGAGTCGGGAAAATCATATAGGTGCTAGGGGTGGTTTGATGTGACTAGCTGATTGATCGAAGGGGGTCTCTCCGCCCGCCCGTTTAGTCTAAGTAAGAACCAAAGTGTGGGGTACTCGTAAGTCAAGGTACCACTGTATATACAAAATATAAGGAACCTATTTTTAAAAAATCCCAATGGCACCTTAAAAACATTACCGGAAATAACACAAATGCTGAAATTGTGTAATTTTAAAGAAAAAAAAAAAGAAAAGCAATTTAATTGTCTGAACTTTTTAGGTGAGGCTTCATAATTTGTATTATTTGCATCATTACCCACATATTTACTGTTATATACATAATGTTTCGGCCGATGTGCCCCGACCTTCTTCAGATGTATTAACTCAAACCCTTGTGTCATATGTCCAACGGTTATAATGGTTGAGTTAATACAGTTCTAAGTGACAACCATTTCTAGGTTGCAGGTTCAATCTTGGCCAATGGCGATAATAACATGGATTACTTAAGATGGCTTAACACTTGCACACAGTCATGGCCAAAGGGAATGAAAACGGTCTACGCCCGTGGATTGAATAAAGAGTTCAGCTTGAAGGCTCAAGGGTTCATAGAGAAGGATTCCCAGATTCCAAAGAGAAGGATTCCCAGATTCCAAAGAGAAGGATTCCCAGATTCCAAAGAGAAGGATTCCCAGATTCCAAAGAGAAGGATTCCCATAGGGAAGGATTCCCAGAGTTCATAGGGAAGGATTCCAGATTCCAAAGAGAAGGATTCCCAGATTCCAAAGAGAAGGATTCCCAAGAGAAGGATTCCCAGATTCCAAAGAGAAGGATTCCCAGATTCCCAAAGAGAAGGATTCCCAGATTCCAAGAGAAGGATTCCCAGAGTTCATAGAGAAGGATTCCCAGAGTTCCATAGAGAAGGATTCCCAGATTCCAAAGAGAAGGATTCCCAGAGTTCATAGAGAAGGATTCCCAGATTCCAAAGAGAAGGATTCCCAGAGTTCATAGAGAAGGATTCCCAGAGTTCAAGAGAAGGATTCCCAGATTCCCCAGGATTCCCAGATTCCAAGAGAAGGATTCCCAGAGTTCATAGAGAAGGATCCCAGAGTTCATAGAGAAGGATTCCCAGATTCCAAAGAGAAGGATTCCCAGAGTTCATAGAGAAGGATTCCCAGAGTTCATAGAGAAGGATTCCCAGATTCCAAAGAGAAGGATTCCAGAGTTCATAGAGAAGGATTCCCAGAGTTCAGATTCCCAGATTCCAAAGAGAAGGATTCCCAGAGTTCATAGAGAAGGATTCCCAGAGTTCATAGAGAAGGATTCCCAGAGTTCATAGAGAAGGATTCCCAGAGTTCATAGAGAAGGATTCCCAGAGTTCATAGAGAAGGATTCCCAGAGTTCATAGAGAAGGATTCCCAGAGTTCATAGAGAAGGATTCCCAGATTTCGAAGAGAAGGATTCCCAGTGTTCGAAGAGAAGAATTCCAGAGTTCGAAGAGAAACACTTTAAGGCCGGAGTGCTCATCGTCCGAATTGTGTATATAACAATAAAGATGAGAGTAATAGTCCCGAATAATCCAAATAATACAAAAGCAATTTAATATCAAGTGCGAGAGACGTAAAGTATATTGATTTCAGAAATTTAAATTTTATGCAAATTTTATGCAAATTTAAAATCAACAATTATTTGAACGTTAAGATTCAACAAATTAAAAAATAATTGAGAAACATTGATCAATGCAATTTTTAAAAATTTTTGGTTAAAAAAAAGAAAATGAAAAATATGAAAAACTGACATAACAAAGTGGAATAAAAAAAAAAAGAAGCAAGATGGATTAGATGCAAAATAAATAAAAAATCTAAAAAATGATTAAAAAAAAATAAAAATAAAAATTGACGATGATGATGATGATGATGCACAACTACAACAACAACAACAACTAAAAGACAACAAATAAAATGATATACAGATTTATGTATATACAACGTGCAAAATCTTGCAAAACTCTCAGTTTGAATGTGTGTGTGTAGGGGGTGGGGTGATTTATGGTGTATGAGAGAGACAGAGAGAGAGAGAGAGAGAGAGAGAGAGAGCGAGATTAATTTATGGGGGGTCTGTGTTTATGAGTGTGAGAGAAAGAGTGAGAAAAATAGGTTGGGAGTAAGGAGAGAGATTGGAACTTATGTGGAGGCTGTGTGTACGAGACAGGGGGAAATGTGAGAGAGAGAGAGAGAGAGAGAGAGAGAGAGAGAGAGAGAGAGAGAGTTATGTGGTGGCTGTGTGTGTGAGTTATTGCGGGTCTGTGTGTGCACGTTAGTGTGTGAGAGAAAGAGAGTGGGAGTTACATGGTGACTGTGTGTGGGGAGGGGGAGAAAGACTGGAACTTATGTGGTAGCTGTGTGTGAGAGAGAAAGAGAGAGGGGGTTGTGTGCGCGTTTGAGAGAGAAAGACTGAGAGGTTATCTGACGGCTGTGTGCGAGACAGAGGGTGTGTACGTGTGTATTTGTGCGTGTCTGAGTGTATATGGTGTTTATATATATATTAGCAACCCCTCCGCACGAGCAGAATGTGACGCAAGGTCAATTTCTTAAGCGGAGTTCAACAGGTTCGAATTCAGTTTTCCTTTTCCTAGACCGGTTGCCTAACCAAGGTTAAAGTGCCCAGTTTGCCCTGCTATTTATCCATAGCTGGAGGGAGAGTAGGATTCATACCTTTCCCAAGGGTATTAGCGCTAAGTGAAATGCAATTACCACATCCAGGATTTGAACTCGGGGTGACGAGTCCATTTCTCATGACTTTAACCATTACACCACGCGCTTCCATACATATATGGTGTTTATATATGTATGATATATGTATGAGTTTGTCATCCATATTAAAGCAAGGTTTACCAAATGCGAAAAAATGTTTGTCTGGTCATTATATATAAGTTTATTAACGGTTTATATGACGTATACGTGTGTGTAGGTCCGTCCTGTAATGTTTATAGTCCTACGAAATAGACACGGCGAGAAGAGTTCAAATCCTTGACGAGGCAGCTTGCATTTCACATTTCACGCTAATACACTCGGGAAAGGTATGAATCCAACAATTATCCCTCCAGCTGTGGGTAAATCGGACAGACTGGGTTATCCTAATCGTGCGGAGGAGGTTATATATATATATATATATATATATATATATATATATATATATATATGTGAGGAGTGAAGGATTTGAATAAATCCGACAGAATGTGGATGAGAACAGAGGAAAGTGTGGATATAACAACACAGACAGCATAAATTCAATTGATATTTCGCCTCATTTTTGGATGAAGCTTTTTTACCTTTTCACTATAAAAGCAGAATGTACATGTACTTATGTCAATAAAGTTTCGAAAAAATTTAATCCAATAATGAGGCGAAATATCAACTGAATTTAGCTCTCTGTGTTGTTATATCCACACTTTCCTCAATTCTCATATATATATACAAAATCAAACCGTGTACCCCAAAAAAGAGGTGCAAGGTGTTAGATTATAATCTAAGCATTACCGATTTTGGTGATAAAATCAAATCCAACGTATGCTAAGTTCATAGCAAAGGGTTAAACTCGCTACGTAATTTATGTTATACTGAGGCCAAAGGTCAGAGTTTAGGCCTCGGTAACGGGCAAGACCCTCTTTCACTTGAAAAATTAGCCTGAGAAAAATGTGCAAGATAAGAACGAGAAGCGCGAATTTAAGAAAAAAATCGAAAGAAAATTAAAAAAAAAAAAAAAAAAAAAAAAAAAAGAGAGAGTCCGGATTTTGAGAGAAATGAGAGGCGTGGCCGGGTGTTGTAGTTCAACGCGTGTGTGTATGTTTTACCATATATATATATATATATATATATATATATATATATATATATACACACACCAACCCCTCCGCACGAGCAGGATGCGACTCAATGTCAATTTCTTAAGCGGAGTTTAACAGGTTTGAATTCAGTTTTCCTCCTTCTAGACTGGTTACCAAACCACGATTAAAGATCCCAGTCTGCCCTGCTATTTACCCATAGCTGGAGGTAGAACAACTTCGTCCAGGAATTGAACTCGAATCAACGAGTTTATTTCCTATGACTAACCATTACACCACGCGTCTCCGTGTTTTACGGTATATAAACCGTCTTTCGGATCATTTTGATAAACAAAACAGGAATCGGTGCTTTCAGCTTTACTAGATCGTAATGTCTGTGTTTGTCAATTAGTTTTACGGCGCATCAACCCTTTTATGTCAAATCAAGTCATTTTGATAACCAAAGGACTCGGGTTTCTCACAGTACCTGCTTTTGCTTAAGTGGTCAACTAAATAAGTATTGAACACTCGTCCATTGGGACACTAGTAAGTGAAATTACGTCTGTCTATGAAATTACTTCACGGAACTTTGAAATTTCAATTACGTCACGAAGGCTCCCGAATTCGAAGAGAAAGTTCCCAAGTTCGAGGGGGGCGTTCCCTAGTTTTAGTCGATTCCCAAGTCTGACAAGGAAATACCTGAAGAAGACCGGATGCCCATCGAGCGAACCGTTGTTTAAACAACAATAAAGATTAGGGCAATAGTCCGAATAATACAGATTATCAAGCCTAATCTCAAATTCAGAGAAAAAAAGGGTTAAAATTGGTTGGATTTTACGGTATATCAACCCTTGTTTCTATGAATTTGAAATGAGGCTTGATAATTTGTATTATTCGGACTATTATCCTCCTCTTTAGTGTTGTCTAAACAACAGTTCGGCCGATGGGCCTTCCGGTCTTCTTCAGGCATTTCCTTGATAGACCTGGGAACAGTCTAAAACTAGGGAACTCCCTCCTCGAACTTGGAAACTTTCTCTTCGAACTCGGGAGCCTTCGTGACGTAATCGAAATTTCGAAGTTCCGTGAAGGCTCCCGGGTTCAAGGAGGGGGTTCTCAAGTTCGAGGAGATTCCAGAGTCCGACAAGGAATATCCAAAGAAGGCAGGGGGCACATCGGCCGAAACGTGGTGTAGATAAAGACGAGGACAATAATCCGAATAATCCAGGTAGTACAAATTATCAAGCTTCATCTAAAAAAAAAAAAAAAAAAAAAAAAAAAAAAAAAAAATTTAAATCAGAGAAAAAACGGTTGTCATACCGTAAAATCCAACCAAATTTATTTTTGAACTCATTTTTCCTATTTAACCCATAGGTGGGACCCTAACAGGTAATACTATTCCGGGTCAGAGAGGACCTGGGAGTAGTGGCAATGAAGGGCAACTCCACACTCCCCAGAATTGGAACCTCACAACTGAATGCATACCCAGGACACCTAGGGTATGACATTAAACTGGATCTGATGGTGGGGCTCCACTTCTGAAAATCTGGTTAGCTTGCTGGATTTTACGGCATGTCAACCCTTGTTGGGTTATTTTATACCGAAGACGTTTTTGTTTTATTCATTCTTGTTGGGTATTGAAATTTATTTTTGAACTTGTCTTTTTCAATAGGTGGGGACCTTAACGGGTAATAATAATCCGGGTCAGATAATAATACAGATAGATAGATAGATAGAAGAAAAGTAAGGAAGAAAGTAAAAAGACAGAACGGTGGATAGTTGGTAGTTTGGTTGGTTTGGTTTTACCGCATGTTAACCCTTGTTGGGTTATCTTATACCGAAGAGGTTTTTTGTTTTACTTATTCTTGTTGGGTATTCGAATTTATTTTTGAACTCATTTTAATGTGTCTGTATGTGTGTGTGTGTGAGATGAGAGTTAGCTTCCATTCTTCTTAACTCTACAGTCTGAGAGAACTAGGAGTAGAAGAAAGGGTTTGCTTCTTTTTTTTTTTAGGGATTTTTCACCATTTTTTAACGGATAGTTTAAACAATGAATAAATAAATAAATATTAAATAAATATTAAATAAATAAATAAATAATAAATAAATAAAAATGTGGGAGGGGAGGTGTTTGATAAGATTTTTTTTTTTAAATTGGACATAATTCTCAAGCACAAAACTTGCCTTTACAATTCGGCTGTCGTCCGTGAACAGTGGTGCCCTGAATGTGTTTGCCGCTCGGTGTGAAACACCAACAAAATCCCAAGCCGGCATGACACTGCACTTGGGAGAAACTGCCGTCGGCCTCGCACTGGGGGATGAACACCCCTGCCGCTGGTTTTCGAGCACGCGCTTGGGCTTCCCGCCTCTCTAAGTGACACTTGGACCAACCGGATACAGAGACTCTCGCTGAGAAAGGAGGAGAATCCAATTAATTACAATGATCAGCTGTGCCGACGACTGTCCACAGGCAAGGATCTCTTGCGACACCTCTTTCTTTTTTTAAAAAAAAAAAATGTTTTTCTCTCTTCTTTTTCGTTTAAAAAAAAAAAAAAATCAATATTTCGATTATTTTTTACATCGTCATCAGCAAATGCATCATCATCATCATCATAAACCTAATTTTTGAAAAAAAAATTGATTCTTTTTGTCAAAGCGTTTAAAAATGTTTTAAGATCGACAAAGAATATATGAACATCTAGCAAAAAGAAAAACAAAGTGCTAGGAGTGTAATTATATATATATATATATATATATATATATATCATGTAATTTGAAATAGGTATATTTGGGCTACAACTTTTCATTCAAACAGATCTAGTTAAAAGTTATAAGATAAATTATAAATCTTACTCTTAATATTCATTGGATATAATTATATATAAGTGCGTCTAAAAAGTATCGAGATTTTTTGTACTTTTTGACACACCTTCTATTGTGAAAAAAAAGTTCCATTCATTATTTTTTTCAGAATACAAAAAATCTCGATACTTTTTAGACACACATTATATGAGTGCAAAAAAAGTACCAAGTTTAAACTTGGTACTTTTTATTTACCAAGCTGTATTTACCAAGATAGAAATGAAGAATGAATGGAACTTTTTTTTTTCAGAAAACAAGGTGTGTCAAAAAGTACAAAAAGTCTCTATACTTTTTTGACACACCTTATATAATTTTTGAGTATTTGATAATAATACAATGGAATTTCGGTTCCCGAACTAGTCTGAACTCGAACAATTAAGAGTTCGAACAAAACATTTGATTAATAAAAGCCTCAGATGTCGAACAAATTTTCGGACTTCGAACACACGAGTTAAGCCGATGAAAACGGAGGTCGCAGGAATGACTTGTTGCTGTGCAAATTCTTCGCTTCATTTGTGTTTACTCCCTATTTTACGGCTCCGTTAACCCTTATTCATAGATCCCAAGATCCATGGCAGCAGTGATACTACCAGAAAGGGAAAGAGGAAAGTTGGGAGATCAAAAACGTATAAATCCACTTTATACTATTTCTTATGGGAAATATTCTTTCAATTTTTAGACAAATCGGTTCTCGAACATAATTTCGAAACGAATTATGCTCGAGAAACCGAGGTTCCAAAACATAATTTCGAAACGAATTATGTTCGAGAAACTGAGGTTCCACAACATAATTTCGAAACTAATAATGCTCGAAAACCGAGGTTCCACAACATAATTTTGAAACGAATAATGTTCGAAAACCGAGGTTCCACAACATAATTTTGAAACGAATCATGTTCGAAAACCGAGGTTCCACTACATAATTTTGAAACGAATTAAGTTCGAAAACCGAGGTTCCACTACATAATTTCGAAACGAATTAAGTTCGAAAACCGAGGTTCCACTACATAATTTTGAAACGAATTATGTTCGAAAACGTTCCACTGTACATGATACATGGATATACATCCCAATAGATAATAATTGAATAAGATTTATACTCTATTCTATTATTTTTAACCAAATTTGTTTGAATGAAAAGATGCTACCCAAATATACGTATGTCAAATTACATGATCATCGATAGTTTAACTGCCACCATTACAATATATATATATATATATATATATATATATATATATATATATATAAGCTAGGATATCATAGACACAGAGACAATGCCGCTTCGTCTATTGATTGTATAGGATGTATATATATGTTTAAGTATTCAGTAGTTTTTTTGTAGATCGGGATCCAGATAGTGAAAATAATGTCATTTTTTACCCAAGCGCTTTCAACCATTGTTGGTTGCAGTGTTTGTTGGATGCAGGTTTGGTTCATTTCCTTCACATCTGGACCCCGATCTACGAAAAATGACTAGAAGACTTGAACGTCTATAGAAAGAAGAAATATTCCGTGTTCTTTAACAATAACTGTCTAAGTATACAATATATAATATATATATATATTATATTGTGTACAGAAATAACCTACTCGAGTTTCACCATAATGATCTTCAGGATTAAATCCACTGAATTAATATATTGATTAATTACTGCTAACTGTGGGAGTTCATGAACTCCCGCAGTTAGTTGTAATTATCAATATATTAATAAGATCCTTATGGTGAAACTCGAGTGGGTTATTTCTATACACACTCTAATAATAAATCTGCTCTACTTACGTATTGAGCACTTTATATTTGTTTATAACGCTGACTTATCTGAGTAGCACTTAGACCAACCCAATATTTTACCAGTAAGTCATTCCTATATATAATATATATATATATATATATATATAATATATATATATATATACATAATCCAAAAGTCCAGAGAAGAAATCTTCCTTACGACACAAGAGTTTTATTTTAAAAACCTGTCGCAGTTCGAGAGCTCAGTATGTGCTCTTAATATTAGAGTCACAGAGCAAATATATAAGTAAAGAAATAACAAAAGACTTAGAGATTTAGCATTATAGTCTATTTCAGGGAGCTTAGACAAATTGTCTAACTCTCCCGACTCATCATGAATGAGAGAGAGAAGGATTCATCATTCGCATCTGATGAGTCAGGAGAGTTAGACACTTTGTCTAAGCTCCCTGAAATAGACTATAATGGTAAATCTAAGTCTTTTGTGATTTCTTTACTTATATATAAATAAAAATCATGGAAAATCAGTGATAAAAACTGGTTTCATTTCCAAACGCTTTCGACGCGTTACTGTCAGTTGCACGGGCTATGCCTGATCGTCAGAATTGCAATACCATTTAGAATAGCGCCTATGCGACCATCATACAAAGACCACTGTTTGATGATCGCATAGATGTGAAATTGGCAGCCACCAAGCGCCGTGAACTGTGTATATGCAATCCTTATTTAGACTTACATATGCTCTATAACTGATATCGAGCCCTATTTTAACTATAGAAACCTGCCCTATTAATCATATATTGTACACCCATGAGGGTGCGCTAGAGATTTATCAGCCCAATCAAAACATTATCTTTGAGATTTGAGAAAAGATGTCCCAAACACTTGGATGAATACGTGGAACGTCATGTAAGCTTCTTGGCGTGCGGTCAACTCTTTCCTGGTCGGCATAGAATTTGCATGTCGTCTTTTTTTTTTTTCAAATATAAGAATAAACATTTATAAAAAATTAATAAGGTATTTATCCAACCCGTTCAAACGGGTAGGATGTGACACTGAAGTCGCAAGTAGGGGGCATCCAGCGATAATAGCTTGCTAACCCTTACACCACGATGGGGCGCCCTTCTTACCTAACCCCTTCAACCATGGATGTGATGCGAGACAAGTATGGGGGATCCATTTTTGATGGTTTTTGAAGTGTATGGAATTTACGAACTGACTGAAGTTAATATGCAGACTATTAATGCAGTAGTACCTCACCCTATGTCATTAATTAGTCCTGTCTAAAAACAACTTCAGTCGAAATAGCCATTATTTAGATGCAATTATCCGACCTAGGCCTAGCCTAGTCTAGTTTTTTTTTGTGTTAGATTACATAATCGGTAAATGTCGGTAAATTATGATGCCTCTCAGTCGGTAGAGCGTTCGGCTACAAACCACAAGGTTCCTAGTTCGATACCGGCCCTCGCCAACTCAGCGTATAAGTAGCACAGGGGTCTGTGCGGTAAAGTAAGTAGCTGATGGTAGGTGTGGCGAAAAAAACAATTTCATTGGACTAGCGCTTGTGAAAAGGGGATAAACTCCCTCGCTGTATAGCTCATACCGACATTAGGCCGCCGACGACGACATACTTTTGTTTGCCGGTAGCCTAGCCTAGTTTTTTTTTTTATTAGCTTACGTAATCGGTATAGTTGGTAAATTATGAAGCCTACTGGTAGCCTAGTTTTTTTTATATGTTAGCCTACGTAATTGGTATATTTCGGTAAATTATAAGCGTAAACAATCGATACAACCCGGAATTAACGGTACCATATGGTATGTATGATACAGCTATTTTTACTGACAACGTAAATATTCTAATATTTTATATAGCTTTTAAGATTTCAATGTTTTTGAACGTAACTGACGATAGTTATAGCGAAACAATAACTTTTAACAGCTAAATTGATTGTTTAAAATTTTGACAGTTTTATTTACAAACCAAATTTGAATTATTGAAGTTTATGGGATTGTTTGATAACTACAGACTGGTTGAACACTCTCACACACAATATTATATACACACACAGATGAGTACATGCATACACACTCACACACAAATACATTTATACACACATACAAATACATTTATACATATTTACACACACATGTATATACACAAATTTATTTACACATTATATATATATATATATATATATATATATATATATATATATATATTGTGCACACAACCACTTACATACGCATATACTTGAACCTACTGAAACCGATAATATGTGCATGTATGTGTACTCACAAGTCCAAAAGAAAATGTGTTCAAACGCAGGACACATTTTGGTATGAATAAAACTAGTGTTAGCTCTTCAAAATGGGATAAAGGATCAAAATGAAATAGATACCTGGAACAACTAAAATACTCACTAAAAAAGAAAAAAAAAAAAAAAGTATAGGCTTCGACGGGAGCAATATACATCGGGTAAATCCGAATATACAAAATTTCATTTAACTTCATGTGCCCTGGTAGTTCGACCCTGAGTCGCAACCTTCTAGCACCCATATGATAAAAAGGAGGAGGTGTTTGCCATAATAGTAATTTGAAGTATTTTCACCATAGCATATCGAGCAATAGGTACTGCTATCCAATGGTGGGCAAGATAAGATTTAGAAAGTATTAACTTAAATTTACCCAGACACTATATAACCCGGGCAACGTTAAAAGGAAAAAAATGACTTGATAGTTACCATTTTCTTAGAAAAAAAAGAAAAAAGAAAAAAGATGACACTGATCCGATTTCTCGTCTAAATTGCTCTTAAAACCTTGCCATATATTGGTTGGTTGGATTTTACGACATGTCAACCATTGTTGGGTTATTTTATGCCGAAAATGTTTGTCAGGAAGACCTAACAAAAATAGAGTAGCTCCCCTTTGATCAGTAGGGGACTGATGGGAAACCAGGAAATGGGGTTTCCGCCATGTTACTTTTGGATTGGGTTTGGTTGCAAGTGGACGCAACAAACGTGCACGGTTGAACTAGTTAAGTCACTTTTAGGGTAGAAACATTCTCGACCCTGTGTTAAATACACCCTTGTTAATTTTCCCAACAACCTGGTCTTGCATTATCATTTCAGTCTTCCATATTTCATCTGTATGTAAAAACAATGTTTTGTTTTATTTATTCTCAATTCTTTAACATGTTTTAAAAAATAATGTTTGATCCATTTAACCCAGAGATGGGACCCTAACATGTACTACCACTCCAGGTTAGAGTAGACCTGGGAGTAATGGTGACTCCACACTCCCCGAAAGTCCTGAGATTGCACCTCACCACTAGATGAAGTTTAACATCATAGTAAGGACACTAAGACCCCAGCCACTGCCTTCTAGTACAGAAATGGTTAGGGGTTTGCCATAAGAGCAATAGAGACGGTACAATCACATAGGTCCTGGGACTTGATGTCACCAACCAATACATCGGAGGCCTCTTCACAACGACCTGTCAAACCCAACTAAAACTAAAAGGATGCAGTAAGATCATATCCAGGAGTCCCTGTGTTTTTCTTTTTTTCTTCCCTCACAATTTCAAGCTAACTATAAATACATTTCAATAGTTTCTTAGAAACTAATTACACATGATAGTTCACAAGGTAGGAGTTAGACGGCTTTAGTTGTTTCTCAGGATCATAAATAAAAAGTAAAGTCGTCAGGGTGGCCTAAATCTCCTTTTCACAAGCGCTAGACCAAGGACATTGTTTAGGCGTCTGATGTGGATCACCACACCTACCATCAGCTCCTTCACCGCACAGATCCCTGTGCTACTCATACGCTAAGTTGGCGAGGGCCGGTATCTAACTAGGAAATTTGTAGTTTCTAGCTGAACGCTCTATCAACTGAGCTAAAACGGCCCTTCCTCATAAAACGTGTCAATTTATTAGTGCCACACCTACCATCAGCTCCTTTACCGCACAGATACCTGTGCTACTCATACGCTGAGTTGGCGAGGGCCGGTATCTAACTAGGAAATTCAACTGAGCTAAAACGGCCCTTACTCATAGAACGTGTCAATTTATTAAGAAACTTTAGTTGGGATCCATCAAATTTCTTGAGACTTGTCCAAAGCAAATATGTGCGTCCCAGAATGCACTAAATAAAAAAAACTATCTGCATCACTGTCTATCTATCGCTTAATGGTCTTATTTTTTAAGGTATAACAATTTACTGAACACCGCTTCTACAAAACAAAACGGTCGAGAAAGTACAAGAGTGCGAAGTTTTGTACATAATTCTGATTTTAATTATTATATATTAATGATTTGAAGGCCAATACAATGCACATGAAAAATAAAACAAAAAGATCTCTTTTTGTCTTATCGATTTCAAAGTACACTTTATCTTCAGAGACGATTTTCGGAAATGGACGCGTTTTTTTTTTGTCGTTATTTTTTTTTTGAATGTTATAAACATTATTTCAATATTTTAGTTCACTTTAAAAAAAATCATGATAAGGTGTTTGTTTTGATAGATGAATGGCTAAGCGTAGTCGCTTAATTTTCTCCCTGACTTGTATTATTTTAGATGAAGTACACTTGTTATACATTATTACTTTATGGCCATCGTTGTGTAATGGTTAGCACACTAGTCTCGCTGATCCATTACTAGTGACTAGGAAGTTCGATCCTCGCTGGATGTCCCATACTTGCGACATTGTGTCACAAACTCTAATCCTCTTCAGATCTGTCTATCCATCTCTACCGTTTCCAGTATCTATCTATCTATCATCTCTACCGTTTCCAGATCTATCTATCTATCCATCTCTACCGTTTCCAGATCTATCTATCTATCCATCTCTACCGTTTCCAGATCTATCTATCTATCCATCTATCTTTCCAGATCTATCTATCCATCCATCTCTATCTATCTATCTATCCATCTCTACCGTTTCCAGATCTATCTATCTATCTATATCTATCCATCTCTACCGTTTCCAGATCTATCTATCTATCTATCCATCTCTACCGTTTCCAGATCTATCTATCTATCTATCCATCTCTACCGTTTCCAGATCTATCTATCTATCATCTATACCTTTCCAGATCTATCTATCCATCTATCCCATCTATCTATACCTTTTCCAGATCCATCTATCCATCTATCTATACCTTTTCCAGATCCATCTATCCATCTATACCTTTTCCAGATCCATCTATCCATCTATCTATACCTTTCCAGATCCATCTATACCTTTTCCAGGTCCATCTCCATCTATACCTTTTCCAGGTCCATCTATCTATACCTTTTCCAGATCCATCTATCTATACCTTTTCCAGATCCATCTATCCATACCTTTTCCAGATCCATCTATCCATACCTTTTCCAGATCCATCTATATCTACCTTTTTAGACCTCCTTCTCACTAGCATTAGACAAAGGAGGTTGTTTTATTGTCGGGAGTACCATCAGTTCTCCACTTTACCGCACAGATTCAATCTATGTAATAAAGTCGGGAGCTAATCGTAGTTGTGGCGCTACATCTCAGACACAAAAACAATTTCCTCGTCTAACGCTAGGGAAAAGGGTAAACTCCCTCGCTGCCCGGTTGATTCCGGCAATGGGTCACTCCGCCGACTTACCTACTTTACTATAGGGTTTCAAAAAATTCCCAATAATATTCATTTGTTTACAGTTCTATAGATTCTTCATACAAATAATTTGCACACAGTTATATGGTTTCAAGTAACTAATACTAACCTTAGTAAACAATTAAACAATTATAGCTCAAGTAACTAATAATAAAATAACTTAGTAAACAATTATAGCTTCAAGTAACTAATAATAATACTAATCCTTAGTAAACAATTATTTGCTTCAAGTAACTAATAATAATACTAATCCTTAGTAAACAATTTTGCTTCAAGTAACTAATAATAATACTAATCCTTAGTAAACAATTATTACTTCAAGTAACTAATAATAATACTAATCCTTAGTAAACAATTATTGCTTCAAGTAACAAGTAACTAATAATAATACTAATCCTTAGTAAACAATTATAGCTTCAAGTAACTATTCTTAATTACAAATAATTTAAGATATCAAGTATTCCTATTCAAGACCAGTAATTTTTAAACAGATTGATGTGACCAATAAATGGGCCGAACGAGTACTACCACTCCGGGTCAGAGTGGATTAATGGCAATGTAGAGATACTCCACCCTCCCCAGAGCTCCAGAAGTAGACCTTCGCATCAGATGCAGTTTGAGGTGATATCCAGGACACTCCTTTTAGTTGGTTGGATTTTACGGCATGTCAACCCAAGGGTCAAAGTAGAGTGTAGCATGTCAGACTTCTCAATCACCAGAATTCCGTCCTTATGTATCGCGGGTCGCCACCCACGACCAACACGTGGCCCCATCGGGGGGGGGGGCTTTACCCCACTGCAGTAGTGCAGTTGGTGTATTCGACACCCCTTTTTGGGGAGGGGGTCTTACCCCATTGCAGTGGCGCATTCGCCGTATTCTATACCCCTTCTGGGTCTTACCCAACTGCAGTAGTTGTAGTCGGTGTATTCTACACTACCTCTGAGTGAGGGTCTTAGAATATTCTAAGTTTTCGTTGAAAAAATAAAAATGGGTTAAAGCGTTATAGAATGACCTCTGGTTATTTCTTGAAATAAATTCGTCTAAGCCAATTTGTTTTCCTTGACAACTATCGTTGACTCCGAATTTACAACTCTCATTTCGTCGGATATAGTCAGCCTATCCAAAGTTCCGACAACTGGGCGTAAAGGACATCATTGGATTACAGCCCACCGAGAAAAAAAAATATATATTCATTCAATTCAACTAATACAAATGAAAAGTCTGTCTAACCATTGGTTTCTGAATATCACTTTTTCGGAAAAGTGATATTCAGAAACCAATGGTTAGACAGACTTTTCATTTTTATTAGTTAAATTGAATAAAAAAATAAATACAGTTCTTACAGAAATAATTGAGCCCTCTATAATCTTTTCTCCAATAATAATAAAAATTTAATAATATATATATATATATATATATATATATATATATATATATATTGTAGGCAAGTGTTATTGAACAACACGGAACCTTTCTTTTTCATTATTTGGATTTTTTCTGGCAAAATCCAAACAATGAAAAAGAAATGTTCAGTGTTGTTTAATAACAATTGCCTATAAAATAACTTGCTGCCAAAATATACAACATTTAAATAAATAAATAAATAAATAAATATATATATATATTAAATGTTAAATTTACAAATGAGTTTATCTTGTCTTTCCTTCTGTTTATTCAGTGTTAGTATATCACGGATATACTCTGTTGGATTTTGTGTAAAGTATTCAACTCTGTTACAAGATGAATGCAAGACTAAAAGTAGAGTTTTGTAGGTGGTTATATGGAGCTTTGGATTGTTCCATCATGAACTCAGGCAAGTTCATTTCCTGAGTTCTGATTGGCTGTTGGATTTCAGGGTGAGTAAGAACATGGATAAGTACCCACTCTTCAGCCATTACTTTGCATTATGCCAGCAGCATTCAAGGACTGTATTTAAGTTACAGCTTGCCTGTTTGTTTTTGTCTACTAACTCGACGGTAGTTAGAACCCCACTGCGACGGTGAATATCATATGGTTTTTATATCTGGAGGATAACTTCTACATACTCATTGTCTTATAGAACCTAAATAATGAGAATAAAATCGTCTATTTTTTCCCCTATAAATAGTTTGACAAAACTTTGGAAAAGAGAAACAACGAGATCTCACAGGACTTGTTAATTCAACCTAGCAATTGCTAATTACTGTGTTCACTTTCTATCTTTGCTTAGTAAACCTTTTTCTCTATCATCAATACTCGTTGTGCTTCTTCCTATTATCTCTGTTAACTCTGATACGCGAGTTACAATACTAATGCTGATATTAATCCTTGAACAATAAGGACTCGACTTCCCAATAGCTCTACAAAGAATTAACCCTTACACAGCCAAGCTAATGAGTTATAGCTGTTATTGCGTCCGATTTCTATCAAATCTCGTGGGATAAAAATAAATCTCGTTCGAGCAGGATGTCGACGGCGGTACAATTGGAAAAAAGAGAGAAAGTGAGCGATAAAATAAAAAAGGTGGGTGGGGGAACGGGATGGGAGAAAAATTCAATGATTTTTATTGAATCATCCGGAATTATTTAATTATATTTGTTTTTATTTTTTATTTTTTTTCAGTAGGTCCTCACAGACGAGGAAAGACAGCAAGGATTCTTACCTTATGGACAGTGAAAAGACAAAGCTTACCAAAACTACTGTCCAAATTAATTATCCAGAGTCTACAAGCATTAACACAAATAAAAAACAACAACAAACAAAAATAAATAAATAAATAGGCTACAGTCTTGGCGGTATATAATCTTACTGAAGAAGAAAAAAAAAGGAAGTTTGATCATTTCCCTGTCTGACACCAAAAATCACTTTTTCCCGAAAATTCTTGCTGATTTAAAATTAACATATATATATATATGCTAAATAAAATATCAGTGGTCTGAAGAAGCTCGTGGGCATACTCGCGAGTGGAAATGGTTCATAACCACGATACCCATGGTATTTAAGGCCTTTTATTCCCAAATATATATATTATTGAGGGTTATCATAGTGATCACCACTTCAATGGATGGAATGAAATGAATAAAAAATGTTTATTAGTAAAACAAGGGCCCTTTCGTCCGGTGCAGACAAATTCGGCCTAAGCACTCACTTATTTTATTAGGTGAACGGCTTGGGCCTGGTGCGACTTGATGGGGGTTTCTTAGTTTTGTTTTCGTCCTCCCCCTTTTGTCAAACCGTTTCCATATTCATTCATGTCAGATAATTTGTTTACAACTTGACTTAATCGATTCCGGGTGTATAACTTGAAAAGCACCGGACGAAAGGGCCCTTGTTTTACTAATGAACATTTTTTATTCCTTTCATTCCATCCATTGAAGTGGTGATCACTATGATAACCCTCTATATATTATATAAATTTGCCTGTACCAAAAATGTATTTATTTAATATATATATATATATATATATATTACATAGAAGTGCGTGAAACTCTAAGTAGCAGTTTTAGTAGTTTTTGTTAAGTGATTAGATTAGCCCTATCGCTTTCATATAGAACGTTTTTTGTTCTTTTTTATAAACTTAATCTAATCTTTTAACTGACAGTATTGTGTATAGTCATCCACAGACGCGTGTTTCGACTTATCAAGTCGAATCAGTGTGGATAGACATTTGTGAACTACCTACAGCCGGGATAGAAACCCGATCGATTCAGCATCAGACGGACAGCTTAACCGCTCGGCTATCATCACCCACAGAATGCGAAATAGTTTCTACTTACAAGTGCTTGGGTTGAGAATCGCATAGGTGAAGAACTGTCCGTAACCAAGTACCGTTGAATACCCTAATTTACATGCTCTATATATGATATTGAGCACAATTTACTTATAAATATAGTAAACTATATTTCTCATATATATATGTATATATATGGTTTAAAAATCGCATTGGTGAGAAACTTCCAGTAACTACGCTATATTTTAACAAAGAAGCGCGTGGTGTAATGGTTAAAGTCATGGGAAATGGACTCGTCGCCCCGAGTTCAAATCCTGGACGTGGTAATTGCATTTCACTTAGCGCTAATACCCTTGGGAAAGGTATGAATTCTACTCTCCCTCCAGCTATGGATAAATAGCAGGGCAGACTGGGCTCTTTAACCATGGCTAGGTAACCAGTCTAGGAAAAGGAAAACTCTAAACTCAAACCTGTTGATCTCCGCTTAAGAAATTGACCTTGTGTCGTATCCTGCTCGTGCGGAGGAGTGGGTAAATATATATATTTTAACAAAAAATTACTGTCAGTTAATTAATAGTAAAATCTATGAGTGTTCGATATTCTATTAATTATATAATTAGAGCAGATTTTTACCGTTACTTAAAGTTCCACGCTTTGAAGTAAATGCGGGTAATAAAAAAAAATATGCATTTTTTTTAGAAGTGTGTTTTATCATTTTATAATTATATATAACAAAAAGAGGGTTTTGTTTTTCGAGCTTCATATCAAAAGTTGTTTTTTCTTTTATCTAATTTCTTGTTTGGTCGAGACCAAAGATAGACTACACTAGACAGAGAAATGACCACAATAAAAAAAATAATTAAAAAAATACGCCACAAGACAAAACAGCAACAAAACAAAAAAAAATGTTAAAGAAAATATGCAACGTGGCTTAGGGTACTTAATAATTAAAGCACATACAAACAGCGAACACAAAAAAAAGTTTAATATAGAAAATAAAGACGGCTCTTCAAACAAGCAAAGTAAGTCAATGATACAGACTGTTTAGAGAAGAAAGAGTTGCATATATATAAGTTGAAAAGGGATTTAAATCCGACGATATATTGAAAGGAAAAATAAAGGAAAGAAAATGTTGAATGGATAAAATAGATTTACTAACACGTGTTTTGGCCAAGAGTTTGTTCATGTACACATGTGTTCTATTTATCATTATTTTGCTAAAATTATATCTAAAGACTTCAATATACAACACAAAGTTTCATAATTTAAATCCCAAATCACTTACCCATGCCTCAACACCTCCTGTTTCCTTTTCTCTATGGCTTAAAATTTTCTCCGACTTATATAAACTAAATTTGACTATTTATTTTATTTTGTCTATTTGTATAATTTTAGTAAAATAATAAATATAATACATGTGTACATGAACAAACTCCTGGCCGAAACACGTGTTTGTAAATCTACTTTATCCATTCAACACTTTCTTTCCTTTATTTTTCCTTTCATATATATATATGACTTACCGGGAAATAGGATATCGAGTAATCGCAATATCGACGGTCGATACAAATATTAACCGAATAAGTCAGGGTTATAAAGAATATAAAAAGTGCTCAATACATGAGTAGAGCGGATTTAGTATTAAGGTATATATAGAAAATTGCATGTAATTAATACCTTGATTGATTAATTACAATTAACCCTGAAGATCCTTCATGGTGAAACTCGAGTAGGTTATTTCTATATACACCTTAATTATACACCGATTATAATAATGATATTAGTAATAGTAGTAGCGGAAAAGAGTTAAGGGTCTACCATGGTTTCAATCCAAATGATTCTATCAGGACTTACCGAAGTCGATGTAATGCCTTAAACTGTTTAACTAAGGAATTACATCGACTTAGTTAAGTATTGGGTAAGGTCCTGGTGAAATCATTTGGATTGAAACTCTTTTTCTCTACTATTATTAATAATATTATTATTGCTCTGTTTTTAATATATTGAACACTTGGATAATTTACTGCAATGGAAAAAGTTAAAGCAGCAATTGGATAATATATATATATATATATAATATATATATATATATATATAATATAATGAAATTATTGACACTGACGGTACAAAGTTTTATAGAGAAACACACACAAAAAAGTTTACCATTAAGGTTTTCAGTAGCACCAAGTGGAAAACATGATGTTGTTTAGTTGGATTTTACGGCGTGTCAACACTTTTTGGGTTATTTTATACCGAAGGCATATTCATTCTTGTTGGGTATTCAATTTTTAAAATATATTTTAAAAAGTCTATTTAACCCATAAATGGAAGCCGAACAGTTACTACCACTCCGAGCCAGAGTGGACCTGGGAGTAATAACAATGATGGCGTACACCACTTATAGCTATAAAAAAAAAAATTGGAACTTCCCCACAAGCTGCAGTTTAACGTAATACCGAGTACACTAAGAACCTCAGTCACCACCTTCTACCACACATGATAAAAAGGGCCGGTGGGGGGGTTGCCATAAAAGCAATACAGTCAATAATATGTGCTAGGGCTTGGCGTTCAATTTCGGACTAATATCCTTGGGGAATCTATGAACCTCTCACCCGGCCTTCGGGTCGGGGGTTTAGTGTGCTTCGGCCACTGGACCAGAATGTTGTAATAATAGCGTCGATCCCAAGGGACCATCCCCCCAGGCAACACCTGCCCCCTCGATTTAAAGGGGCAGGGCTCGGTTTATTGTCCAGTGCCTGAGGCGCCTCCCTCCTTGAGGGGGAATGCCGACGGGATACACGCAATTTTTCACCCGCCATCCCATGAACTTCGGTTTCTGGGTGGATCCCACGTTAATAGGACCTTTGTGCCTGACCTGGTACGAGTGGGGTACTAGGAAAATACAAACCTCTCATCCGCCCAGCAATGGGTTAAATACAACCACTACTTTTTTTTAAACAATAGATCCCTAATTAGGACGGAGCCTATTATCGTAGTGACCACCCCCAATCGGATTTAACAGGTTTGAATTCAGAGTTCTTCTCATAGACTGGTTGCCAAACCAAGGTTAAAGGGCACAGTCTGTCCTACTATTTACCTATAGCTGTAGGGAGAGTAGTTGGATTCATACCTTTCCCAAGGGTATTAGCGCTATGTGAACTGTAGCTTCGTCCAAGATTTGAACTCGGCTCGACGAGTCCATTTCCGACGACTCTACTCATTACACCACGCACCTCGAACTATTCTTCTTCTACAATAAGTCTTCTTAGGTCAGACACTACACAATATATTTCTTTCTCTTCCAGTCATATCACAACCAAAAATTTGATTTTACTTTCTTTTTCGCACACCACACCCATGGACAAATGAATATAGACATTTAGAAAAATAAATAAAACTGTGACGGTTGTTTTACGTTTGTCTTCGCCTGCATAATTAGCGTTTCTTGATAAACTGTTATGTATTAGGCTAATCTCTGCCATTCGTATCTGCTATCATCGTCAATATACATACAAGCCAGACCAATATTACGGTGATATGTTCCCCCTAAATCTGTGATACGGCTCCCCACGGTCTGTTTCATGTAAATGTTCTACAAAGTTGGCTTTGGCATGAAATAACCCATGAAGATTGATTTGTCATTAAAATACAAAGAAACTATATTAAACCATATAAGTGCAAAACCTGAAACACTGGTTCCTTGGAGAAGGCTCTACTGACTGAGCCAAACCGGTCTTAGAGACGAAGCTTGGTTGGTGGGTAGGATTGTATGGCATGTCAACCAATGCTGGGCTATTTTATGCCAAAGACATTTTGTTTTATTCATTCTTGAGTATTCAACAATTTTAAAACTAATTTTTCCATTTAACCCTTAGATGGGACCCTAACATGTACTACCACTCCGGGCCTGGTTGGACCTGAGAGTAACGCCGATGAAGGGGTACTCCACACTCACCAGAGCTCCAAAACGGAAACCTCATCATTAAGGTACTCTTGAACTTAAAGTGACTAAATTCCTACCATAAAATTTTTACTTGGGCATTATTTAAAATGAGCTTGATTGTTATTAAAAATACATTATGATATTTTGAAGTTAAAATCGCGAATTATAATGGGTTTGAAAAGCGTCGTGTTATCTCCGTGAAAATTACGTTGAATCAAAGACGGCTGCCGTTGTTTACAAGCTTCTTCTCGGAAAAAGAACAAAGGGACTTAATTCTCATTTAAGTCTTAAAAGGACTTAACTCTCAAAGCAATGAGATTTAAGTCTCTTTGTTATTTTTCCGAGAAGATGTGATCTTCAGACCAAAATTCAAATAGTAATCAGGTGTTCACTCCATATCCATGCTACCAGAACTCATATATACATATATATACATATATTATTGCACATTTTCATATATTCTTGTATATCTACTTCTGTTCATATCTATCAATCTATCTCTGTTATATATGACTTGCTGCTGTTGAAAACCTCAGAGATGCTGATAGGTACGTCCCTGACGCACAAAAGTCTAAAAGGACGCAGTAAAATCATATACATGCGTTCCAGTGTTTTTCTTTCCTCACCATTGCAAACTAACTGTAAATACATTTCAATAGTTTCTTAGAAATGAATTACAAAGGATAGGTTATAAAGTAGGCTTTAGTTATTTCCCCAGATCATTAATAAAAACCCTTCAATTTATTAAGAAACCTTAGGTGGGACCCATCAAATTTCCCGGGGACTCCTTCAAAGCAAATACGTGCATCACACACACACACATTATTGCACATATTCATATATTCTTCTATATCTGTTCATATTTATCAATCCATCTGTTATATCTGACAGACAATAGATTTTCTTGGTATTTTTTACCTGTATGATGAGATATTTCATAAGTTCATATTCTATTCAAATAAAGTCCTAATATTGTAATCTGAGTCCTTCTGCTTAGTTATAATGAACTAACCATCAGCTTCAGTGTGTGTATGCTATATATATATATATATATATATATATATATATATTCAAACAAATTTGGTTAAAGATAATGGAATCCTTATTGTTTTGGAGTTTTGTCTTAAGATTTCTCAGAATTTTTTTGATGTTATTATCTTGAAAGTCATTAATAAGTTGTCCGTAAGAGTTATTATTAGTAAACCAAGTACTTTCAGTTCTTTTCTGAACCATTATCAAAGCTGTTTATTATTAGTCTTAACTATTGTTTTGTTTTTGTTGCTAAGGTGACACTAAATAATTCTGGCACATGAGTAGCACAAAAAGTATGTCTCTACATAGTTTTACCGTACCAGATATTTTAATACCAATTTTTTAGTTGAAGGTCTCGAGATTTTGCTATAAGGGTTGAAAGTTATCATAGACAATTTTAACTCGTTGAAAGCCTTAATAATCTTCAAGTGTTTCATCTCAAACTGTGCACCGTTAGCGTCAATATGTTGAATAGTTTGTTTTGTTTTTTGTTATTTTCGGAACTCTTTCTTTTATAGACATTTTGTATTTTTCGTGGAAGCAATACAGAATAATAAGAATATAAGGTAACATACTTACGTGACAAATAACACCTTGAAAGCATTTAAAAAAACAAAAACTGGGACCGTGGTTAAAAAAAGAAAAAAAAGAAAGAAAAAAAGAAAGTATGGGGAGGGGTTCTACTGACTTTTAAAAATCTCCAGGTTTCAGGCCATAAGTCCCAATCTGTTGGTAATGAAGGGGTACTCCACACTTTCCAGAATTGGAATATTACCACTCAAATCTTTTTTAAAACTCATCTTAACACATAGAGGAGACCCTAATACAGTTTTTCAACCTTTGTCATCTCACAGCATAGTGAGCTGGGCAATGAATTGATCGAGGTACACCATCAGTATATAAACAATTATTTCATCATTTAAATTTTAAAAGAAAAGGAATAGAGAAAAGGTGCTACAAGTGTAAAAGAAAACGTAATTTTATTTCTAAAGGTATATTTTTAATCAATTAGAACAAAAAATATTAATAATAGTAATATTAATAATAGTAATAGAATAAAAATATAAGAGAAAAAATATAAGAGGATGATCAACCGCCCTCAACACTCACGACACACCCACGAAAGCTTCACGTTACACTAGTGTACCGCGGCACACCGGTTGAGAAACTCGGCCCTAACAGGTACTACCACTCCGGGTACGAGTAGACCTGGGAGTAATGGCAATGAAGGTGTACTCCATACTCCCCAAAGCTCCAGTATTGGAGCCTCACAACCAGATGCAGTTTAACTTAATACCCAAGACATTAAGACCCTTAACCACCGTCTTCTAGCACATATAGGAT
Organism: Doryteuthis pealeii; assembly: GCA_023376005.1. NCBI lineage: Eukaryota > Metazoa > Mollusca > Cephalopoda > Myopsida > Loliginidae > Doryteuthis > Doryteuthis pealeii. The sequence goes on along the minus strand of CM042167.1, from coordinate 67,701,964 downwards.
AAAAATGGTTGAGTCATTTGCTATGAGAGAGATAGGGTTGAGACAATTATATAGGTGCTAAGGCTTGATGTAACCAGTCGATTCATCTGTGAGGGCCTCTGAGAGGTAGTCTAGCCAAAGTCTGGGCTAAAGCGGAGTGTTGCATATCATTGACTACTTAGACACAAGGATGCCGTCCTTAAGCACCATGAGTCACCACACACGGTTAACATGTGGTAAAATTAATGGAAGGTTGAACATCATTTAATTTATCGATAATTTTTGTTAGAGTTTCTGGGTAAATAAATAGTATACTATCAATGTAACAGAAAAATATTCACCGGTAAGTCACCTTTTCCTCATATATATATATGTGTGTGTGTGTATATACAGGGTGTCTTAAAATAATGTATACACTCTTTTAATAATAATAGTAAATAATACGTTTACAATCTTATTTACAAATCAAAATACATAAATTGAATAAGTTATAACGATTCAAAGAGTGTATACATTATTTTGGAACACCCTATATATATATATATATATATATATATAATATATTATGGACTCTCTCGTCGATTTCGACGCATGAGGGTTCATACAATGAACAGCCCACACAGTGATTTGTTTATAGTGGTAAAGGCTTGTGTTGTACCATCCACACTTTTTTGCACAGTCGATAGTAAAGAATTAGTGCACGAATGCCACAAACCCAATCAACGACTGACCTCAGGAATTTTGAATTCAGAGTTTTCCCCTCTCATAGACTGGTTACCTACCCAAGGTTAGAGCCCAGTCTGCCCTACTATTTATATATATATATATATATATATATATATATATATATATATATATATAAAATGGTAAATATACTTGAAGGGACCTTTTCTAAAAATTCTAAAAAGAGACAAACAAAAACATCGCTAAGAGGAGATTCCTTTTTAAGGTATAACAATGAAATTCCCTCACCAATCAACCAATCTATCTATCTATTTATCCATCTATCATTCTACCTATCTAAGTCTATTTTCATCCATCTTACGTAACATGTCTCCCCCCCCGCCCTGTGCCTTGTTTCCCCCCTTTTTTCAACCAACCCCCCATTGGTCCTTGTATATATGCATTCATGTGTATGTACGTGCTCTTGTGTGTGTTTGCGCATGTGTGAACGTGGGCGTGTACGTGGATATGTGGGAGCGCGTATATGTGTATATATGTGCATTATATATATATATATATATATAATATATATATATATGTGAGGAAAGAAATGTAGATGGATAAAAATGAATTTAATCGATATCACTTTTAGCCGATATCACTTACACATGTGTTTCGGTCTGTTTATCAAAATGTATACGGATTTACGTTATTATTATAATAAAAAAATCAGATGGAGTTGAAATGATGATGATAATAATAATAGGAAAAATGCATAAAATGTTCCGTACACAGAGAGATTTTGCCGACCTTCATCAGAGTGGTATTTTTAATTTACTGAACACTGTTCCAAATGGACGCAACCAAAAACAAAACGAAAGTGAAACGGTCGAGTTGGTTTGGTTTGTTTTACGGCATATCAACCTCAGTGGGTCATTTAATGCCAACAAAGTTTGGAAATAAATTCATTCTTAATGGATACACAATTTTTTATTAACACATTTTTCTTTTTAACACATAGATGGGACCCTATCAGGTATTACTACTCCGGGTCAGAGTGGATTAGGGAGCAATGGTGATGAAGGGGTGCTTCACATACCCCAAACCTCCAAAACTGAAACCTCACCATCAGATAGAGTTTAACGTCATTCCCAAGACATGAAGACCCCTCAGCCACCGCCTTCTAGCACATATATGATAAAATGGGTTAGGGCAATCATATAGGTGCTAGGGCTTAACGCCGGTTGATCGGAGGAGGTCTCTCCGATCGCCCTAGCCCAAGTAAGTGTCTACGTGGTGTGTTGCATGTCATAGACTGCACATCCATCAAAAGTCCGTCCTTAAGTATCACGACCAACAGGTGGTACCATTGAAGGTGTCTTACCACTCTGCAGAGGTGCAGTTGGTGTATTCTAAAGCCCCTGATGACAGGGCTCGAAACCGTCGAGGAAGTTCAAGAGTGTCGATTTTTTGTTGTTGTTCTAAAAACCGGTGTGCGTTTGTTTAATATTCATTTTGTGGGAAACTTCTTATTAAACAATAATTAGTTAGCAAGCCATATACGTAGTCTGGTGCTCCAATATTGTGCCCTTGTGCCACACACCATGTATCGCTGACAATGCAATAAAGAAGCCTGAACTCGCACTTAAAGAAAAAAAAAAAAAAAAGAATCACATAAATAATTTTTATTTGTTTTTTCACGTTTTCTCTTCAGCGTCGTCGAACTCTACGGCCTCGCCTCACGGCCTTACCCCAGCTTCAAATCAAACGCCCATTTTTGTAAGGTTTTTTTTTTCTGGGCGAGAAACAAGTTGATAACAGCACGTGGCACGTGAAAAGGTTTTGATAAGGACTCGGGTGGGAAGTGGCCGGGTGGAGATTTTATATATATATATATATATAAAAAAGAGAGAGAGAGAGAGAGAGAGAGAGGAGAGAGAGAGAGAGAGAGAGAGAGAGAGAGAGAGA
>CM042167.1:67651854-67694354 GCA_023376005.1 Doryteuthis pealeii | reverse complement strand
CAAAGGGGTCTAATAATAGATGAGAAAAACTTTCTATCAGGGACCCCACTCTCAAAAAGTGTTTTAATACTTTTGAAAGGGGTCCCTTGAAAATGATTTTTCATTTATCCCCCTCATTTCATTCATTTCAGCCATCCATTCATTTATTTTGACCATTAATTTCTAACTAATATATATATATATATATATATATATATATATATAATATATATATTATGAAAAGTGGATGACTTGTCGGGGAATACAAATTATCGAGTTAGCCGCAACTTCGACAGTCGATAATATAATTAACTGAATAAGTGGTGTAATAAAGAATATAAGAGTGCTCAATACGTTTGTAGAGCGGATCTAATAAAATTAGATAGTTGACCAACTCGAGTTTCATCATGTGGATCTTCATGATTAACTGGTATAAATTAAGAACAAAAGCGCTCTTTCTTAATTAAATACTCTTAATTCACTGAAGTTAACCCCGATGATCCTCATGATGAAATTCGAGTTGGTTATCTGACTAGAACATTTCATATATATATATATATATATATATAATGTTTTTTTATGAGAAAGTCAGTTAAACAGGAAACTAACATATATATTGTATCTGTTAGGCTTAGAATTTTTAATTTTATCATTGTTATCTGTCATAAATTTTGTGAATAACGAGAAAAATTTCTCTGGTTATTATATATATATATATATATATATATATATATATATATATATATATATATATATATATATATTCAGAGGATGTCTGTAATTTGTAAAACCCGTCTGATGAGACTAGAGCGCAAAAAAAATTTTTTAGTTTCTGGTTGAAATAAATTATAACGGGATGACGGTTTGTTAAGTTTTTCTATCTTTGAAAGTTTATATATTTCAAAAAATTGTCCTAGAAAATCAGCCTGGGTCTTATACGGTCAAGGGTCAGATTTTGGGTTACAAACATCAGCAAATGTAAACAAGATGACGATCGCTTTTATATCAACAACTCTTTCCCGCCCTGTCAACCGCGGCTGTAGCTCTGCAGAGAGTTAAGAGCCCTCCCCTAATGGGGCCACCTGTTGGACATGTGTGGCGAACCGTGATGCTCAAGGACGGGCCGGGCGGTTCAGCCGTACACCCCTTCACTACAGATTTCATTTACTCGTCACTGGAATTATGTTTGCCTCAAACTATCATTTCTTTGGCCTCATGAAAGAGGCTTTGAGAGGCAAACATTCCAGTGACGAGGAAGTGAAATCTGGAGTAATGAGGTGGCTCAAAGAATAGTCAACAGAATTTTACAGGACATGTTCTCATTCGAAGGTGGAAATATTGCTATTGAGAAAATTAGTCTCGAAAATGTTGTCATACTGATCGCGTATTTAGAGCAGTGTTCCTGTGTGTATAATGCATAGGAATTGTTGGTGGTTTCTGAGTAAAAATACAGCTACTTTCAAATCTAAAAGGTTGCAGGTTCAATACTGACCACGGCCGATAATAACAGAACACTATTTTAGTCGGCCATTTTCATTTCACCGTAATCAATACAACTGCATGTTTAACACGAAAATATCATAAAATGTGTTCTTAATAAGAATTAAGTTCATTTCAAATAATGCTCAAGCACAATTAAGAACATTTTATATTTTCGTTTTAAAACATTCAGTTGTATTGATTCGAAAAAATTCGTATTTTCAGTTTAGATTTACGGTGAAATGATAATGGCCGACCAAAACAGACGGCTTCCTTAAAGTGAAAGAAACAGGGGGAGGTTTCATTTATGTAGCTAATGTTTAGATTACCCATAGCTTAACACTTGTACTCGGTCATAATTAGCAGAATGAGAAAGTCTACTGGTTTATTCAAAAGGTTTCGGTTCGAAGTTCCGTGAAGGCTCGAGATTGCAGTATGGAGGTAGTCGAGTTCGACAAGAAATACCTGAAGAAGGCTGGAGAGCACATCAGCCGGAACGTTATGTATAAAACAATTAATATATGGACAACAGTCTGAAAACTCCGAATAATGCAAATTATCATACCTGGTCCTAAAAAAAATCAGGCAAATTGATTATTTAATCTTAGACAACCTGTTTATAATTCAAACCAGCTTTTTATGTCTTAAAAATTGACCTTGTGTAAGTTGTATAAAATGATAAAAAATCATCAGGGGATGTATTTATTTATTCCAACGTTTCGGTTTTTGTATTAAAACTTAATTGTGGCCATGGAAGCGTTACCGACAGAGTAGTGTTATCATATATAAGTCACTCTTCTTAAAAACAAGTTTTGTATAATATGAACCGGCAGAATTTTTATTGGAGTGGATGAGAGGCCCGAATTATATACTTCATTGAAAGATAACAGTAGCAATAAAATAATCAACTAAATACTATTCCCACAAATTAAATACTCTGTTAAAAAAAAATGAATAAAAGAAAATTTGCAAAAAAGAAAAAGTTCTTCTTGCCTGTCTAAGGAGAAATGATTGTACGGTTTTTTTCTCTGGGTATAAATTTCTCAAAGTCTTAAAGAAATGCGAAGAGAAAAAAAAGAGAAAGAAAGAAAAGAAAAAAGAGAGAAAAGAAAAGAAAAGAAAAAAAGAGAGAGAAAGAAAGAAAAGACAAAAGAGAGAGAAAAAGAAAAGAAAAGACAAAAAGAGAGAGAAAAGAAAAAGAGAAAAGAAAAAAGTGAAAAAGAAAAGAGAAAAAGACAAAAAGTGAAAAAGAAAAGAGAAAAGACAAAGTGAAAAAGAAGAGAAAAAGACAAAAAGTGAAAAAAAGAAAGAGAAAAAGACAAAAAGTGAAAAAAGAAAAGAGAAAAAGAAAAGTGAAAAAGAAAAAGAAAAGAGAAAAAAAAGAGAGAAAAGGACAACAAGAGAAAAAAAAGAAAAAAGAGAAAAAAGAAAAAAAAGAGAAAAAGAAAAAGAGAAGAAAAAGAGAAAAAAAAGAAAAAAAGAGAAAAAGAAAAAAAGAAAAAAAGAAAAAAGAAAAGAAAAAGAAAAAAAGAAAAAAGAGAAAGACAAAAAAGAGAAAAGAAAAAAAGAGAAAAAGAAGAAAAAGAGAAAAGAAAAAGAAAAGAAAAAGAGAAAAGAAAAAAGAGAAAGAAAAAAGAGAAAAGAAAAAAAAGAAAAAGAAAAAAAGAGAAAAGAAAAAAGAGAAAGAAAAAAGAGAAAAAGAAAAAAAGAAAGAAAAAAAAAGAAAAAAGAGAAAAGAGAAAAGAAAAGAGAAAAGAAAAGAGAAAGAAAGAGAAAGAAAAAGAGAAAAGAAAAAGAAAAAGAGAAAAAGAGAAAAAGGGAAGAGAAAAAGGGAAGAAAGACAGAAAAAGAAAGAAAAGAAAGAAAAGAAAGAAGAAAAAGAAAAGAAAGAAAAAAAGAAGAGAAAAAGAAAGAAAAAGAAAAGAAAAAAGACAGTAGAAAAGAAAGAAAAGACAGAAGAAAAGAAAAAAGACAGAAAAAAAAAGAAGAAAGAAAGAAAGAAAGAAAAGAGAAAGAAAAGAAAAAGAAAAAGAAATGAAAAGAAAAAGAAAGTAGAAAAAGAAAGAAAAAAACGAAAGAAAAAAAATCGCGTTCGCCAATTTCACAGTTGGCATCCAGATGTCAGAATGGCTTGCATTATTTTCTAACTGGGGAATTTGCCCAATGTTAGAAGAGGGTAGGAGGGAGAGGAGGAGGAGGAGAGGGAAAAGATAGAGAGAGAGGAGAGGGAGAGAGTAGGAAGAGGTTGTGGCAACGGTAACGACGATGGCGGTGTCGGCAACGGCAATAGCAAACATGTACTCCGTACTTACAAGGCAGAAATTCGTCGGCCTAATGTGATTTGTATTTCCGGCAGACAAAATATAGAATAGCTTTTTTTTTCTTCCCCCCTCTTTTTTTTTCTTTTTTTCAAAAATTTACCATTTACGCATAAATAAACAGATGTGTGTGTGTGTGTGTGTGTGTGTGACTTCAGCTGATTCGAAAGAAGGAGAGAAAGAAAAAGATTAAAAAAACAAAGAAAAGATGGCGAGGAGGAGGAGGAGGTAGAAAAGTAGGAGGAGACAGATTAAGAGAGAAAAAGGTGGGGAAGATAGAGGATAACAGACAGCGGGAGGCGGGAAGAGAAGGGAAAGAGAGAAAAGGAGAAACGAGAGGAGAGGCAAGAGAGAGAAAGAGGGGAGAGAGAGAGGAAGAGGGGGAGAAAGAGAGAGAGGGGGAAGAGCAGGGAGAAAGAGGAGAGAAGGAGGGGAAGAAAGATGGAGAAAAGAGAGAGAGGGGGAGAAAGAGAGAGAGACGAGAGGGAGGAAAGGAGGGAAGGGAAAAAAAAGACAAAAGAGAAGGAGAGAGAGAGGAGAGAGAGAGAGAAGAGAGAGGGAGAGAGAGAGTAGAACAGCCAATGGAAAGGAGAGTGAGTGAGAGAGAGAGAGAGGGGTAGAGAGAGAGGAGAGAGATAGATAACAATATAGAGAACAACGAATACAAAAAAAAAAAAAACGAGGAGGAGAAAAAGAAAAAATATGAAGAGAAGGAAAAGAGAACAAGGGGAGGGGAAGGAGGTATGAGAAGGAAGGAGGAGAAGAACTACTCAGAGCATCTTGTCGTAAATATAACTGTCACCATATGTGTATATTTTTTCTAGACCTACCTGCTCACTTTTATTGAGCTGTACACACCCTTTAAACCTCAGCACTCACATGAAAATACCCGTTTAATACCCCTATTACACTTCAATATCCACCCATGTATGCGTAATATATAGCCGACTTTAATGGGCACCTCGCTGTGGGGTAATGTTTAACGAGCTCATCTAAATTTTGTCTGAATCTGTCAGACGAATACTACTACTACTAATAATAATAATAATAATAATACAAATACAACTAATAATAACTCTTTGCGAGTTTCTTTTACACTAGCAATAGCTACTGGTCCTTCACTGGAGTCTGAGTGACAGCAAGTCTCCGCTGGTCTTCAGAACTCTGCTGAATATTCTAGCTGATCTTAACAGTGCTATAGTTTTGATGGTCTCGATTCTTCCTCCGATTTCAAATTCACCCAAATTCTTTTCCGGACCTTTGGTGACCGTGCCAGGGCACCAATTACAATTAGTACGACCTTCACCTTTATGTTCCACAGTTTTCTCAGTTCTTTGGCAAGGTCCAAGTATTTGTCTATCTTTTCGCTTTCTTTCACTTGGTATTATTATTACTATTATTATTATTCATCATATATCACTCCTAGCGAATTTTTCACACGAGCGATAGCTGGTGTAAATTCACTGAATTCAGTGACAACAAGTCGTCTCAGATCTCCAGGACTCTGCTGAGTATTCTAGCTGTTGTCTGAATGGTCCCAATTCTTGCTCTGTTTTCCAAACTCTTAGAAACAGCCATACTATCTACAATTCGTTAACTTGTTTTACATTGTCTAAATTCTCGACTTGTTATCTTACCACTATCGTGCCATTTCTGTCCGTATCTACCTAACCTAGCTATCCGTGCCATTCTGTCCGTATCTACTACTAGCTATCCGTGCCATTCTGTCCGTATCTACCTACCTAGCTAGCTATCCGCTGTGCCGTATCTACCTACTAGCTAAGCTATCCGTGCCATTTGTCCGTATCTACCTACCTAGCTAGCTATCCGTGCATTCTGTCCGTATCTACCTACCTAGCTATCTATCCGTGCCATTCTGTCCGTATCTTACCTACCTAGCTAGCTATCCGTGCCATTCTGTCCTATCTAACCTACTAGCTAGCTATCCGTTGCCATTCTGTCCGTACTACCTACCTAGCTAGCTATCCTGCCATTTTGTCCGTATCTACTACCTAGCTAGCTATCCGTGCCATTCTGTCCGTACTACCTACCTAGCTAGCTATCCGTGCCATTCTGTCCGTATTACCTACCTAGCTAGCTATCCGTGCCATTCTGTCCGTATCTACCTACCTAGCTAGCTATCCGTGCCATTCTGTCCGTATCTACCTACCTAGCTAGCTATCCGTGCCATTCTGTCCGTATCTACCTACCTAGCTAGCTATCCGTGCCATTCTGTCCGTATCTACCTACCTAGCTAGCTATCCGTGCCATTCTGTCCCGTATCTACCTACCTAGCTACTATCGTGCCATTCTGTCCGTATTACTACCTAGCTAGCTATCCGTGCCATTCTGTCCGTATCTACCTACCTACCTATCCGTGCCATTCGTATTACCTACCTATCCGTGCCATTCTGTCCGTATCTACCTTACCTATCCATGCATTTTGTCTTATCAACCTGCCTACCTATCATGCCATTCTGTTCGTATCTGCCTACCTATCCATGCCATTCTGTTCGTATCTGCCTACCTATCCATGCCATTCTGCGTATCTGCCTACCTATCCATGCCATTCTGTTCGTATCTGCCTACCTATTCCATGCCATTTCTGTTCGTATCTACTACCTATCCATCCCATTCTGTTCGTATTACCTACCTATCTCTAAGACAGCATCCAGGTGTTCAATAAATTCGCATAAAAAAAAAACAAAACAAAAAAAATGGACGAGACATTTTTTTTAAGTAAGGGAGGCAGAAGGAATGCCGTTCAAAACATAAATACGTTGTCTGCGTGGGATGTAAAACATATCAAAATAGTGTATGTGCGTATCTTTTTGTTTGTTTATATCTATTGTTTGCATTCGCACCTGAAATGCTAATTGGTCTGGTCGAAAATACCTGTGCATAATGTAGCGAAGACAAAGTCAACGGCGATTTGTAACGGTCAGTTTCTCGGTAATACGCTTTTCAAATCGATTTGAAAAATCGCATAGCACGACTTGATGATGACACACACAAACACATATATAAAGATAAATCTAAGGAATCAGAAGAACCTACTAAAAGTTTCGCTTAATACTCTTCAGGGCTGAGATCTGACTCAGATCTCAGCCCTGAAGAGAATTAAACGAAACTATTAGTAGGTTCGTCTGACTCATTAGATTTATCTTTATCATTTGCTCTACTTAGGTACTGAGCACTTTTTACTTATTAGCTTTAGTATCCTGGCGTTTATATGATATATATATCTTATATATATATATATATATATATATATTATATAATATATATATATTATATATGCATATAAATTGTTTTTTTTCTTTTGGCCAAAATATTGTACCAAAAAGATATTTTTTTGTTGGTACGATTATCTTGGTCTTTTCTTTTTTCCCAAAAAATTTTTCTCCCCGTTGATGTTTGATAGTATATTTTTTTACAATCAATCTATTTGCTTGTTTTTTTTCTCATCGCGAGGATTTACCAATAAGTTTATATAATATATATATATATATATATAATATATATATATATATATATATATATATACGAACCGTTAAAAAGACAGCAAAAAGAGCCAGAAAGGGAGAGAAAAACAGCAGCCCCAGAAAGCATCACAGTTTGTGCGCGTTCAGTGCACCAAAGACAGTCACTTAGGAATTGGTCTTCACAGTCACTTGCGCAGATGCAGATTATTCATTCATTCATTCATTTTGGACACTACGTCATCGTCCTTAGTAGACGGAAAAGTGTGCCAACAACGAACAGTTAAACAGCAATAATTTTAGTATTATCTGCATTATTCGGACTATTGTCCCCATCTTCATTGTTATTTGTACAACGTTTCGGCGATATGCCCTCCTGAAGAAGACCGGAGGGCATATTGGCCGAAACGTTGTACAAATAACAATGAAAGATGGGGACAATTAGTCCGAATAATGCAGATAATACTAATCATCAAGCCTCATCTCAACATTCAGAGAAATAGCATAATTTTAGTGTGCTTAAATCAGATAAAGCCAACTTGCTTAGTCAGCATTTTTTTTATCTTGAGGCGGAGAATTTGAAGATTATTTTTGATAAGGAAGGCGACTCGAGTTAAAGGTGATAAGAACATTTGGGTCAATGGCGATCGCCGACTCTTGCCTTGTGCTCATGATACTCACAGAAGCCGTAAATAAAATGCAATGACAGCTCAAGCAACCTGCTAATTTGGAACTGCCTGACAATCCGCATCTTGGTGTCCACACATTCGTTATAACCAGTCGTACCCGGGATATCTTTATCATCATTGCGTAAGCATTAGGTCTAATAAAACAAATAATCATACATCAGAATATATTCATCACGTAGTATAAACTCACTGTGGCGCCCTAGCATAGAATGAAATGTTGGAGCTGGAAATATACATGCTCGTTGTAGAATATACAACAGATTGCGGAATTGCTACCTAAGTCTTTCAATTCTCAGGATCATGACACTTACCACAGTTCCTCTCCTTCTAGGTCTTAGTTTCTCGCGTATTATCTTTTAATTGCGTGGCGTGGGAAACCCTGAGCCCTCTGGCAAGATTAGTAGCTATATTGGCGTATTCTTTATCTCCACTTAACAGCGTGAGTTGAATATGTCTATGACTCGAATATGATATAGATATCTATATTTATATAGCATAGACTAGTTATAATCGTTTTCGGTGGTTCCAACGCTGGAGACTCAATAACTTTACTAAAAATAAGATAGCTAATCAGAATGATACTGTAACACGTCGTCGACATAAAATAATGATACAATATAATTAACTTTCTTTTAATTACATAAAAAAACAAATCGCACCTTGTGCAGGAATCCGTTTATCTCCATATTGATATTTATCTACATTCTTATACGTACACATGAGACTGATGCGCTAAATCCTCATCTCTCATGCATATATATCACAAAACCTAGTAATTGCCGCACTTTACTTAATACGTGTAATATGTCTATATTATTGTACTTTTATTCGCGCAACGCTCTATATTCTGATAAATATTATAATATGTTACGGTTCATTCTCATTAAATTTTGTACGAGTATAACTAAAAGGAATCTGTCGTCCTCAAATATAGAGTACACCTGTCGGATAAGTTTAATACACATTCATACAGACATATATCCTAGTCCTTTATTTCAGATGATATACAACATAGCCTTGTTGTGTATCGATTTACCAGATGAGATCAAATAACCCATTAAGTCTTGACGTGCCATTAAACAATAAGCCCAAACGAAGGTACAGACTTCCCATCTATTAAAAATGATACGCGCTAACCCAATAATGTCTTTTGGCCTTTAATTTTCACGATAATGCCACACCCATAAATGTGACCCATGAATCCTGATTTTGAACCTGCTTTTGCGTGGGCCCATCCGGTATATGAAGGATAACGAGGCGTCCGTTCCCGCGAGCACACAGCACCTAACAATGAGATCAGGTTGCACCAAGTAGTCCGAACGGTGTGATCCCTGTATGACCTTCATACGTAGTAAAACAGAGACATGCACCATACTTTCATTGTCAGCCGAGCTTGAGAACTTAGATATTTTAGAGGATTGGATGATCTCACTCTCTATTGTAACTACTGTTTTCTTGTAGCACGAGTCTGTACATATTACATTCTTAGACGTAGGCTAACTTCCATCATCAGCGCTGAATAAACCTTCGGAACAGTGATGAGGATACCAGATAGCATCTTGACAAACAGCGAGTGTAAACCCGTCGGCTTTCATTTCTGAATGAATCTAGTGCAGGGTCTAAGAGAAGTCGCGACGCTTTCCTCATTATATCTATAAAGACATCTTGTGGATAGCAGTAGGCCGCGCAGCTGAGAGTTAATTTTTTATAACTGGAATAATCATCTATACATACCACCTGTGAGCGCGTCGCAGTGTCTGGCCGAATATACTTCTCACTCGAACTTCATCGCAAACACAACCCAACTTGCCGGTCTGTACACTGAACGCAGCTCAGTCACTGATTTACTTTTTGAATGAACTCTGTTCGATCCACGATCCCGTACCTTCATCGAAAGACGTCTACTTACCTCCCAACACAAATACCCCCAACCGACAACCACCCTCAAATATCAAGAACTCGTGTGATGAACGCGGGCCACCAGAATGTGCGCAACAACTCGGAAACACCACGGCAGGCAAACAGGAGCATTCAACTCTGGCCTCGCTTAGCATAGTTAGATCTTCCAAAGCTTGATTAGCCAGATAATATACCAGCATGTTCTCCATTCTCGTTGTGCCTCTCTCGTAGCATCACGTCTGGAGTTTGTTCAACAGCGATGTCAAACCATCTTGGTTAACTTCATGCCGGTGCGGTCTATGGATCTTCGTTGTACATATTTACTGTTATATTTTATGTGTATCCAACGCACGAGTGGTGGGTATTAAGTATTCGCTCATGTTTATATGCTCATCCCACATCCATCTCCTTGCACGAGTATCAGCGGTAGTTATTTAACCATCATATCTGTGCAGGCTACTAATATATAACGGACGCGCGGTAGTCAAAATCGTCTAATGCCATGTGTTTAGGCACCGGTGATGACATTTAGTGATAACCAAGAGCGTAAGACATGTCCTACATGCATTGACATCACACAATTGAATCACTTGGTCCTCTCTATGTGGTAAGCAATATCAACGCTATCGTCTGCATACTAGATAACCTCAAGGCTGTCTTATGGCGCTGGGAAAGGTAAGAGCTATCGAGCACTGTTATATGTTGCTATAATTTCAGGGAGGGCTTCTCGACATGTACTATGAGTATCATGTGTCTAGTGACATTACTACCACAACAAGGAGTAGAGAGCGATTCAGTTTTCTTTTCCACTTTCTGATTATACAATATAACTGATTTTCCCAAAGATCTCCCCTAACCATCAAATCTTTCCGTGCGACCACTAAGCATACCACCTACCGCACTTCCACCTTCTACCTTAAAACAGTTGCTGTATGAGTCCTCGGATATTCAAAGTGAGCTGCTGACCGAAGACCGTGAGTGTTACAAGCAAAATACACAGACAGAAGATACGGCGACTCTATCTTTAATCGTCTTGCCGTCTCTTATGCTTCTGCTTCATTCTCTCCTTCTCTGCCCTCGCACATGTACATACACTAGACTCTCCTCTAGTCACTGACCTGCGATCTTAGTTATACGTTACGTAACACATATCACATAGTTACGATCAAATACATTATATCGGATAACCTTACTGACATAATATTAAATACAAGACGTGGACGACAAGCAGCGAGGGAGTTCAGGAAGTGTACGACGATGCCTGCTGTAGCTCTCTGCCGTCCCCTTGAAGCATACAATATATATCACACGGACTTCTAGTAATACACGCATGCACAACATGGCGTCCCAGACTGTCTTCTTTTTTCACATATCTCCTCTTCTCGTTTAAGCAGGGTACACTGCTTACCAATACAAATATTCCAACTTAGTTCTCTAGTACATAGCTGAACTTACACAGATAGCGTTACAAGGTAGAGTTAGACGGCTTTAGTTGTTCCCGCAGATCATAAATAAAAACCCATCAATTTATTAGAAACTTTTGTGTAACCGATCAAAACTTCCCGGGAGATCAATTCTCAAAGCAAATAGTAGATAGCTCCTCACGACGACCCATAAATCCAAATACGCCTACAGCGCTCCGCCTTTACATCACTTACTTAACAGCGCGCTGATATGAGTGCCATACTGTAAGAATCGTGCCTCGCTCCAACTATCAGTATATCTTGAAAATTGCGGAGTTCAATGCCACTTGCGTGTGATAGGTTCTTGCTACTCACACCCTGGTGTCGGTGGCTAAAGTTATGAACGTATTTGTGCTTGATCGTGTGCTCTATTAAAACGATTCCCGTCGTTTTAATATCTCCGTGTGGTTGATAATCGCAGCACTATTATTCGTCAAGGTGCTATAATCGCACACTGGCACCGAGAGATCTAATCAGAGTTCACGTCCGCGTGGAAACTACAAATACGCAACGTCCAATTCCGGAGCATGAGTGAATTGTGGTGCCCGGTGAACTGCGCTATTCTCATGCGCTGACCGGTCTTATACCGTTAATAACAAGAAGGTACTCGTCGAGACTCGCAAGATCATGTTGAAGAATCGAAGACTCAGTTGTATTTAGCCGCAGCACTATTTATACCGATCGGTTAGATTATTATCAGATCTAGAAGAATGGCCATCCGCCAGTGCGTGTAAACAGTTCGATAGTTCGACACTCGGGACTTTAGTAACAGATAAAAAAATAACATACAAATAATAAATAAAATAAAGTAAACTCATCTTAAACCACTGAAAATCCTCTAAAGTACTTAAATAAGATAAATTCATTTTAACTCGCTCCCATGGCGCCCGCGTGAGCTAAGGTGAGTGTGGAAGCTTAAGACACGAATACCTAATAATAGAGGCAAACGTATCGGCTTCTAGGGTCCGCGACACGTTGGCTAGGCCACAATGTCGGAAGATTCTGCTGGACGGTATTCATCGCACCATCTGAGGGCGGTCAGTCTATGCGCCTTTTCGGCTTCGACATAGGAGTTCGCTGGAGTGTTGGCGTAAATGAGAAGCGTCCGCGAGCGCGTGAGCGCGTGTAAACTCTTTTAAGCGCGAGGGAAGGATTCCGTTGGGACTTATCTGAGTTGACCGTGGCTGACAGCACGAGTCTTCGTAACGTACGATTATCTTAAATCTCAGGGACTTGTCGTTCATCTTGCCGATCACCAAATCTTATATCCGAGTCTGTTTAGCGCGGCCTCGCTCCCATGATCCACTCGATGTAATTTCGCGATGCATTAATAGTTAATCTAGATACAACAGATCGTGGTCATCTATCGTATCCTTTTCCTATAGATCTTTCCCGACTCTAAGCCGAGCGAGACCTATGCACCTGTGCTATCTCGAACTGAGTCCTTACCTAATAACATGATACATCATAGATACCAACTAGAAGTTGATAGACAAGAAAATACAGGTGCGAAGTAACTGATGAGTCAAAGAACTCGCAATATCCATATCTGACCACTTACCATCCTATAACCTATGACTTTACACATTGAATATCATAGTGCGTCAGGCATAGCTACGATTTGTGAGATGAAGCTTTGGGGGGCGAGGTTTGCATAAAATATGAAATGAGTCCGTGCGGTTAGACATTCCTATCCGTGGAGGTAAATGGAAGTATCCGTCAAGCCGTTGGGAATTAACACCACCAGAGTGAGCTCTTACACTACAGCGGCGAGCGTGTATCACGTCAAAAGAACAAGAAAGGCGTGTGAATGGGAGACTGGTTGTCTAGTTAAGCGTTAAGCAGGATATCCAGTCAGCAGCGGAACGACATTAGAGTGCTCGCTATTAAGATGCCAACCTTCTCATCACGCGGTTAGGAATTCTTAAAGTCTATAAAAAAAGTCTTTGATTGTTTATTACAAACAGGAAATGAACAGACACCCAGCCAAAAAAAAATCAGCCCAAAGGAAGTTGGCAGTGACAAGTAGATCAAGCAGACAAGTAATAACTCCTCATCTCTCTCATTATAATACCCATCAGATTAATTGGGAATACACGAGGAAGGCCGAAGGATACAGTGGCCGAATATTGTGTTTATACATACCACAATTATGGAGGTGCGCGGTGTAATGGCTAGAGTCGTAGGAAAGGACTCGTCAACCCAAGTTCAAATTCTTGATGAGGCTGTCTACTTTTCACATAGCGTTAATACCCTTGGGAAATGTATGAATCCACCTGCTTTCCCTGCAGGTATGGTAAATAGCTGGACAGTCTGAGCTATTTAGCCTTGGTTAGGCAACCAGTCTAAGAGAAGGAAACTGAATTCAAACGTGTTAAACTCCGCCTAAAAATGACTGTGTCACATCCTGCTTGCGCAGAGCGGTTGGTAAATATGTACATACCACAATAAAGATGAGAACAACAGTCCGAAACATCGAAATTATTCAAAACTTTATAGACCTTCGTATTTAGCCAAATGCGATAATTCTACCACATGCGGTATTAAGAAAGAAAAAAAGAAAGAAAAGAAAAAAAAATACGAAAGAAAGAAAAGATAAACCTATTTTCCTAATGGGACATGGATCAGCTGAGTTCAGATTAGATGAAAGCGAGTTATTACCGGGTGGGAAAAGGATTTAGAGAATGCCGGGTGGGTGGACAGGTAGGAATGGGATGGGAGTTATATTGTTGGAAGACAGCAATAAACACCTGGCCTCGTGTCTCAGGTAAGCAACGAAAAACTACCAAGGACAAGATACAATAACAATAAGGAGAATAAAATAAAATACAAACGTAAACAAAAAGTTTGAACAAATAAAATCAAAATTCCATGAGTAGGAAGAATTAGATTTTCTTTGTAGAAACCAAAGATATATATATATATATATATATATATATATATATATATATATATATATATATATATATATATATACACACACCCCCGCACGAGCAGGTTTGAATTCAGAGTTTTCCTTCTCCTGGACTGGTTGCCTAGCCAAGTTTAAAGGAACCCAGTCTGTCCTATTTACCCATTGCTGGAGGAGGAGTAGTTAGATGCACACCTTTCCCAAGAGTATTAGCGCTATGTGAAATGCAAACAGCCTCGTCCATTTCCTACGATTAACTATTACACCACGAGAAACACCTGAATAAACCAGAGGGTACATCGGCCGAAACGTTGTGCATATAACAAAAAAGATAAGGACAACAATCAATAAAAAAATGTAAATAATACTAAATATATTATTTCGATTTTTTTGTTCTATTGCCCTAAACTTTATTACTATATACACAACATTTCGGCCCATGTTCTCTCCGGCTTTCTTCCGGTGTTTTTTTTTGTAAAACAAGTTAAAATTCAGATAAAAGTCTGAAAGTTCACCAAGAAAGCCATGAACAACTGGAATTAACTGTAGGAGGACACACCCTAGCAAGAAAAAAACCTGAAGAAAGCCGGAGAGCACATCGGTCGAAACGTTGTGTATATAACAAAAAAAGATGAGGACAACAATCCAAAAAATCTAGATAATGAAACATACATTATTTGAATTTTTCGTCCCATTGTCCAAAACTTTATTACTATATACACAATATTTCGGCCGATGTGCTCTCCGGCTTTCTTCAGGTGTTTTTCTTGTCAAACAAGTTAAAATTCAGGCATATAATACAAAATACAATCGTAATTAAAAAGTACGAAAATATAAAAACCCAAATACCACAGGTAAGAAGAATTCGATATTAAATAAATAAATAAATAAATAAATAGACAAATAAATAAAATATATATGCGTATTCATGAGACTATCACGCACGCATACACACATATACACAACCGGGGAAATCTCTGCGTAATTATATTATACGAATGCATAATTACGCACCTGACGATTGTGTGCGTGTGCATGTGTGTGCGTGTGTAGTGGGGAATAACGGCCGTGGCAGGTGCTTTGAATGAAATAGAGGAATTCTCTAAACAACAGGTGATATTATAATTTAGTCTTTGTCGTGGTATTGTGAGCCGACAGCTACCGCCCCGCCCCCCTCACTCATCAGACATCTACCCACGGGTAGATGGAGAAAGAGAGATAGAAAGAGAGAAAAAAAAACTTGGGTTGGAATTTTATTTCTTTTCCTGTTTTTTGTGTTCATGTTTTAATATTTTTTTTTTTTTTCTAATATTTATTTATTTTTTAGTGGTGGCGGGGGCGGATGTGAGATCGTGTAACAGTTACAACAGTCAATGCAACTGGAATATAGATATATACCTTTATATATACCTGGATATATACCTATATATATATACCTGGATATATATATATATTTATATATACCTGGATATATACCTTTAGAAAATAAATTTATTTCGACTTTATAGTCTCGTCAGTTCTAGTTTTGTTGATTTTTGTATTTAATATTTCACCGTCGGTCTTACGGGTGTGATTTCCCCGTTTCTTTATTTTTGTTTACTCATGAGACTATAAAGTCGAAATAAATTTATTTTCTAAAGCTATAATTCCTTTTAATTATTTATTTATAATACTACGTATATGTAAAAATATATACACACATTTTTATATGTACGTTTGAGTTCTCAATATTGGTTGAATCCTATCAAAGTAACACCTGATATCATCCACACACACACACACACACACACACACACACATATATATATATATATATATATGAGAAGCAAATACACAAACGATGTGTTTATGGCTTTTTTAGCCGACAATTTTTGGGAGAATATGTGCTTAATTGAAGTCGTACCTAATTTTGGAAGATAATTAATTAATTAGGCGGGCAATCCTATTCAAATATAAGGCTAAACAAATAGAGAAAAATCAATCTCTGTATGTACATTTCGGCCTATTAGGCCTCATCAGCAGAGCTATAGATAGGAAGACCGCCTTGTGCGTGATTCGAACCATGACTGTCAAGCTGACAGGCGAGGACCGTAACCCCTACACCAACCGGACTTTCTTAGACTTTTCGTTTTGTTTAGAAGTCGGTATTATTCCTCTTATGGTGACTTTTCCTACACCACAGTAGGATATATATATATATATATATATATATATATATATATATATATATATATATATCTCACATACACAGTCTACTTAATCGCCATAATAGTGATATTTTACCATAGCTAAAAATGTCTAAATTAGCCAAATTTTACTATATGAAAGGTATTAGTTTTTGGTTAATTTACCTTTGATTTATAAAAAAAAGCCGTGACTATAGAGTTTCCATTACTAAAGTTATCGGTTTCAAAAATGTTCACTATAGTGTGGGGAGTTAATCCCGTTAGGGTGTCGTAATAATAGAAATTAGATAAAAATTGTGAATAGGTATCATATATTGATATTTGCCTAGGGTTTGAAATTAAAAGGGGAAAGTGTAGCGGGGGGGGTCGTGTTCCCAGGGACCTCGTTGATCAAAATGAAAGTTTTCTGAGTAAAGTAGTTTAAAATATATTTGGTTATGAGGGTCTATTTCGAAAACCCTTAGAGGAGTTCGTGAACAGACAGGAACTACAACTTTGTGTGAGTGTGTATATATATATATATATATATATATATATATGAGTAAACTACAGACACGTGTTTCGAGGTATCACCTCTCATCAGTGCAGTTATACCATTTATATATATATGAGGTTAAGTAAACAAACAAATGTGTTTATTTTTATATGGCTTTAGGCCGACAATTTTTGGAGGATATGTGCTGAATTGAAGTCATACCTAATTTTGAAAATTAGTTAATAATTAATGAATTTAGGCGGGCATATATGTTCAAATGTAAGGCTAAACAAATCGAGAAAATGTTTTACATTTGAACATATATGCCCGCCTAAATTCATTAATTATTAACTAATTAATTTTCAAAATTAGGTATGACTTCAATTAAGCACATATCCTCCAATATATATATATATATTATATATATATACACACATACATACATACGTATATATATACACACACACACAGGACAATAAAAATCTGTTTTCAATTGCCTTAAGAATAATAAAGAATTCATCATCTGATGATTGGAAGTGCTAGACATTTGCTGTAGGTTTTCTGAAATAGGCTTTATAGCTGAAAATCTAAATCTTCTGTTATATTTTTACGGATATAATTTTGCACTTTGAGCTCTGCAAACTACGACACGTTAAAAAAAAAAACTTCTACGTCGTAAGGAAGATATCTTCTGAGATTATATATATATATATATATATATATATATATATATATATATATATATATATATATATATATGCGAGAAATTATTTCTGTTCAATCTTGTTGACTTAAAACCTGGAAAGTTTATGCAGTAGAGTTGTGAGAAAGACGCTCCGAAAGAAATGCCACCTCTTCATTTTCCCGGGGAACTACCACAGATACATAGACCACAATAGCAATATTGGATAGAGCAAGTTTTCAGCTACAAAACATTATTTCCACAGTCCCGACGATTGGTTATACGAGGCAGATTCAAAAACTATCCACACTCTTGTTTTATGGAAGCCAACCCCATCGTAGATTATTTGATAGGCATTACCATGACTAATCTGCTGCAGAGAACAAACTACCTCATCGGTGATAACTCGCCGGTTCGCCAATACCATCTCTCGAGCTTGCGGAATCGTCTCGTCAGTGGTTGAGGTTGAGGTTGACGGGCGTCCTGATCCCTATTCGTACGTCACACTTGTCATGCCACTTTTAAAATTCTCTATCTACTCATACATACTTCTATGTGGTAGTACACCGTGCTTGTGTAGTGCTAAAAGTCTCCGATGAATTTCAGCCAATGACACTCCTTCCGACCAGAGAAATCGGGTCACTTCGTTGGAGCATAGAAAGAAAGTGGTAGTTATGTCGAAAAGTGGTAGTCCCCATAGCGTAGTGGCTAACGTGCTTGACTACAACATCGTAGTAAGTGATATCGAAATCCAGTCGTGCTATCACTTTCAGACTAATACCGTTGGGAAAGGTATTAACCCCCTTCCCCCAGATATTGGTAAAAGAGTGGCTTTGGCTTTAAATAACCCATGGAGGTTGATATGACATTTAGTGTATGATATATCAAAGTACACTATCTACAAAACAAAAGATGGCAGAGGTGTTCACATTGTAATGTGCGAGAGCGAATTACGGCAGGATCATGGAGATGGTAGAGCCGCTGCGAGCGGTTTAAAGTATACAAAGCGTTAAATAAAAACTTGTGTGTAAAAAATGTTTTGCAGCTGAAAATTTTGCTCTATCAGTTTTAATGTGGTTCCTTTTATCTGTTGTAATTACTTTGGAAATAAATACGATGGGGTACTTTCGGGGCGCCCTTCGTAATTTCGTCCCTTTCTTTTAAGTTGAAATGATAAAAACAAAAATAGAAAGAAAAAAATCAAAGAAAGGACAAAAAACAACAATGTTAAAGAAACAAAGCAAAAATGTTTTAGTAACGTAAGAGAAAGTAAAGAAATTTAAAAAAAACAAAAAACAAACAAACGTGAACCTGGGAATAATGGTAATGAAAGGGTGACTGTACACCCCACCCAGAGTGCCAGAACTTGAGCCTCACCATCGGATGAATTTTAGTGTCATACTCAGGGTCAGACTTTTCGGAAGATGTAATGAGCATATGCTTAACCGCACTGGGTCAGATTGAACCCGGAATAAAAATGCATTGAAAGTGTGACACTATATCCCCCAGAGCACCAGGACATGAGCCTCACCACAAGATGCAGTTTAGTTTCATACCCGGAAATAACCATAATTCAACACACGCATATATATATATATAATATATATATATATAATATATATTAATATATATATATATACACAATATAGTGTGAGATGGTCACTGTTTCAGCTTTTGCTGGAATGGCGTACCAAAAGGCAGTATTATTGGTAGAGTGCTCAATATAAAATAGAGCTGTTATATAATATAATAAATATATAAAGGTTTGGTGTGGGTGTGGATCCAAAAGGTTGGCAGTAAGGGATGATTTCACCTGGAATCTTGAAAATCTCACTGTATAACCATACTGTATGCTGTTGTAGGTGCAAACATATATTCATACAAGGATTTTTTATGAAGCCCTAAAGAGAGCTCAATGTATATTAATCAATAAATTAGATTAAATACAGAGGAATATTTAACTTTCAAAGAAAGCATATATATATATATATATATATATATATATATAAGTAAAGTCGTGGGGTGGCCTAAAGTCGGTATCAGCCAGACAGCGAGGGGTCTACCCTTTTTTCACTAGTGCTAGACCAAGGTGATTGTTTTGGCATATGAGGTGGACTGCCACACCTACCATTAGCTCCTCACTTTACCGCAGAGATCCTGTGCTACTCATACGCTGATTTGGCGAGGGCCGGTATCGAACCCGTAACCTTGTGGTTCCTAGTCGGATGCTCTACCGACTGAGCTTAACCGGCCATAGCGGGTGGAGGCGGATATATATATATATACACATATGTGTGTGTGTGTGTTTTATGGGTAAATCCTTTATTATTTTGTTATAGAAAGAAGTACGTATTACGATGTTCGGGAATGTAAAACGACATTACTTTCTGAACAGCTTGATATTTTAATTGTGTTGTCATTCAGATTTTTTATTAGCGTGTGTGTGTGTGTGTGTGTGTTTTCCTGGCAACTCTGGGTATATCTGGACATGTTCTTAGCAACAATATTTTTTGTAACATGAAAAGAAAAGATAGAAATAAAATTTGAAAAAAAAAAAAAAAAAATGATAACTCACTTAAAACAGGCAGGGATTGTGCGGGGTTGTCTTGGAATTGGTTTCTTATATCTGGTAGAAATGGTAAAAATGGTAGATTTTCAGAAAAAGAAACAACAGCAAAAAAAAAAACAAAAAAAAAAAAAAAAAAAAAAAAAAAAAAAAAGAGAAAAACAAAAAGAGACGAAATAAAGAGAAAAAAAAGAGAAAAAAAGAAAAAAGAAAAGAAACAAATAAGAAAAAAAAGAAAAGAAACAAAAGAAAAAAAGAGAAAGAAACAAATAAGAAAAAAAGAAACAAATAAGAAAAAAGAAGAAAAACAAATAAGAAAAAAAGAAAGAAACAAATAAGAAAAAGAGAAAGAAACAAATAAGAAAAAAAGAGAAAAAAACAAATAAGAAAAAAAGAGAAAAAAACAAATAAGAAAAAAAGAGAAAGAAACAAATAAGAAAAAAAGAGAAAGAAACAAATAAACAAATAGAGAAAGAAACAAATAAACAAATAGAGAAAGAAACAAATAGAGAAAGAAACAAATAGAGAAAGAAACAAATAGAGAAAAAAGAAAAAGAAACAAAAAAGAAAGAAAGAAACAAAAAGAGAAAGAAACAAAAAGAGAAAGAAACAAAAAGAGAAAGAAACAAAAAGAGAAAGAAACAAAAAGAGAAAGAAAAAGAAACAAAAAAAGAAACAAAAAGAAAAAGAAACAAAAAGAAAAAGAAACAAAAAAGTAAAAAGAGAGAAAAAAAAAGAAAACTGCAGTAACTAAATCGGTGGGCTGGTCGCTTTATTTAATGGCATATCAACCCTTTTCGGGTCATTTAATGCCAAATCAATTCATTTTGATATCAGGTTACTTCCAGTACCTTTTATTGCTTTGTTGGTCACCTATCTAAGTATTGACACGACTCTTTGTTGCTTAACTAGTGAGAACCAGAGCTTTCAAAAGTGAGGGGATTCATACCTTTCCCAATGTATTAGTCCAAAAGTAAATGTAATAGCACTATTGAAGTTCAAATTCGCTTACTACGATATAGTCCAGAACGTTATCCACTGCGCCACGATCGAGTTATTTTAACGGCATGTCAACCCGTCTAGTGTTATTTTATGCCTAGAAATTAGAGAACTGCGTTCATTGTTCCTTGATATGTACTTATATCTATTAATAATGGAGATTCGCTTCCGGTTTTTGTCTAATAAAAATTACGTCACATTACCCAAAATCGTCATAACAGAATAAATACTCAAAATCTGAACATATAACATTAGACAGTCCTCATTGTTTTTTAAAACAAGTTTTAATAAATACATGACTGGTATTATATATCTATATATAGTTTGTTTTATTCTAATACATATTTAAAGTTTACATTTCAAATTGTTTTATTTTTTAATCCTTTAATGAATTTGATGATTTTACTTACTTAGGGTACAATTGAATTTTTTGACATTGAATTTTTTACTCCCACTCCTCAGGCAATATGTTTTTTTTATTTTGTACTAGTTATTATAATTGAGATTGTGTCTGTAACGGAAACTATATCACTACTCAAGTCACAATCCCCTTAGTTATTTACGTGACATTCTCCATGATTTGATTTTATTTAAACTTCAATTAATAATAATTTACATTATTGATATTATTGACCATATCTACATACTAGATATTTACCATGTACTCCACGTGTAGAGGTTAGGTACAAGGCCATATTAATGTGGGACTATCAACGAACCGAAACTCATGGGTAGCGGGTGCAAAAATGCGTTGATCCCATCTGCATTCCCCCCTCAAGGGGGTGCCTCAGGCACTGGGCAATAAACCCAGCCCTGCCCCTTTAAATCGATGTTATGAGATCAACGATGTTATGTTACGATCACCAGAGAATTCGAGTCTGTAAACAGACGAGTAATATCTTACGCTAAAGCGGTGAAAGTTCATTAAAGTCCCCTCTATAGGGCTCTACCGGGTTTTGAGAGCATATAATAGTCATATTCATCAAAAGTTGCTACAACATTTTCATTGGAGTTGCATTAGTAGTTAATGGGTAATTTATGAGGAAGTGCGTCCCGGTCTCCTGTCTCAGAAATTGCTACCCGGTGACTATCAAAATAACGTCCCCAGCTATGTCGTCTCAGATTTTCTTTTATTCATGATTATTTAAACAAAAAACAAGACATTAAACAAACAAGAATTACGACAAAAATCTATCTATATTATTTTGTTTATCTATCTATTTCAGTCTATTCCAAACTATATATCCATCTTCATATCTAAACAAGAATTACGACAAATTCCGATAAATGAACAAGAATTACAAATTCCGATAAATGAACAAGAATTACGACAAATTCGATAAATGAACAAGAATTACGACAAATTCCGATAAATGAACAAGAATTACGACAAATTCCGATAAATGAACAAGAATTACGACAAAATTCCGATAAATGAACAAGAATTACGACAAATTCCGATAAATGAACAAGAATTACGAATTCCAATGAACAAAATTACGACAAATTCCGATAAATGAACGACAAATTCCGATAAATGAACAAGAATTACGACAAATTACGACATTGAACAAGAATTACGACAAATTACGACAAATTAAATGAACAAGAATTACGCCAAATTCTATAAATGAACAAAAAAATTTCTATAAATGAACAAGAATTACGCCAAATTTCTATAAATGAACAAGAATTACGCCAAATTTCTATAAATGAACAAGAATTACGCCAAAAAAGAGAAGCCCCCCACCCCAAAAAAATACATTTAACGCCCTAAGTTGGTTGTTTTCTTTCAAGTCACACCGACATAGCTGGGGACGTTATTTTAATAGTCACCGGGTAGCAATTTCTGAGGCAGGAGACCGGGACGCACTTCCTCATAAATTACCGTTAATCCAAAAAAGTGCTCAATAGATTTCGTAAAATATGGAGTATTTACTAGAAAAATGTTATCTCTACCACGATTTCGGTGTTCAAGGTATACCTTCAGGTGTTCTCCTGAAGAAGGTGTACCGAAACCGTGGTATAGGAAAAATCATTTTCTACATCTATCTCTCTCATTATTATATATATATATATATATATATATATATATATATATATATATATATATATATATATAAATACCAAACCCTCCGCACGAGCAGGATGCAACACTAGGTTAATTTCTTAAGCGGAGTTTAACAGGTTTGAATTCAGAGTTTTCCTTCTGCTAGACTAGTTACCTATCCAAGATTAAAAGTCCCAGTCTGACCTACTATTTATCCATAGCTGGAGGGAGAACATATGGATTCATACCTTGCACAAGGGTATTAGTGCTGTGAAATGCAAACAGCCTTCTCCAGGATTTGAACTCGGGCCGACGAGTCAATTTCTTACGATTCTAGCCATTACACCACGCACCTCCATATATATATATATATATATATATATATATATATATATATATAAGAGGTAAACAAAAAAACGATGTGTTTTGATATGGCTTTTTTTAGCCGACAATTTTTGGGAGAATATGTGCTTAATTGAAGTCGTACCTAATTTTTGAAAATTAATTAATTGATAATTAATGAATTAGGCGGGAATACCTATTCAAATGTAAGGCTAAACAAATCGAGAAAAATCATTCTCTGTATGTACATTTCAGCCTATTAGGCCTCATCAGCAGAGCTATAGACAGGAAAACTGCTTTGTGTGTGACTCGAACCCTGACTGTCAAGCTGACAGGCAGAGACTCTAACCCTTACACCAGCAAGCCCTTCCCAGATTTTTCGTTTTGTTTAGAAGTAGGTTATATTCCACTTTATGGTGACTTTTACTACACGACAATATGAGAGGTAAATAAACAGACGATGTGTTTTGATATGGCTTTTTTTTAGCCGACAATTTTTGGGAGAATATGTGCTTAATTGAAGTCGTACCTAATTTTTGAAAATTAATTAATTAGGCGGGAATACCTATTCAAATGTAAGGAGAGAGAGAGAGAGAGAGAGAGAGAGAGAGAGAGAGAGAGAGAGAGAGAGAGAGATTTTACTGTCTTTATCTTTTTACAACTTACTCTTTGACAGCTCGTAACTCGGAAAACTTTGAAGTTGGGGCACTCGTAAGTCAATGTACCACTTTATTCGTATTTCGTTGAAATAAGTGATACAGAACTATCACTATTTCTACTGCTACTACAATCAGAATTACTTGTTATTGTTTGTTTTGTTTGTTTGTTTCTCTTCTGAGATGAAAGCGAGTGGTAAGATAATGCGAAATTTGAGCCCTCTTCCCCCGGATCTCTGGTAGAGGCTAATATCAGGGCAAAAGATTAAAGATCTTTTATTTATCTTAAGTTTTAGTGGCGACAAATTACACACCTGCTGAACAGATAAGCTTTCCTTCACTAAGCTCAGATTACCTGTGACAAGGCCTGAAATATGAAACACCCAGTTAGAACCGCACTCACTAACATTAGGCTTCTAGCCAAGTTCACAGCGCGATCGCACTCCGAAAAAAAAAAAAAAAAAAAAAAAAAAAAAAAAAAAAAAAAAAAAAAAAGCCTGGTACAAGGCCACTAACATTGGTTTTGCATCTATTTTGCAAGCAAAAAAAATTCTTCAAAGCTAGAGCTATATCAGTGCTACTGTATCGCTGGACTCTAACAAAGCACTTAGAGACAATGGAGTGGTGTTCTTGAGTTCATTGGGGGTTTCAGGACTTTAACCCCCTCGCTAAAGTGACCCGGCCGAGATTGATCACTCCTCAGCCTGTATCCAAACTTGTTATTTGTCAACCCTCCCTGTGTCGCTATCAGCTAACAAATCGCTTTAGATTTCATCCTTTATACATGTGGTCAAATTGGAATGAAGTTCTTAGAGAAAATGCTACTTTAGAGGTCCTTACTGTCGCAAAACAAAACAAATATCGCAGTGGAGGGGAGTGAATATGATGCTTTTTAAGTAAGTAATCAATTTTCAAAAATAAAAAATCAAACGTTTTATTATATTTACTAGCAAATATATGCACCCGCCGGGTGCAAGTATTTAAGTTTTAATGTAATAAAATATCGTATTAAATTAGAAAGTCTAATGAAACTAAATGGGAAATGCAGATAAAAAAATTTGAAACAGAAGAGAGTATAATCGAAAAGTAGAACAACTGAAACTTACTCTTCCATCACTCTCGTCTTTCATTGTTTTTTCTAATTTAAGTATTTAGTTAAAAGAGGAAGTAATGAATAAAATGACAGTTATTTTTTCTTGTTAATGGATTTCATCTAAGATTCATTGAAGAGATTTTTGCTTATATTTATTAAAATAAAACCAAACAATTAGAAATCAATAATACTAATCACATATTTATTAAAATCACATTTTTAATATCAATATGCAAATTAGCCTTCCCTTTCACATTGTAAACCGCTATTTTGTTGTATATATAAATATAATTGCATGTTGTTAGTATGTAGATATGGTTAAAAGTATTAATAATGTAAAACAATCTTTATTAATAATTGAGGTTTAAATAGAAAATAAAATCATTGAGAATGTGATGTCAATAACTAAGGGAATTGTGACTTGAGTAGTATTATAGTTTCGGTTACAGACAGAAAAACACACAATCTCCATTATAATAAGATTTAATTTTCCCACACCGCTCAGCCAATATCTTTCAAAAATCTATTTTTACACCGCTCGGAGGGTTTTATTGTTTGTTTGTTTGTTTGTGTTAGTAAATTATAATTATTAGATATATTTCTTACTAAACTCTACAGCATAATAACTCTGATATTAAAGATTTGAATATGTAGTCGTCTAAAAGTACATCCCTTATATATATTGATGAAATTTTAGCATTTGTAACCGAGCTGCTGCAAGTTTTTTTTTCTTATAGTTTCAGAGGTGGAATATAATAAATAATACATGATAATATTCGTTTTAATTGTATCAAAGTTCAGCTCGATATAATAAAATCCTGGTACATTTGGTTTGAAATGAAATTAGCTATATATATATATATAGTTTTTTTTTTCCGTAGTTAGGGTCTTTCCATGTGTGGTTTAACCAAGCTGATGCAGGTAGACCATAAGGAGAGCTCAATGTGCCTAATACCAGTGAGTAACAGGACAGAGCAAGAAATTTAGTAAATGAAGAAAAACTCTAAACTTGCTTCATTACAATAATTTATTTCAAACCGTATTAATACGGCATCTTCAGGTAATCACAAGAACATGACTCTTACTGAGAATTTCCCAAAGTAACATCTCTTTTATATCTATCAATTTAGGTAGGGAGGTTGGTGTCTTATTTTGGAATGGGTGGGTTAGTTTCTTTGGATGAGGCGGGGAGGTCTATGTTTTGGATGAGGTGTGGCTGCAGGTAGACCATAAGGAGAGCTCAATGTGCCTAATACCAGTGAGTAACAGGACAGAGCAAGAAATTTAGTAAATGAAGAAAAAACTCTAAACTTGCTTCATTACAATAATTTATTTCAACCGTATTAATACGGCATCTTCAGGTAATCACAAGAACATGACTCTTACTGAGAATTTCCCAAAGTAACATCTCTTTTATATCTATCAATTTAGGTAGGGAGGGTTGGTGTCTTATTTTGGAATGGGTGGGGTTAGTTTCTTTGGATGAGGCGGGAGGTCTATGTTTTGGATGAGGTGTGGCTGCAGGTAGACCATAAGGAGAGCTCAATGTGCCACACCTCATCCAAAACATAGACCTCCCCGCCTCATCCAAAGAAACTAACCCCACCCATTCCAAAATAAGACACCAACCCTCCCTACCCTAAATTGATAGATATAAAAGAGATGTTACTTTGGGAAATTCTCAGTAAGAGTCATGTTCTTGTGATTACCTGAAGATGCCGTATTAATATGGTTGAAATAAATTATTGTAATGAAGCAAGTTTAGAGTTTTTCTTCATTTACTATATATATATATATATATATAAGTAAACATAGGCACATATACGTAGGCACACACATATACACACCCAAAAAGTATAAATTTAAATAGAAAAACATAGAATCTCTTCAGAACAAAAAGCAAATTACAAACACACACACCTGATATATCAAATGAACATCTGATGAACTTTATCAAGACAACCCAAATAAAAAAAGTAATAAAAAAGTTATAAAATTCAGCTAATGAATTTATTAGCAAACCACCCAAAAAACAAAAACACCTGTTTAAAAGACTAATGTTAAAAATGAAATTCCTTTCCATTCCCACAAAAACAGGAAGAGGGGTGAAATACTCATGTGTATATATATATACATATACATGTAAGAATTCATTTTCATATTATCAATCAAAGCCTGAAGAAGATACCAGAAGATCTGAAACACGTGTTGCATATGTAAAACAAAAAGAATTAAACATTTTTTCTGAGAACAAAATACATTTTGCGGACCTTCTTTTTTAAATAAAATATTGAATTTTCTCCCGTTGGAACCAGAACATTTTATATATAATATATAATATATATATATATATATATATATATATATATATATATATATATATGGAGGAGAGCGTGTTGGGAGCTACACGAATGCTGCATGCCGTCTTGAAAAAATCTTGGAAGCAGCACCTCAGATAAGAAAGCAGCTGTACGGCCACATGCCCCCTATCACATAAATCATCCAAGTAAAACAAAGAAATTCTGGACACTGCTGGAGAAGCAAAGACAAACTCATAAGCGACCTTCCTCCTGTGGACATCTACCCATGGACACACCTGTGTAGGCTGACCAGCAAAAACCTACATCGATCAGTTCTGCGCGGATTCTGGATGCAGCACGGAGGATCTCTTAGGGTGATGACTAATAAGGATGGCTGGAGATAGGGACAGGGTTAAAATGCGGTTGGATGCATCATCAGCGATCTCCTTTATTTCATTGGGGGTTTCAGGTCTTATCTTATACCCCATTTATGTATTGTGTTGGCATCCTTCCGTCTACTAAAGACGATGGCGTAGTGTCCATTTTTTGTTTTCATTTCATCTGCAACTGCGTGAGTGGCTTAACAGACCAATTTGTGAATAGCAATCTCCGCTGCAGTGACTGCAAACAAAGAGGGATGCTTGTTGGAGTTGCTGTTGTCTCTCCTTCCTTTTGGCTCTCTTGTCTGTGGCGGCCTCTTTCCTCTCTTTTTCGCTCCTCGTTAAAAGGGACCCGGCCGAGATTGATCCCGTCTCAGTCTGTATCCAACCTTTTTGTTTGTCAGCTCTCAGCAAACAAATCGCTTCGGGATCCGTCCTTCATACATGCGGTTGCAAGTATGGAGCATCCAGCAAGGATCAACCTCGCTATTATTCAGCATTAATAGATATGCAAGACTAGTTTGCTAACCATTGTATCACGATCGGACACCCAGCTGAGGACACTAGTATTGCAAATCCAAATGTAAATCCTTATGCCCGTATGATGCCAGTTTTTTTATATGTTGTGGCTGGCATCCTTCCGCCTACGAGAGATGATGGAGTAATGTCCATATTTGTGCAACTACGTAGCCTGGGTGGGTTGGTATGGAGGATGAGTTGTTGCCCAAGTAGCAACCCCCTCGCCACACTGTCAATGTGATCGAAAGAAAAGGCAAGAAGCTAAATCAGTGGGTAACACTGAAGTTGAGCATCACACCACCTTAGGGACTCTGGCTCCGGATTTGTTTTCGGGGTTTACTCCCCTAGCCTTTCTTTGGGATGAGGTAAAACCACCCGGTAGCGAGGCTTTATATCGGACTTTTCTTTGTCCTAGATGGGTTGCCGACCAAGGTAAGGACCCCCTTCTAAGACCTTTGGGGATTTATGCGAGTAGTAAGTACCCCAATCCTACTACTGTCTGTGTGGATGATCGTAGGATCCCCTGGAACTCATCCACCCTTTGACGAGTATTTATCTTGTTTTTGCTGATACTGGTAGTACACACACTCCTCGCCGATCAGACGAGGAGTGCCTGATGAGAGTGTCAGTTGGGTCACTTGTTAGATATTCAAGTTTTAACTTCGTATAAGTCCACAAGACTTATAAAGCGTCTGAGAATTTTCTTTCATAAACATGATCCAACAAAATGAAATGAATTTACGCATTTCGAATTTAAACAAATCCAAGGAGTGGAATCGTCGTGGCTATCGTACTGGACTACAAGGCCAGAGTAAGCGAGTTCAAAATCCAGTCGTGCTATTACGTTTACTTTCGGTTTGTTTTGTTTTGTGGCATATCAACCTCGATGTCGGCAATTCCCCAGACCTCCAGAACTGGAACCTCCCCATTAGATAAAGTTTAACGTCATACCAAGGACACTAAGACCCTCAGCCACCTCCTAGTACATATATGATAAAAATGGTTGAGGGTGTCATAAGGGCTATAGGATCGGGACAATCATATAGGTGTTAGGGCTTGACATGGCCGGCTGATTGATCGGAAGGGGCCTCAGGGACCGATTGTCTAGCTTAAGTAAGGACCAAAGTGGGGTGTTACGTGTCATGGACAGCTCATTCATCATAGGTCGCCACCCATGACCAACTAGTGGCCCAATTGGGGTATCTTACCCCTCTGTAGAGGTGCAGTCGATGTATTATAAAGCCCCAGTCAACAGGACTCAAGAATATCATAAGTGGTTACAGATACATAGAAGAATAGAAAGAATGCCAGACCAACAACAGCCTAGCACTAGTGAAAAGGGGATAGACTCCCTCGCTGTCTGGCTGATACCGACATACACAAATATATACACATTGTGTATATATATATATATATATATATATATATATATATACACACACACACACACACATACACACATACTGGAAAGTACGGTATCAAACCATTTAGGGATGTCTGTCACAATAGTTAACAAGCCGCCAGGTCAATGGGGCTTAGAATATGTTATTTGTACATCAGTATCAATATCTCATCTACAGAAACAATTTCAATATACGCATACAAAATGCATACACTGCAATTGACAGACTATGGATCATATGGAAATCTGATCTCTCTGTTAGAATAAAACGAGAATTTTATTCATTTGTAGCCATACCAGTGCTAATATATGGTAGCAACACTTAAAGTTTGATAAAACAATTGCAGTACTATTCGCAGAGTTCCGTCCCGAACTCAAATGTCCAGTAATAGTAGAGCGAGGCATCACCTTCATACACCGTTTGGTTTGGTTTGGCTTGTTTTACGGCATATCAACCTCAGTGGGTCATTTAATGCCGATAAAGTTTTGAAATAAATCAATTCTTAATGGATAATACAATTTTTTTATAAATACATTTTTCTATTTAACCCATAGATGGAACCCTAACAGGTACTACCACTCCGGGTCAGAGTGGACCTGGGAGCAATGGTGATGAAGGGGTGCTCCACATTCCCAAAACCTCCAAAACTGGAACCTCACCATCAGATAGAGTTTAACGTAATTCCCAGGATATGTAGACCCGCAGCCACCGCCTTCTAGCACCCATATGATAAAAAGGGGCAATAGGGTTGGGGCAATCATATAGGTGCTAGGGCTTGACGTGACCAGCCGATTGATCGGAGGGGGCCTCTCCGACCGCCCGTCTAGCCCAAGATAGGGCCAAAGTGGAGTATTGCAAGTCATGAACTGCTCATCCACCTGGGTTCTATCCTTAAGCATCACGGGTCGCCATCCACAGCCAACAGGTGACCACATTGGGGGAGTCTTACCCCTTTTCAGAGGTGCAGTCGGTGCATTCTAACGCCCCAGCCGACAGGGCGGTTCATACACCGTACCACTAGGTAACCCAACAAGGTTTGACATGCCATAAAAACAACCAAATATATGCGCGATTTTTTTCTCGGTCCGGCTATACAGTTATAAGAAAACGAGAAAATCCAGTGTTCATGTTGACTAGCACTTTTAAAAAAATATTAAAAACGTCGTGAAATCAAGTTTTTATTTCTGTGTTAAGAAAAGAAAAAAAAAAAAAAAAAAAAAAAAAAAAAGACAAACTGCAACGTTTCTGTTAAAAAAAAAAAAGAGAAAAAAAGATACAATTGAAGATGACAGTAATAATGTTTGTAATGCTTTTTAGTCTGACGTGTAAGTATGCTACACCTGTGTACACACATTCGAGGCTGTCAAAACAACTAAGCACACGTATAACTGTGAATACAGGTGTGCATTTATATACACACACACACACAAACACACACACATCCCAAACTATTCAAAGATACTCTAACACCTGCGTAAACTTTTTTTTTAACGTGAATAAAAAAAAATAGAAAGAGAAAAAAAAAATCTAAGATCGGATTTTAGTAATAAAAATACGAAGAAAGGTTAGTACTGGCAATAGATCTGACACATAACACACGTGGCGTGCTATATATATATATATATATATATATATATATATATATATATATATATATATATATATATACCCCCTTTCTTTCTTTGAGTGTTCCTTCTCACCTGTCCAACGTCTGGTCTCGTCATGGTTGACGTAGTGCAAGAATAGACGATCCTTCACGGCTTTGACCCAGTTGAATTAGATGTGAAGGTAGAAGATTAGATTGAGGCTGGGATGAGGGGAGGGGGAGAAAGGAAGGCGTGTGTGTGAGAGAGAGAGAGAGAGATGGAGGGGGTGAAAGTGAGGCAAATTGGAGATATCTGTGTGTGTGCGTCTCCATTCAGTTTTTCTGTCTGTATTCATTTTCCATCTTTCTCTCTCACCCCATTTGATGTATCTCCTCATTCAGTTTCACTTTCGACATACCAAATAGAGAGAGAGAGAGAGAGAGAGAGAGAGAGAGAGAGAGAGAGAGAGAGAATATATATAATATGATATGCCAAACTTATTGGTAAACCCTTGCGGTAAGAAAAAAAAAACGGTAAATAGTTTGATTGTAAAAATATACTACCAAATATCACCCGGGGAAAAAAAAGAAAAGGCCAAGATAGTCGTACAACAGAAAATAATCGGTTAATTCTATAACACTTTGTCAAAAGAATATATATATATATATATATATATATATATATATATATATATATATATATATATATATATATATAATAAATTATCTAAAGCTAAAAGTAAAAAGAGCTCAATACCCAAGTAGAGCAAATGATACACACACACACACACACACACACACACACACACACACACACACACAGGTAGTTTTTTTTTCCTAGTATTGGAGAATTGAAAATAAAGCGCTCGATTACTATTGTACAATACTTTTTAAGGTGTGATTGTTGCCATTGGTTTCAAAGCAGCATGTTAGCCACTTTTCGTCAAGACAAACCTTTACAGATCATTTAATCTCGAATCCTTTATTTTTGTATGCATATTTACCAACCATCCCACCCCCAACCACACGAGCAGGATGTGACAAGGTCAATATCTTAACCGGAGTTTAACAGGTTAAGCAGCAATGAGCCTTTTCAAATCTTTGTTAGTCACTTAAGCAACAGCAGGTACTATAAGCAACAAGAGTCCTTTGTTTATTAAAAGGACTTCATTTGGCAGCTATCGACTCTACCGCACATATCAGATTATCCAAGTTTTTCGACTCATGCGCTAAGTTGGACAGGAATGGTATTGAACCCAGAACCTTGTGATTACTAAGTAAATATTTTACCGATTGAGCGAAACCGGTCCTTAGTCATATTGTAAGTAAGTAAAGTCGTCGAGGTGGCCTAATGTCGATAATATATATATATATGTATGTATATGTATATATATATATATATATATATATATATATATATATATATATATATATATATATATATATATATATATATATATTGAAGAATAATTAAAGTTCCAATTACCGTCTAACTGGGAAGACAAGGCAACAAACGGTTGTAACTCAAATACAAACCCGAATGCTACAAGGTCCACTGCAAAATGACAAAGTATATATAAGACTCCACAATGTCATTCAAATCAAGCAGTCAATCAGAACTCAAGGAATGGAATCACCCAAATTCATGGATGGATCATTCTTGATTCCTATTTATACCAGCTGTCTAGGACACTGCTTGAGTGGTACTTAGTTAACTGCTGTTATTAAAACCAACAGTAGACTGAGTTATATATATATATATATATATATATATATATATATATATAAACGCCTCAGCACGAGCAGGATGTGACACAAGGTCAATTTCTTAAGCGGAGTTTAACAGGTTTGAATTGAGGGAGAATTGGATTCATACATTTTTCCAAGGGTATTAGCGCCATGTGAAAATGACAACAGCTTCGTCCAGGAATTGAACTCGCGTTGACGAGTACATTTCCTACGACTAACTATGAGACCACGCACCTCCATATGGCGATATAAGCGAGTGAGATCCTTCTAGTTTTTAAAGATTCATCACAATTTCGACGATGAATTTGCACGTAGAAATTTTACCATAAATTATTCGATAAAACTGTCAAGATCAAAACACGATAAAAACGTGATAAGAAATTAAAAGAAACAAAAAAATAAAGAAACAAAAAAATAAAGAAACAAAAAAATAAAGAAACATAAAAAAAAATAAATAAAAAACAACTCACAAAAACAAACAAAACAAAAAACGTGATTGGCCCAAAATTCAATATGAAGAATATGCCTAAATGAAGCCCAAAATAATTTATCTGAGACACATCAGAGTTCTAAAATTATGAAGATTTTATTTATATTCGTGAAGATATTTAAAAATTAGGATTTGAAAAGTAAGAGAAGTGAAAGTCATCGGTGGCAGTTGTGATTAAAACATAATTCAATTATATACGACCAAAACAATCAATGGATCTGCGAGACTAACTTTTTCTTATTCCTCCGCTACCCAGGCAACGCTGGGTAGCCGCTTCTAGTGTAAGAATAAACGAGGCATTATTATACTGGTAATATTAAAAAGTTTGCACTTATTTGTGACAGTCACAAATAAATTAATTTAGCACTTGACTTAATAACACCC
The DNA here is from genome assembly GCA_023376005.1 of Doryteuthis pealeii. Lineage (NCBI taxonomy): Eukaryota > Metazoa > Mollusca > Cephalopoda > Myopsida > Loliginidae > Doryteuthis > Doryteuthis pealeii. Next base: position 67,660,275 of record CM042167.1, on the reverse strand, counting down.
AAAACAACAATTCATCTGAGACATCAAAGGAAAAAGTGGACTACATAAGACAACGTAAAAAGTAGTCCAAAGTTACTTTAAGAAACCCAACGAGAGAGAGAGAGAGAGAGAGAGAGAGAGAGAGAGAGGCTTATAAAAATGGACTAGTTACTTTAAGAACAACCAGAGAGAGAGAGAGAGGCTTATAAAAATGGACTAGTTACTTTAAGAACAACCCAGAGAGAGAGAGAGAGAGAGAGGCTTATAAAAATGGACTAGAGAAGACACCATAAAGGTAGTCCAAGTTACTTTAAGAACAACCAGAGAGAGAGAGAGAGAGAGAGAGAGAGAGAGAGAGAGAGAGAGAGAGAGAGAGAGAGAGAGAGAGAGAGAGAGATGCTTATAAAAATGGACTAGAGAATACACCATAAAGGTAGTCCAAAGTTACTCTAAGAGCAACGCAACACAAAGAGGCAATGGGGAAAAAATGAAAATGATACAAATTTGGAAAGATGCTGATAATTTCAAAACAACCAACCAAAGACTGGAAGACCAAACAAGGATGATTAACCATGCAGTAAGTGACAAACTAGAACAACGTGAATACTAGTCTAGGTACGGCTGGGTGAGAAAGGTGATCCTCTGGGAATTGTGCAAAAAAATTAAATTTTGACAATACAACGAAATGGTATATATACAAACCAAAATCCATTCTTGGGAATGAAACGTATAAAATTCTCTGGAACTTTGAGATACAGGCGGATCACCTTATCACAGCCAGAAGACCAGACTAAGTATTGATTAACAAGATAAAGAGAACTTGTTACGCTAAAAATTTTCAAAAATAGCCAATGTCAAGCCTTAGTTCACTATGTGCGGCCGACATCGATAAAAGGTTAATAATGCCATAGAAACTGGGGTGGGTAATTTGCGGATAGGTGGGGGGGTAGTTTAATGGAGGGGGAAATATTTATGATAAATCGCATTCTGAAAAAGAAATGCAGAATAGCCAAGTGTTTTTCCGAAATGTCCATAGTCTTGAATAAGTCGTGGAAACAGCACCCCACAAGGTGGTCACCTGCCCCCCTTCTCACAAACTATCCGAGAGAGACGGACAAGGCACGTAGGATACTGCTGGAGAAGCACGAATGAACTCATAAGCGACGTTCTCCTGTGGAAGCCAACACATTGACATGCAAGTGTGGGGGCGCCCAGCAAGGACCTAGATTGACCAGTTATGTGAAGATGCTGGCTGCTCCGCAGAGGAGCTTCTAGGTGCAATGAATGATAGGGAAGGTTGGCGAAAGATTGTCATGGATACCCGTGCTGCATGCGCGACATGATGATGATGATATATATATGAAATTGACCTTGTGTCACATCCTGCTCGTGCGGAGGGGTGGGTATATATACACGCGCACCAAACATTCTCTATTATGAGCAGAATGCAAAAATCTTTCTACATGTATTCATAGCTGACACATATAGATGTATATACACGCACACATATATATACATATATACACACACACACACACACACACACATATATATATATAAGCATGTTCAGAGGTGACGTATGTATTCACCTAACCCCTCCACCATGAGCAGTATGCAAAAATTATTCTACATGTGTACATAGCTGACCGAGACGACAGACAGACAGACAGACACGAACGGACTAAATTAACCCCAGCCGAAGTGCAAAGAAAATAAATTAACTTTGACGAGAACTAATCAGCAGGTGCTGGTGGTCCGATTCAACATCAGAGACCGAAGAAAAAAAAAGGGGGGTCAGTCATGGGACTGGGGAGGGGGTCCCCTAGATGTGTGTGTGGGGGGGTGTTGAGTAAAGAAAGGTCTAGATGGTGTGCAAGAGAGAAAAGTAAAATGTAAACGCTAATTAAGGAAGAACACATCTGGCGTTTTTTTTTCTTTTTTTAATGCATCAACCTCGTGACGTCACGACCGACAAAACTAACCGCAAAATCCATCACACATTGTCTCAAAGCAAGGAGACCATAAAATAGAAATTAAATAATAATACACATGCACATCGGTTTAGCTTAGTCGGTAGACCGTCCCACTAGGAACCACAAGGCCACTGGTTCGATACCTGCCCTCGCCGACTCAACGTATGAGTAGCACAGGCATCAAAGTAATGGACTGATTGTAGCAGTGACGTTCCACGTCAGACGCCAAAGCAATCTCCTTGGTCAAGCGCTAGTGAAAAAGAGATAGACTCCATCGCTGTGACTGATACAGACTTTGGGCCACCCCGACGACTTTATAATATATACATATATAATTATATACGTATTTTACAAGCACACACGCACTAATTATATATAAACACACACATTATATATATATATATATATATATATATACACACACATGCACTCACACAGACATGTATACACACCGACATATTTAAATATACGCACATCCACACATATACATAGATATACACACAAATAAATATATAAAAACATTCATACATACATACATACATACGCATATACACTCATGCTTATATACATACTCTCATAAATGTACACACACACACACACACACATATATATATATTTTTCTTTGGTGACAAATGAAAACAGCTAAGATAGATTTTAAAATAATGTCTTTTGGCACACGAAAGCACTGACCGATAAAGTGCACTAATTGCTCCCAGAACGGAAAACAGCCCCCTCAACCCCCTGACCCCCAGCCTTAAACCACTGCTTTGCCGTTTCTACCTAAAAGATTACGCGTGGGTTAACAGGTTTTTTTTTATGCGCTAAACCAGTGCCCTCTCTCCACCAACGAGATTTCATACGACCAACCCGAAATATTACTGAGACACTCTCGAAAGAACATGACAGAAAGAATATATGGATTACCGCCCAGAAATAAGTCGGCATGCGGGGTTGACGACTAGTGACTAAGACAAATAACACACACACGTTATATATATATATATATATATATATATATATATATATATATTGGCATTTCAGCCTCGGAAGACTATAATAAAGTTTTTGTGCCCCTGAAGTTACAGCGCCTTCTGTGACTGAAGTCCAATGTTTGAAAAACATTCTCGACCTCAGACGTCGCATTTGAAGGCTATCCCTGAAGATGTTGACGTGCCGGTGCTTTGGTACCGCTGCTTTCTTCTGGGCCTCTTAGCTTCATGGTCTTGCGTCAGGGCGACATCAGGCATGAATAGTCCTCTACGAAGAGCCTGTCGACACAGAGGGCGGTCCTGGGCCAAATTTTCCCAGCTGGAAGGGGCAATACCAAAGCACTTGAGATCATTTTTACTGACATCCTTGAAATGCAGCTGGGTCCGACCAATCTGTCTCTTACCAGACGAAAGCTCTGCATAAAGGATGTCCTTTGGGATTCGTCCATCATCCATCCGGCGGACATAACCCAGCCATTGGAGACGATGCTGTCTTTGTAAAGAACACAAGCTGGGAAGTTGAGCTCTCTCTGGGACTGCTGTATTAGTGATCCTGTCCCTCCAGGTGATGCCCAGTATACGTCTAAGGCAGCGAAGGTAGAAGCTATTTAGCCGTCGCTCTTGGTGAGAGTACAGGGTCCATGTTTCATTTCCATACATGAGGGTGCTGATAACACATACCCTATACACTTGTACCTTTGCACGGATAGTGAGCTTGTTGTCCCACACGCTTGCTGTGAGCTTCCCAAAAGTTTAGGCAGCTTTTCCGATCCGGCAACTTATATATATATATATATATATATATATATATATATATATATATATACTAACCCCTCCGCACGAGCAGGATGCGACATATGGCCAATTTCTTAAGTAAAGTTTAACAGGTTTGAATTCAGAGTTTCCTTCTCTTAGACTGGTTACCTAGCCATGGTTAAAGAGCCTAGTCTGTCATGCTATTTACCCATAGCTGGAGGGAGAATTGGATTCATACCTTTCCCAAGGGTATTAGCGCCATGTGAAATGCAAACAGCTTCGTCCAGGAATTGAACTCTGGTCGACGAGTCCATTTCCCACGACTCACCATTAGAACACGCGCCTCCATATCAGTATATATAAGCCAACATTGTAAAATGCCTATAATTTCCCGCCAATTCTCCTCCCATCGTCCTCGAATCGTGAAAATCACTAGTTCACACCTGATGATGGGACGAAGAAGTGTCGAAAGTACTAGTGTAAGAACCTTCGGTGGATTCATTCACCAATTCCACCATGATATAAAAAAGGAGGCCAAACAATTGGAAAGGAGAGAATATAAACTCGTCAGACAAGAATTGTCTGTCGAGTTCAAAACATATAACATACAATTAAAAAAAAACTAAAAAACAAAAAAACAAAACTAATGACCACTAATGTATTATTATGGACCCAAATATTTTTACGAGGTATATCAGAAGTTCCAGGACCTGTGCCACAAAAAAAAATATTTCAAATCCAAACTACAAGTTATCCCCTTCAAAGAATTCCCCCTGGAGTCTAATGCACTTTCCGATCCTTCTCTACCACGCTTGCATGCACTTCTGGAAGGATTCTTCCAGGATTCTACGTAGCTCTGTCGTCATGGCCTTTTTGATGTCGTGCACACACTCAAAATGGGTTCCCTTGATGACCCCTTGGGCTTGGGGAAAGAGGAAAAATATCATATGGAGCCAGGTCGGGCGTGTTGGGAGGTTGCTGCTGCACAGTAATGTTCTCCAGAGCTAGGAACTCTCAGATACTCAAGGCAGTGTGGGCAGGTGCGTTGTCATGGGGAAGCACCCACGATTTGTCTTGTCACATCTCTCGCCTCTTTTCGCGTACTGAACGAAGCAAATGCAGCAGTATCTCTTTGTACATATGCTGGTTGATCGTCTGGCTCAGTGGCAAGAAATCACAGTGGGCGATGCCCCTCACGTCGAAGAATGGAACTTTTCTGACATACCTCGTATTTCTCTGAATTTTTTTAGATGAGGTTTGATAATTTGTATCATTTGCATTATTCGGACTATTGCCCTCATCTTTGTTATACAACGTTTCGACCAATGTGCCCTCCAGCTTACTTCAGTTATTTCTTGTTGGACTCTGGAACCTTCTTCTCGAACTCGGGTGCGTCAAGAAATGCCTGAAGAAGGACGGAGGACACATGGGCCAAAACATTAAACGGTCCACATTGTGTTTTTAAAACAAGTTTTAATATGTTCAGTATTATATATTTATTTATTTATTATTTTTTACTCTTACCCTTTTTTCAATAAGAAGTTAACTAAAACGTTTACAAATAAATAAATACCTCTGATTTTTTGTAAAAATTATGTGTTAAATATTCAAAATGATTAATTAATAATTAATAGATACGCGCAACATTTTATCTGGTGTGGAGGGACAGAATTTAGTTTTATTTCAAATTGTTTTATTATTATTATTATTATTATTATAATGAATTTGATGATTTTACTTAATTATGATACAAACCCTCTGACATTGAATTTTAACTCCCACCCACCCAGGGAAAATCTTTCAAAACTTGATTTTTATACCGCCCGGAGGGTGTTTTATTTTTGCTAGTGTGTTTAAAAATCAACTTAAAAAACACAAAAATGTAAATATGAATGTACAATAAACGCAATTCCCTAACCTCTAGATATAAAATGCTTTGGTTTTGATTCTTTGTTTAATGGCATATCAATCTCCGTGGGTTATTTAATGCTTAAGCCATCCTTGTAGAAGAACAGTAGTGATACTATTTAAGCCATTAGCTAGGGATGAGGGAATCCTAGATGGGTTGACATGCCGTTAAAATCAATACATAAAAATCTTTAAAAAAAAAAAAAAAAAAAAAAAAAAAAAAAAAAGATTTCCCTCCCTTATTTTACCCCCACGCATCTTTTTGTTAAACTACATCTACTGATGAGGGTCCAATTTTTAAGCTCGAGGTAGTGTGGCGTACCCCTTTATTGCCGTTAATCCCAGGTCTATTCTGAACAGGAGTGGTAGCACCTGTTAGAGTACCGTGTATGGGTTAAGTAGACTTTTAAAAATTCTTAATTAAATACTCAACAAGAATGAATAAAACAAAAACGTCTTCGGCATAAAATAACCCAACAAGGGTTGATGTGCCATAAAATCATTTAAGAGTTGACCGACTCAAATAGTGCTTTCCGAATAAAATTCATGTAATAATGAAAATATCATTGAGCATCAAGTGTTGATAACAAGGATTTCCTTAACTATCATCCATTGGCAGGTCCTCCTGATGACATCCAGTGTCCACCTAGAGATGATGAATTTTAGTTTCGATGTCCGTACATTAATATCTATTTTTTGATTTTTATGGATTTTCAAACTTTAATAACAGTTACAACGATGCAGAACATCCAAACACACACACACACACAATTACAAACATTCACACACACACACACACACACACACAATTACAAACATTCACACACACACACACACACACACACACACACACATTACAAACATTCACAGACACACATTACAAAAATTACAAACATTCACAGACACATTACAAAAAATTACAAACATTTCACAGACACACACACACACACACATTACAAAAATTACAAACATTCACAGACACAACACACACACATTACAAAAAATTACAAACATTCACAGACACACACACACACACACACATTACAAAAATTACAAACATTCACAGACACACACACACACACACACACACACACACATTACAAAAATTACAAACATTCACGACACACACACACACACACATTACAAAAATTACAAACATTCACAGACACACACACACACACACATTACAAAAAATTACAAACATTCACAGACACACACACACACACACATTACAAAAAATTACAAACATTCACAGACACACACACACACACATTACAAAATTACAAACATTCACACACACACACACACACACATTACAAAAATTACAAAACATTCACAGACACACACACACACACACACACACACATTACAAAAATTACAAACATTCACAGACACACACACACACACACACACACACATTACAAAAATTACAAACATTCACAGACACTAAATTCAACATACACGCTTACATAGACCATTAGTCTGGTGTGGCTGTTATGGAAAACTGTAAAAAGAAAAGTTTTCGTCAGTTAAACTGAGAAATGCGGAAATTTAGTTCGCCTCCCCCACCCCTACGAATCAAACAGCGATCCCCTTCGAGGCTAAACAGCAAGCCAAACACAAAATGAGACAAACAATTTACTAACTGGAAATAAAAAATAAAATAAAATGGAAGATAAAGAATAAAAATAATTAACGTGTTGGCGTGCTCACTTCCTTTAGTTACGTTGGCGGGAATACCGAGAGGAGGTGGCGGGAAATTCTGGAGGTGTGGGAGTGGAGGCAGAGTGGCCATTTTGACAAATTCCAGGTGTTTCCTTCGTAAATACTAAATAATTATCCACAGAAATTTATATATATATATATATATATATATATATAACACGTGTTCTTTAATTATATGGCAGTTATCTTCCAACACCCCCTGGTTAAAATGAAACCTTTCAAATCGTCGAAGATGGAATGCAAAAATATAAATCCTGATTATCTGGTGTTGCTTATCTGTGGAATTATTTCTTATGAGTGTTACCTCAACTAAATAACGGACCATTCCGTTTTTACTATATAAAAAAAAAGGGAAGAAAAGGGACATGATACACAGAAAAATATAAGAAAGAAAGAAAGAGTAAATGAAAGAGACAGATGGAATGAGCGAGTTGAACTGATAACGCTAATCTATTTTAATCGAACACAATGGAAAGATAAAAAAAAAGTTAAAGGAAAGAAGAAAGAGAGAGAGAGAGATTAATCAAGATTATTATACTTATATATTGAACTATTTAGTAACAGCTCTTAAGTGAACATATAAAATGTAATAATCAAATTATCATATTGTGGTATATTCACAGGTCCTGGTAGTACTGAATAATTACAAACTGAACTTTAATATATATATATTATACATACACACACTTCTCATACTGTCGTGTAGCAAGTCACCAAAAGTGGAATATAACCGAGTTCAAAACAAACGAAAAATCTGGGAAAACCAGCTGGTTAGAATCCCCGCCTAGTTAGGGTTCGAATCACACACAGAGCAGTCTTCCTGTCTATAACTGCTGATGAAGCATAATAGGCCGAAATGTACATACAGAGATTGACTTTTTCTCGATTTGTTTAGCCTTACATTTGAACAGATATGCCCGCCTAATTCATTAATTATCAATTAATTAATTTTCAAAATTAGGTATGACTTCAATTAAGCACATATTCTCCCAAAAATTGTCGGCTAAGGTCATATCAAACATTGTTTACTTCTCATATATAACATGTGTGTATGTGTGTGTGTATGAAATGATCAGTTGAAAGGATTGCCT
>CM042167.1:67598978-67651845 GCA_023376005.1 Doryteuthis pealeii | reverse complement strand
TATCTTACCTACCTAGCTAGCTATCCGTGCCATTCTGTCCGTATCTACCTACTACTAGCTATCCGTGCCATTCTGTCCTATCTACCTACCTACTATCCGTGCCATTCTGTTCGTATCACCTACCTACCTATCCGTGCCATTCTGTCCGTATCTACCTACCTACCATGCCATTTTTGTTCTTATCAACCTGCCTACCTATCCATGCCATTCTGTCCGTATCTACCTACCTATCCATGCCATTCTGTTCGTATCTGCCTACCTATCATGCATTCTGTTCGTATCTGCCTACCTGCCATTCTGTTCGTATCTACCTACCTATCCATCCCATTCTGTTCGTATCTACCTACCTATCTCTAAGACAAGCATCCAGGTGTTTCAATAAATTCGCATAAAAAAAAAAAAAAAAAATGACGAGACATTTTTTTAAGTAAGGGAGGCAGAAGGAATGCCGTTCAAAACATAAATACGTTGTCTGCGTGGGATGTAAAACATATCAAAATAGTGTATGTGCGTATCTTTTTGTTTGTTTATATCTATTGTTTGCATTCACACCTGAAATGCTAATTGGTCTGGTCGAAAATACCTGTGCATAATGTAGCGAAGACAAAGTCAACGGCGATTTGTAACGGTCAGTTTCTCGGTAATACGCTTTTCAAATCGATTTGAAAATCGCATAGCACGACTTGATGATGACACACACAAAACACATACATAAAGATAAATCTAAGGAATCAGAAGAACCTACTAAAAGTTTCGTTTAATACTCTTCAGGGCTGAGATCTGATTCTCTGAAGAGAATTAAACGAAACTTTTAGTAGGTTCGTCTGACTCATTAGATTTATCTTTATCATTTGCTCTACTTAGGTATTGAGCACTTTTTACTTATTAGCTTTAGTCTCCTGGCGGTTTTATATATATATATATATGCATATAAATTGTTTTTTCTTTTGGCCAAAATATTGTACCAAAAGATAATTTTTTGTTGGTACGATTATCTTGTTTTTTTTCTTTTTTCCAAAAATTTTTGTTCTCCCCAGTTGATGTTTGATAGTATATTTTTACAATCAATCTATTTGGTTTTTTTTTTCTCACCGCGAGGATTTACCAATAAGTTTATATAATATATATATATATATATATATATATATATATATATATATATACGAACCGTTAAAAAAGACAGCAAAGAGCCAGAAAGGGAGAGAAAAACAGCAGCCCCAGAAAGCATCCCAGTTTGTGCGCGTCAGTGTACAAAGACAGTCACTTAGGAATTGGTCTTCACAGTCACTCGCGCAGATGCAGATTATTCATTCATTTATTTTGGACACTATGCTATCGTCCTTAGTAGACGGAAAGGTGCCAACAACGAACAGTTAAACAGCAATAATTTTAGTATTATCTGCATTATTCGGACTAGTGTCCCCATCTTCATTGTTATTTGTACAACGTTTCGGCCGATATGCCCTCCTGAAGAAGCCGGAGGGCATATTGGCCGAAACGTTGTACAAATAACAATGAAGATGGGGACAATAGTCCGAATAATGCAGATAATACTAATCATCAAGCCTCATCTCAAACATTCAGAGAAATAGCAATAATTTTAGTGTGCTTAAAATCAGATAAAGCCAACTTGCTTAGTCAGCATTTTTTTTATCTTGAGGCGGAGAATTTGAAGATTATTTTGATAAGGAAGGCGACTCGAGTTAAAGGTGATAAGAACATTTGTCAATGCGAGCGAGTTCTTCCTGTATGATATATGCGGGTGATAAAATTGCATGACCCTCAACAACGGATGGCTGAAATCGTTGATAGTACCCAACCCTGTTTGTTTATATATATATATATATATATATATATATATATAATATATACTTTGCCCGAGTAGGATGTGACACATGGTAAATTTATAAAGCGGAGTTCAACAGGTTTGAATTCAGAGTCTTCATTCTCAGAGTACTTTAGCCAGGAACCCCGCCACCAGATGCAGTTTAGTGTCATATCAAGGATATTTTTTTGTGGGTGGGGGTCTTACTCCGCTGCAAGGATACAATTGGCGTATTCTTATCTCCACTTACAGGGAGTAATATATATATATATATATATATATATATATATATATATATAGAGATATAGATATATAGATAGATAGATAGTGTTGTTCTGGTTCCAACGGGAGAAAACTCAATATTTTATAAAAAGAAAGATACCAGAAGATCTGAAACACGTGTCGCATATGTAAGATAAAAATAATTTAAATTTTTTTTCTAAAAACAATCCATTTTGCGGACCTCTTTTTTTAAAATATATATATATATATATATAATATAATATATATATATATATATATATATATATATGTGTGTGTACTTTTTGACAATATTCTGAAAAAAATTACGTTCCATTCATTAATTTTTTCAGAATACAAGGTGTGTCAAAAAAGTGTGACAAAATTTCGAAAAGTCCAAATAATACACATTATCACGCCTCATCTAAAAAAAAAAAAAAAGACAAATTACAAATATAGTTGATTACGATTTACAGATGAATCAAATAACCCATAAGTCTTTGACGTGCCATTAAACAAATAAACCAAACGAAGGTACAAGACTCCCATCTATAAAAATGATACGCGTAACCCAATAATGGCTTGCCTTTAATTTTCACGATAATGCCACAACCATAATGTGACCCATGAATCCTGATTTGAACCTGCTTGGTGGGCCTTCATCGTAAAGGATACTACCCCCCCCCCACAACACACAATATCAAGAATTCGTTGAAAAGTACCACCGTGGACCTGATGATTAACATAAGTAAAAACCAGGCATGCAAACAACTTTATGGGTCACTTAGAAGTTATATTTAAGGTTGAGACCATATTTTTTGAATAAACTGGGTTTTTTTTGTACCATTGTACATATTTACATTCTTGACGAGGCTACATTTCACATAGCGCTAATACCCTTGGGAAAGGTATGAATCCATTGATTTTAACAGCATGTAAACCCGTCTTGGTTTAATTCATGTCTAGAGGTTAGGGAATCGCGTTCCTATTTACATTAATTGTGTAGATGTCCCCTGAGAGTTTTTTTTTACACAACCAAGGTACTCATCTATAAACATACCCCACGTGACCCCAGTCTGGCTGGCCTATAATTCTCACGATCATGCCACACCCCAAACGCGTGACCCAGCTGTCCTGATTTGAATGAACTTGTTGATCACATCTGGGGCTTCATCGAAAGGGATACTACCCCCCCACCCCCCGACACACCCAATATCAAGAACTCGTTGAAGGGGACCAGGTGGTTAACATAAGCAAAAACCAGGCATGCAAACAACTTCATGGGTCACTTAGAGGTTAGATTTAAGCTTGATAGCAGATTTATCAAATAAACTGTTTTTTTCTTGTGCCTTTTGATGCATACGTTGATTTTAACAGCATGTCAAACCATCTTGGGTTATTTTATGCCGGGTGGTTTGGGAATTGCTCACATTGTACATATTTACATTTTTATTTTGTATATTTGTTTCTCAAGAGGTTTGGTTTAGTTTCTTTGTTTAATGCCAAAACCATCCTTGCACAGTAGCGGTATTATTTAACCTATAGCCGGGGGAATTTTACGAGGGTGTATCAAAAAGTAATGCCATTTTGTTTAGGACGGGTATAATTACCAACACAAGAACATGTATCATACATCAAAATGAAACTGGTCCTCTGTGAATCACACCCCTACTTCTCTAGATAAGTTTGTTTAGGGCAGTGGGAAGGTGGATATATATATATATTATATATATATATATATACATACATACACATACATAAACATTCATTTTTCTTTCCATTTGATTTCCTTCTGATCTTCCCAAAGATGTCCCCTAAACCAATCAAATCTTTCCCCCACCACAAAGCATACCCACCTACCCTTTCTATAAAACATTTGTATGATCCTGGTAATTCAATAAATGCTGACGAAGCCGAGTTCAAGCTCCAGCGAAATATACTACACATTTTTGTCTGAGTTTTGTTCTTTCATTCCTCTCCTCTCTCTCTCTCTATATATATATATATATATATATATATATATATATATATAGAGAGAGAGAGAGAGAGAGAGAGAGAGAGAGAGAGAGAGAGATGCTGATATGTATGCCTCTTGCGTCCCTGAAGCATAAAATATAAACGGACTCAGTAAAATCATATCCATGCGTCCCAGTGTTTTTCTTTTTTCTTCCCTCACCATTTCAAGGTAACTCTAAATACATTTCAATAGTTTCTTAGAAATGAATTACACAGGATAGGTTACAAGGTAGTAGTTAGACGGCTTTAGTTGTTCCCCGCAGATCATAAATAAAAACCCAACAATTTATTAAGAAACTTTTGTTGTAACCCATCAAACTTCCCGGGGACTCATTCAAAGCAAATATGTGCGTCCCAGGACGCCATAAATCAAAACGCTATCAGCGCCACTGTATACACACTATATAACCCAAGACGCGATTGTAACTGATCGCATCTGAAGAAAGAAATCGTAAGATATTTGGATATACGGAGCTACCATTGCCACTTGCTTAAGTTCATTTGCACCACACCGGTGTCAGTTTAAAGTATGGGATGTATTTGTGTTGTATCTTGTTTTTAAAAAAATTCAGTAATCTTCTGACGTGGTTGAAAATCGAGCAATTTTCGTGAGAAATCGCACACCTGGCAAAATCCGTTCAGAGTAGTCGGTGAAAAAATAACAACGCAATTCCGGAGCTGAGGAATGTGGCGGTGATACCAATCGTATTCAGTGCACTTGGAACGGTTCTTATTAAAAAAAAGACTGTGAGAACTGGAGATCAGAGGAAGAATCGAGATCATTTATACCGCAGCACTTTTAAGATCGGTTAGATTATTTAGAAGAGTCCTGGAGTCCCGTTGATTTTGTTGACACTCGGACTTTAGTAAATAAAAAAATAAATAAAATAAATAAATAAAATAAAAAAACTATTTAAAACTGAAAATCCTGCAAAGACTAAAATAATTATTACTAGCTAAACCATGCGCCCCCTGAGCGCAAGTATTTAAGCTTAAGAACGAATATAATAAAAGTAAAGTCGTCGGGGTGGCCTAATGTCGGTATCAGCAAGTCAGCGAGGGAGTCTATCCTCTTTTCAATAGCGCTAGACCAAGGAGATTGTTTTGGCGTCTAAGGTGGAGCGCCACACCTACCATTAGCTCCTTTACCGCACAGATCCCTGTGCTACTCATACGCTGAGTTGACGAGTACCGGTATCGAACTAGGAACCTTGTGGTTTCTTGCCGAACGCTCTACCGACTGAGCTAACCCGGCCGCCGACGAATATAATAATTAGTAATATTTGTATTATTCGGACTATTGTCCTCATCTTCATCAAGCCAGAACAAGCGGTCGAAACGTTATACAGATAACAATGAAGATGAGGACAATAGTCAAACTATAAAAAAATGATTTCCAAAGTTGGACCATTACTATACTCTGATTACACATGTTACATAGTTCGTAGGTAGCCTACGATTTATGTATGAAGTGTAGTTGGGTTTTTAAATTGAAGTTCGTTGAAAATTCAAATACTGGGGGCAAATGGAAGGTTACCGTCAGCCGTTGGGGTTATTGACACCAGATAACCTTGACACTCCCCGACTTTCGCAAAGAAAGGCGTGTGAAAGAGACTGGTCTAGTTAAGTAAGTTAAGCAGATATCGGCAGTCAGTCAGCGGGAACTGACATTAGAGTGCTCGCTATTAAGATGCCAACCTCTCATCACGCGGTTAGAATTCTTAAAGTCTATAAAAAAAGTCTTGATTGTTTATTACAAACAGGAAATGAACAGACACCCAGCCCGAAAAAAGAAATCAGCCCAAAGGAAGTTGGCAGTGACAAGTAGATCAAGCAGACAAGTAATAACTCCTCATCTCTCTCATTATATACCCATCAGATTAATTGGGAATACACGAGGAAGGCCGAAGGATACAGTGGCCGAAATATTGTGTTTATACATACCACAATTATGGAGGTGCGCGGTGTAATGGCTAGAGTCGTAGGAAATGGACTCGTCGACCCAAGTTCAAATTCTTGATGAGGCTGTCTACATTTCACATAGCGTTAATACCCTTGGAAAATGTATGAATCCACCTGCTTTCCCTGCAGGTATGGATAAATAGCTGGACAGTCTGAGCTATTTAGCCTTGGTTAGGCAACCAGTCTAAGAGAAGGAAACTGAATTCAAACGTGTTAAACTCCGCCTAAAAATGACTGTGTCACATCCTGCTTGCGCAGAGCGGTTGGTAAATATGTACATACCACAATAAAGATGAGAACAACAGTCCGAAACATCGAAATTATTCAAAACTTTATAGACCTTCGTATTTAGCCAAATGCGATAATTCTACACATGCGGTATTAAGAAAAAAAAAAAAAAAAAAAAAGAAAAAAAAAATACGAAAGAAAGAAAAGATAAACCTATTTTCCTAATGGGACATGGATCAGCTGAGTTCAGATTAGATGAAAGCGAGTTATTACCGGGTGGGAAAAGGATTTAGAGAATGCCGGGTGGTGGACAGGTAGGAATGGGATGGGAGTTATATTGTTGGAAGACAGCAATAAAACACCTGGCCTCGTGTCTCAGGTAAGCAACGAAAAACTACCAAGGACAAGATACAATAACAATAAGGAGAATAAAATAAAATACAAACGTAAACAAAAAGTTTGAACAAATAAAATCAAAATTCCATGAGTAGGAAGAATTAGATTTTCTTTATAGAAACCAAAGATATATATATATACATATATATATTATATATATATATATATATATATATATATATATATATATATATATATACACCCCCCGCACGAGCAGGTTTGAATTCAGAGTTTTCCTTCTCCTGGACTGGTTGCCTAGCCAAGTTTAAAGGAACCCAGTCTGTCCTATTTACCCATTGCTGGAGGAGGAGTAGTTAGATGCACACCTTTCCCAAGAGTATTAGCGCTATGTGAAATGCAAACAGCCTCGTCCATTTCCTACGATTAACTATTACACCACGAGAAACACCTGAAGAAACCAGAGGGTACATCGGCCGAAACGTTGTGCATATAACAAAAAAAGATAAGGACAACAGCAAAAAAAAAAAAATGTAAATAATACAAAATATATTATTTCGATTTTTTTGTTCTATTGTCCTAAACTTTATTACTATATACACAACATTTCGGCCCATGTGCCCTCCGGCTTTCTTCAGGTGCTTTTTGTAAAACAAGTTAAAATTCAGATAAAAGTCTGAAAGTTCACCAAGAAATCCATAGAAAACTGGAATTAACTGTAGGAGGACACACCCTAGCAAGAAAAAACCTGAAGAAAGCCGGAGAGCACATCGGTCGAAACGTTGTGTATATAACAAAAAAGATGTGGACAACAATCCAAAAAATCTAGATAATGAAAAATACATTATTTGAATTTTTCGTCCCATTGTCCAAAACTTTATTACTATATACACAATATTTCGGCCGATGTGCTCTCCGGCTTTCTTCAGGTGTTTTTCTTGTCAAACAAGTTAAAATTCAGGCATATAATACAAAATACAATCGTAATTAAAAAGTACGAAAATATAAAAACCCAAATACCACAGATAAGAAGAATTCGATATTAAATAAATAAATAAATAAATAGATGAATAAATAAAATATATATGCGTATTCATGAGACTATCACGCACGCATACACACATATACACAACCGGGGAAATCTCTGCGTAATTATATTATACGAATGCATAATTACGCACCTGACGATTGTGTGCGTGTGCATGTGTGTGCGTGTGTAGTGGGGAATAACGGCCGTGGCAGGTGCTTTGAATGAAATAGAGGAATTCTCTAAACAACAGGTGATATTATAATTTAGTCTTTGTCGTGGTATTGTGAGCCGACAGCTACCGCCCCCCCCCTCACTCATCAGACATCTACCCACGGGTAGATGGAGAAAGAGAGATAGAAAAAGAAAGAAAAAAAAACTTGGGTTGGAATTTTATTTCTTTTCCTGTTTTTTGTGTTCATGTTTTAATATTTTTTTTTTTTTTTATAATATTTATTTTTATTTATTTTTTTAGTGGTGGCGGGGGCGGATGTTAGATCGTGTAACAGTTACAACAGTCAATGCAACTGGCAATGAGAGATATATACCTTTATATATACCTGGATATATACCTTTATATATACCTGGATATATACCTATATATACCTGGATATATTGATATATACCTGGATATATAGCTTTAGAAAATAAATTTATTTCGACTTTATAGTCTCGTCAGTTCTATTTTTGTTGATTTTTGTCTTTAATATTTCACCGTCGGTCTTACTGGTGTGATTTCCCCGTTTCTTTAGTTTTGTTTACTGATGAGACTATAAAGTCGAAATAAATTTATTTTCTAAAGCTATAATTCCTTTTAATTATTTATTTATAATACTACGTATATGTAAAAATATATACACACATTTTTATATGTACGTTTGAGTTCTCAATATTGGTTGATTCCTATCAAAGTAACACTTGATATCATCCACACACACACACACACACACATATATATATATATATATATATATATATATATGAGAAGTAAATACACAAACGATGTGTTTTGGCTTTTTTAGCCGATAATTTTTGGGAGAATATGTGCTTAATTGAAGTCGTACCTAATTTTGGAAGATAATTAATAATTAATTAATTAGGCGGGCATACCTATTCTAATATAAGGCTAAACAAATCGAGAAAAATCAATCTGTATGTACATTTCGGCCTATTAGGCCTCATCAGCAGAGCTATAGATAGGAAGACCGCCTTGTGCGTGATTCGAACCATGACTGTCAAGCTGACAGGCGAGGCTCGTAACCCCTACACCAACCGGACTTTCTTAGACTTTTCGTTTTATTTAGAAGTAGGTATTATTCCTCTTATGGTGACTTTTCCTACACCACAGTAGGATAATATATATATATATATATATATATATATATATATATATATATATATATATCACATACACAGTCTACTTAATCGCCATAATAGTGATATTTTACCATAGCTAAAAATGTCTAAATTAGCCAAATTTTACTATATGAAAGGTATTAGTTTTTGGTTAATTTACCTTTGATTTATAGAAAAAAAGCCGTGACTATAGAGTTTCCATTACTAAAGTTATCGGTTTCAAAAATGTTCACTATAGTGTGGGGAGTTAATCCCCGTTAGGGTGTCGTAATATAATAGAAATTAGATAAAAATTTGTGAATAGGTATCATATATTGATATTTGCCTAGGGTTTGAAATTAAAAGGGGAAAGTGTAGCGGGGGGGGGGGTCGTGTTCCCCAGGGACCTCGTTTGATCAAAATGAAAGTTTTCTGAGTAAAGTAGTTTAAAATATATTTGGTTATGAGGGTCTATTTCGAAAACCCTTAGAGGAGTTCGTGAACAGACAGGAACTACAACTTTGTGTGAGTGTGTATATATATATATATATATATATATATATATATGAGTAAACTACAGACACGTGTTTCGAGGTATCACCTCTCATCAGTGCAGTTATACCATTTATATATATATATATATGAGGTTAAGTAAACAAACAAACAAATGTGTTTATTTTTATATGGCTTTAGGCCGACAATTTTTGGAGGATATGTGCTGAATTGAAGTCATACCTAATTTTGAAAATTAGTTAATAATTAATGAATTTAGGCGGGCATATATGTTCAAATGTAAGGCTAAACAAATCGGGAAAATGTCTTACATTTGAACATATATGCCCGCCTAAATTCATTAATTATTAACTAATTAATTTTCAAAATTAGGTATGACTTCAATTAAGCACATATCCTCCAATATATATATATATATATATATATATACACATACATACATACATATATACACACACAGGAACACAGGACAATAAAAAATCTGTTTTCAATTGCCTTAAGAATAATAAAGAATTCATCATCTGATGATTGGAAGTGCTAGACATTTGCTGTAGGTTTTCTGAAATAGGCTATAAAGCTGAAAATCTAAATCTTCTGTTATATTTTTACGAATATAATTTTGCACTTTGAGCTCTGCAAACTACGACACGTTAAAAAAAACTTCTACGTCGTAAGGAAGATATCTTCTGATCTTTTGATTATATATATATATATATATATATATATATATGCGAGAAATTATTTCTGTTCAATCTTGTTGACTTAAAACCTGGAAAAGTTTATGCAGTAGAGTTGTGAGAAAGACGCTCCGAAAGAAATGCCACCTCTTCATTTCCCCGGGGAACTACCACAGATACATGGACCACAATAGCAATATTGGATAGAGCAAGTTTTCAGCTACAAAACATTATTTCCACATCCCGACGATTGGTTATACGAGGCAGGTTCAAAAACTATCCACACTCTTGTTTTATGGAAGCCAAACCCATCGTAGATTATTTGATAGGCAGAACCATGACTAATCTGCTGCAGAGAACAAACTACCTCATCGGTGATAACTCGCCGGTTCGCCAATAACACCTCTCGAGCTTGCTGAATCGTCTCGTCAGTGGTTGAGGTTGACGGGCGTCCTGATCCCTATTCGTACGTCACGCTTGTCATGCCACTTTTAAACTTCTCTATCTACTCATACATACTTCTATATGGTAGTGCACCGTCCTTATGTAGTGGTAAAAGTCTCGGATGAATTTCAGCCAATGTCACTACTTCCGACCAGAGAAATCGGGTCACTTCGTTGGAGCACAGAAAGAAAGTGGTAGTTATGTCGAAAAGTGGTAGTTCCTGTAGTATAGTGGCTAACGTGCTTGACTACAACATCGTAGTAAGTGAGATCGAAATCCAGTCGTGTTATCACTTTCACTTTCGGAGTAATACCGTTGGGAAAGGTATTAACCCCATTCCCCCCAGATATTGGTAAAAGAGTGGCTTTGGCTTTAAATAACCCATGGAGATTGATATGACATTTAGTGTATGATATATCAAAGTACACTATCTACAAAACAAAAGATGGCAGGAGTGTTCAAATTAGGATCATAGAGATGGTAGAGCCGCTGTGAGCGGTTTAAAGTATACAAAGCGTTAAATAAAAACTTGTGTGTAAAAAATGTTTTGCAGCTGAAAATTTTGCTCTATCAGTTTTAATGTGGTTCCTTTTATCTGTTGTAATTACTTTGGAAATAAATACGATGGGGTACTTTCGGGGCGCCCTTCGTAATTTCGTCCCTTTCTTTTAAGTTGAAATGATAAAAACAAAAATAGAAAAAAGAAAAAAAAAATCAAAGAAAGGACAAAAAACAACAATGTTAAAGAAACAAAGCAAAAATGTTTTAGTAACGTAAAAGAAAGAAAAGAAATTTAAAAAAAAACAAAAAACAAACAAACGTGAACCTGGGAATAATGGTAATGAAAGGGTGACTGTACACCCCACCCAGAGTGCCAGAACTTGAGCCTCACCATCGGATGAATTTTAGTGTCATACTCAGGGTCAGACTTTTCGGAAGATGTAATGAGCATATGCTTAACCGCACTGGGTCAGATTGAATCCGGAATAAAATCCATTGAAAGAGTGACACTATATCCCCCAGAGCACCAGGACATGAACCTCACCACAAGATGCAGTTTAGTTTCATACCCGGAAATAACCATAATTCAACACACGCATATATATATATATATATATATATATATATATATATATATATATATAGTGTGAGATGGTCACTGTTTCAGCTTTTGATAGAATGGCGTACCAAAGGCAGTATTATTGGTAGAGTGCTCAGTATAAAATAGAGCTGTTATATAATATAATAAATATATAAAGGTTTTGTGTGGGTGTGTGTGTGTATCCAAAAGGTTGGCAGTAAGGGATGATTCCACCTGGAATCTTGAAAATCTCACTGTATGACCATACTGTATGCTGTTGTAGGTGCAAACATATATTCATACAAGCATTTTTATGAATCCCTAAAGAGAGCTTAATGTATAATAATCAATAAATTAGATTAAATACCGAGGAATATTTAACTTTCAAAGAAAGCAAATATATATATATATATATATATATATATAATGAACGTCTGCAAAAAGGTTTAAATTTTGTTTTTAAAACTTTATTTTATTGGGCGCTACACGTGTTTCGCATAGTTTAATATCCTATTCTATCTGGTATGTTTGTGTTGATAATGCCTATATGTATATATAGGCCCAGACACAGATCTTACATGCTTGAAAAGGATTTTAGATAATCCGAAACACGTGTCGCGTCCAATAAGATAACGTTTTAAAAATAAAATTCAAATCAATCATTTTGTCAGCTTTCTTTATTAAAAATATTTCCCTCTACTGGATCTACATCGACCATATATATATATATATATCTCCGCCTCCACCCGCTAGGGCCGGTTAAGCTCAGTCGGTAGAGCATCCGACTAAGAACCACAAGGTTACGAGTTCGATACCGACCCTCGCCAAATCAGCGTATGAGTAGCACAGGATCTCTACGGTAAAATGAGGAGCTAATGGTAGGTGCGGCAGCCCACCTCATTGGTCTAGCACTAGTGAAAAGAGGGTAGACCCCCTCGCTGTCTGGCTGATACCGACTTTAGGCCACCCCACGACTTTACTTATATATATATATATATATATATATATATATGTGTGTGTGTGTGTGTGTGTGTTTTTATGGGTAAATCCTTTATTATTTTGTTATAGAAAGAAGTACGTATTACGATGTTCGGGAATGTAAAACGACATTACTTTCCGAACAGCTTGATATTTTAATTGTGTTGTCATTCAGATTTTTTATTAGCCTGCGTGTGTGTGTTTTCCTGGCAACTCTGGGTATATCTGGACATGTCTTAACAACAATATTTTGTAACATAAAAGATAGAAATAAAATTTGTAAAAAAAAAAAAAAAAAAAAAAAAAAAGAAAAGATGATAACTCACTTAAAACAGGCAGGGATTGTGCGGGGTTGTCTTGGAATTGGTTTCTTATATCTGGTAGAAATGGTAAAAATGGTAGATTTTCAGAAAAAGAGAACAAGAAACAAAAAGAAACAACAGCAAAAAGAAACAAAAAAGAGAAAACGAAACAAAGAAAAAAAGAAAGAAAAAATAAAGAAAAAAATGAAAAAAAGAAAAATGAAAATAAAGAAAAAAAATGAAAAAAAAAAAAAGAAGAAAAAAAAAAGAAAGAACAAAAAAAAGAAAAAAAAAAGAAACAAAAAAGAAACAAACAAAAGAAACAAAAAAAAAAAAAAAAAAAAAAAACAAAAAAAAAAAAAAAAGAAACAAAAAAAAAAAAAAGAAAAAAAAAAAGAAACAAAAAAAGAAAGAAACAAAAAAGAAACAAAAAAGGAGAAAGAAACAAAAGAGAAACAAAAAAAGAAACAAAAAGTAAAGAAAAAGAAAAGAAAAGAAACTACAGTAAATAAATCGGTGGGTTGGTCGTTTTATTTAATGGCATATCAACCCTTTTCGGGTCATTTAATGCCAAATCAATTCATTTTGATATCAGGTTACTTCCAGTACCTTTTATTGCTTTGTTGGTCACCTATCTAAGTATTGACACGACTCGTTGTTGCTTAACTAGTGAGAACCAGAGCTTTCAAAAGTGAGGGGATTCATACCTTTCCCAAGAGTATTAGTCCAAAAGTAAATGTAATAGCACTATTGAAGTTCAAATTCGCTTACTACGATGTAGTCCAGAACGTTATCCACTGCGCCACGATCGAGTTATTTTAACGGCATGTCAACCCGTCTAGTGTTATTTTATGCCTAGAAATTAGAGAACTGCGTTCATTGTTCCTTGATATGTACTTATATCTATTAATAATGGAGATTCGCTTCCGGTTTTTGTC
This sequence comes from Doryteuthis pealeii, assembly GCA_023376005.1. Classification (NCBI taxonomy): domain Eukaryota; kingdom Metazoa; phylum Mollusca; class Cephalopoda; order Myopsida; family Loliginidae; genus Doryteuthis; species Doryteuthis pealeii. Next base: position 67,637,925 of record CM042167.1, on the reverse strand, counting down.
TGTAATAAAAATTACGTCACATTACCCAAAATCGTCATAACAGAATAAATACTCAAAATTTGAACATGCAGCATTAGACAGTCCTCATTGTTTTTTAAAACAAGTTTTAATAAATACATGACTGGTATTATATATCTATATATAGTTTGTTTTATTTTAATACACATTTAAAGTTTACATTTCAAATTGTTTTATTTTTTAATCCTTTAATGAATTTGATTATTTTACTTACTTAGGGTACAAACTCGCTGACATTGAATTTTTTACTCCCACCCCTCAGGCAATATGTTTCAAAAAATCTATTTTTTTTACATCGCCCATAGGGTGTTTTTTAAAATTTTATACTAGTTATTATTATTGAGATTATGTCTGTCTGTAACGGAAACTATATCACTACTCAAGTCACAATTCCCTTAGTTATTTACGTCACATTCTCCATGATTTTATTTTATTTAAACTTCAATTATTAATGATAATTTACATTATATTATTGATCATATCTACATACTAGATATTTACCACGTAACCCACGTGTACGGGTTAGGTACAAGGCCCTATTAATGTGGGACCACCAACGAACCGAAACTCATGGGTGGCCGGTGCAAAAATGCGTTGATCCCATTTGCATTCCCCCTCAAGGGGGTGCCTCAGGCACTGGGCAATAAACCCAGCCCTGCCTCTTTAAATCGAGGAAGCAGTTGTTGCGTGGTGGATGCCCCCTGAGATCAACGATGTTATGTTACGATCACCAGAGAATTCGAGTCTGTAAACAACAGACGAGTAATATCTTACGCTAAAGCGGTGAAAGTTCGTTAAAGTCCCCTCTATAGGGCTCTACCGGGTTTTGAGAGCATATAATAATCATATTCATCAAAAGTTGCTACAACGTTTTCATTGTAGTTGCATTAGTAGTTAATCCGTAATTTATGAGGAAGTGCGTCCCGGTCTCCTGCCTCAGAAATTGCTACCCGGTGACTATTAAAATAACGTCCCCAGCTATGTCGTCTCAGATTTTCTTTTATTCAGGTTTGTTTAATGTCTTGTTTTTAGTTTAAATAAACAAGAATTACGACAAAAATCTATCTATATTATTTTGTTTATCTATTATCAATCTATTCCAAACTATATATCCATCTTCATATCTAAACAAGAATTACGACAAATTACGATAAATAAACAAGAATTACGACAGATTACGATAAATGAACAAGAATTACGACAAATTACGATAAATGAACAAGAATTACGACAAAAAAGAGAAGCCCCCCGCCTCTAAAATACATTTAACGCCCTAAGTTGGTTGTTTTCTGTCAAGTAACACCGACATAGCTGGGGACGTTATTTTAATAGTCACCGGATAGCAATTTCTGAGGCAGAAGACCGGGACACACTTCCTCATAAATTACCGTTAATCCAAAAAATTGCTCAATATATTTCGTAAAGTATAGAGTATTTACTAGAAAAATGTTATCTCTACCACGATTTCGATGTTCAAGGTATACCTTCAGGTGTTCTCCTGAAGAAGGTGTACCGAAACCGTGGTATAGGAAAAATCATTTTCTACATCTATCTCTCTCATTATATATATATATATATATATATATATATATATATATATAATACCAAACCCTCCGCACGAGCAGGATGCAACACTAGGTCAATTTCTTAAGCGGAGTTTAACAGGTTTGAATTCAGAGTTTTCCTTCTGCTAGACTAGTTACCTATCCAAGATTAAAAATCCTAGTCTGACTTACTATTTACCCATAGCTGGAGGGAGAATATATGGATTCATACCTTTACAAGAGTATTAGTGATGTGAAGTGCAAACCGCCTTCTCTAGGATTTGAACTCGGGCCGACGAGTCAATTTCTTACGATTCTAGCCATTACACCACGCACGTCCACACACACACACACACACACACATATATATGAGAGGTAAACAAAAAAACGATGTGTTTTGATATGGCTTTTTTAAGCTGACAATTTTTGGGAGAATATGTGCTTAATTGAAGTCGTACATTAATTTTCAAAAATTAATTAATTAATAATTAATGAATTAGGCGGGAATACCTATTCAAATGTAAGGCTAAACAAATCGAGAAAAATCAATCTCTGTATGTACATTTCAGCCTATTAGGCCTCATCAGCAGAGCTATAGACAGGAAGACCGCTTTGTGTGTGACTCGAACCCTGACTGTCAAGCTGATAGGCTGAGATTAACCATTACACCAGCAAGCCCTTCCCAGATTTTTCGTTTTGTTTAGAAGTAGGTTATATTCCACTTTATGGTGACTTTTACTACACGACAATATGAGAGGTAAACAAACAGATGATGTGTTTTGATATGGCTTTTTTTTTAGCCGACAATTTTTGGGAGAATATGTGCTTAATTGAAGTCGTACCTAATTTTTGAAAATTAATTAATTAATAATTAATGAATTAGGCGGGAATACCTATTCAAATGTAAGGCTAAACAAAGAGAGAGAGAGAGAGAGAGAGAGAGAGAGAGAGAGAGAGAGAGAGAGAGAGAGAGAGAGAGAGAGAGATTTAGCTGTCTGTCTTTATCTTTTTACAACTTACTCTTTGCCAGCTCGTAACTCGGAAAACTTTGAAGTTGCGGCACTCGTAAGTCAAGGTACCACTTTGTTCGTATTTCGTTGAAATAAGTGATACAGAACCATCACTATTACTACTGCTACTACAATCAGAATTACTTGTTATTGTTTGTTTTGTTTGTTTGTTTCTCTTCTGAGATGAAAGCGAGTGGTAAGATAATGCGAAATTTGAGCCCTCTTCCCCCGGATCTCTGGTAGAGGCTAATATCAGGGCAAAAGATTAAAGATCTTTTATTTATCTTAAGTTTTAGTGGCGACAAATTACACACCTGCTGAACAGATAAGCTTTCCTTCACTAAGCTCAGATTACCTGTGACAAGGCCTGAAATATGAAACACCCAGTTAGAACCGCACTCACTAACATTAGGCTTCTAGCCAAGTTCACAGCGCGATCGCACTCCGAAAAAAAAAAAAAAAAAAAAAAAAAAAAAAAAAAAAGCCTGGTACAAGGCCACTAACATTGGTTTTGCATCTGTTTTGCAAGCAAAATAATTCTTAAAAACTAGAGCCATATCAGTGCTACTGTATCGCTGCATCACGTGGACTCTAACAAAGCACTTAGAGACACTGGAGTGGTGTTCTTGAGTTCATTGGGGGTTTCAGGACTTAAACCCCCTCGCTAAAGTGACCCGGCCGGGATTGATCACTCCTCAGCCTGTATCCAAACTTGTTATTTGTCAACCCTCCCTGTGTCGCTCTCAGCTAACAAATGCCTATAGGTTTCATCCTTTATACATGTAGTCAGATTGGAATGAAGTTATTAGAGAAAATGCTACTTTGGAGGTCCTTACTGTCGCAAAACAAAACAAATATCGCAGTGGTGGGGAGTGAATATGATGCTTTTTAAGTAAGTAATCAATTTAAAAAAAAAAAAAAAAAAAAAAATCAAACGTTTTATTATATTTACTAGCAAATATATGCACCCGCCGGGTGCAAGTATTTAAGTTTTAATGTAATAAAATATCGTATTAAATTAGAAAGGCTAATGAAACTAAATAGGAAATGCAGATAAAAAGATTTGAAACAGAGGGAGTATAATCGAAAAGTAGAACAACTGAAACTTACTCTTCCATCACTCTCGTCTTCCATTGTTATTTTTTCTAATTCAAGTATTTAGTTAAAATAGGAAGTAAAGAATAAAATGACAGTTATTTTTTCTTATTAATGGATTTCATTTAAGATTCATTGAAGAGATTTTTGCTTATATTCATTAAAATAAAACCAAACAATTAGAAATCAATAATACTAAGCACATATTTAATAAAATCACATTTTTAATATCAATATGCAAATTAGCCATCCCTTTCACATTGTAAACCGCTATTTTGTTGTATATATAAATACAATTGCATATTGTTAGTATGTAGATATGGTTAAAAGTATTAATTATGTAAAACAATCTTTATTAATGATTGAGGTTTAAATAGAAAATAAAATCATTGAGAATGTTATGTCAATAACTAAGGGAATTGTGACTTGAGTAGTATTATAGTTTCGGTTACAGATAGAAAAACACACAATCTCCATTATAATAAGATTTAATTTTCCCACACCGCTCAGCCAATATTTTTCAAAAATCTATTTTTACACCGCTCGGAGGGTTTTTTGTTTGTTTGTTTGTTTTTGCTAGTAAATTATAATTATTAGATATATTTCTTACTAAACTCTACAGCATAATAACTCTGTTATTAAAGATTTGAATATGTAGTCGTCTAAAAGTACATCCCTTATATATATTTATGAATTTTAGCATTGGTAACCGAGCTGCTGCAAGTTTTATATATATAATATATATATATATATATATATATATATATATATATAAGTAAACATAGGCACAGATACATAGGCACACACACATACACACCCAAAAAGTATAAATTTAAGTAGAAAAACATAGATTTTCTTCAGAACAAAAAGCAAATTACAAACACACACACCTGATATATCAAATGAACATCTGATGAACTTTATCAAGACAACCCAAATAAAAAAGTAATAAAAAAGTTATAAAATTCAGCTAATGAATTTATTAGCAACCCCCCCCCAAAAAAAAACACCTGTTTAAAAGACTAATGTTAAAAATGAAATTCCTTTCCACTCCCACAAAAACAGGAAGAGGGAGTGAAATACTCATGTGTATATATATACACATACATGTAAGAATTCATTTTCATATTATCAATCAAAGCCTGAAGAAGATACCAGAAGATCTGAAACACGTGTTGCATATGTAAAACAAAAAGAATTAAACATTTTTTTCTGAGAACAAAATACATTTTGCGGACCTTCTTTTTTTAAATAAAATATTGAATTTTCTCCCGTTGGAACCAGAACATACATACATATATATATATATATATATATATATATATATATATATATATATATATATATATGGAGGAGAGCGTGTTGGGAGCTACACGAATGCTGCATGCCGTCTTGAAAAAATCTTGGAAGCAGCACCTCAGATAAGAAAGCAGCTGTATGGCCACATGCCCCCTATCACATAAATCATCCAAGTAAAACAAAGAAATGCTGGACACTGCTGGAGAAGCAAACACAAACTCATAAGTGACCTTCCTCCTGTGGACACCTACCCATGGACACACCTGTGTAGGCTGACCAGCAAAAACCTACATCGATCAGTGCTGCGCGGATTCTGGATGCAGCACGGAGGATCTCTTAGGGTGATGACAAATAAGGATGGTTGGAGATAGAGACAGGGTTAAAATGCGGTTGGATGCATCATCAGTGATCTCCTTTAATTCATTGGGGGTTTCAGGTCTTATCTTATACCCCCTTTATGTGTTGTGTTGGCATCCTTCTGTCTACTAAAGACGATGGCGTAGTGTCCATTTTTTTGTTTTTATTTCATCTGCAACTGCGTGAGTGGCTGAACAGATCTATTTTTGAATGGCAATCTCCGGTGCAGTGACTGCAAACAAACAGGAATGCTTGCTGGAGTTGCTGTTGTCTCTCCTTCCTTTTTGGCTCTCTTGTCTGTGGCGGCCTCTTTCCTCTCTTATTTGCTCCTCGCTAAAAGGGACCCGGCCGAGATTGATCAGGTCTCAGCCTGTATCCAACCTTTTTGTTTGTCAGCTCTCAGCAAACAAATCGCTTCGGGATTCGTCCTTTATACATGCGGTTGCAAGTATGGAGCATCCAGCAAGGATCAACCTCGCTATTCAGCAGTAATAGATTTGCGAGACTAGTTTGCTAACCATTGTATCACGATCGGACACCCAGCTGAGGATACTAGTATTGCAAATCCAAATCCTTATCCCCATATGATGCCAGTTTTTTTATATGTTGTGGCTGGCATCCTTCCGTCTACGAGAGACGATGGAGTAATGTCCATTTTTGTGCAACTACATAACCTGGGTGGGTTGTTGTCCAAGCAGCAACCCTCTTGCCACATTGCCAATGTGATCCAAAGGAAAGGCAAGAAGCTAAATCAGTTTAGCAGCGGTAGTGTGACAGGAGTTGCTGGGTAACACTGAAGTTGAGCATCACACCATCTTAGGGACTCTGGCTCCGGATTTGTTTTCGGGGTTTACTCCCCATGACAGACAGAGGCTTTATATCGGACTTTTCTTTGTCCTAGATACCAGGTAAGAACCCCCTTCTAAGACCCCCCAATCCTACTACTGTCTGTGTGGATGATCGTAGGATCCCCTGGAACTCATCCACCCTTTGACGAGTATTTATCTTGTTTTTGCTGATACTGGTAGTACACACACTCCTCGCCGATCAAACGAGGAGTGCCTGATGAGTGTGTCCGTTGGGTCACTTGTTAGATATCTAAGTTTTAACTTCGTATAAGTCCACAAGACTTATAAAGCGTTTGAGAATTTTCTTTCATAAACGTGGTCCAACAAAATGAAATTAATTTATGCATTTCGAATTTAAACAAATCCAGGGAGTGGAATCGTCGTGGCTATCGTACTGAACTACAAGGTCAGAGTAAGCGAGTTCAAAATCCAGTCACGTTATTACGTTTACTTTCGGTTTGTTTTGTGGCATATCAACCCCGATGGGTCATTTAATGCCGACAACGTTGTGAAATAAATTCATTCTTAATGCATAATACAATTTTGTTTATCAATTCATGTTTTTCTATTTAACCCATAGATAGGACCCTAACAGGTACTACCACTCCGGGACAGAGTGGACCAGGGAGCAATGGTGATGAAGGGCTGCTCCACATTCCCCAAACTTCCAAAACTGGAACCTCGTCATCAGCTAGAGTTTAACGTCATTCCCAGAACATGTAGACCCTCTTTCACCGCCTTCTAGCACCCATATGATAAAAGGGGCTTGGGGCTTGCCATAAGGGCAATAGGGTTGGAAAAATCATATAGGTGCTAGGGCTTGACATGACCAGCCGATTGATCGGAGGGGGCCTCTCCGATCGCCCGTCTAGCCTAAGATAGGGTCAAAGTGGAGTATTGCAAGTCATGAACTGCTCATCCACCTGGGCTCCATCCTTAAGCATCACGGGTCGCCATTTACGGCCAACAGGTGGCCACATTGGGGGAGTCTTACCCCTCTGTAGAGGTGTAGTCGGTGCATTCTAACGCCCCAGCCGACAGGGCGGTTCACAAACCGTATCACTAGGTAAGCCAACAAGGTTTGACATGCCATAAAAACAACCAAATATATGCGCGATTTTTTCTCGGTCCGGCTATACAGTTATAAGAAAAACGAGAAAATCCAGTGTTCATGTTGACTAGCACTTTTAAAAAAATATTAAAAACGTCGTGAAATCAAGTTTTTATTTCTGTTAAGAAAAGAAAAAAAAGAAAAAAAAAGACAAACTGCAACGTTTCTGCTAAAAAAGAAGAGAAAAAAAAAGATACAATTGAAGATGACAGTAATAATGTTTGTAATGCTTTTTAGTCTGACGTGTAAGTATGCTACACCTGTGTACACACATTCGAGGCTGTCAAAACAACTAAGCACACGTATAACTGTGAATACAGGTGTGCATTTATATACACACACACACACAAACACACACACACACACACATCCCAAACTATTCAAAGATACTCTAAACACCTGCGTAACTTTTTTTTTAACGTGAATAAAAAAAATAGAAAGAGAAAAAAATCTAAGATCGGATTTTAGTAATAAAAATACGAAGAAAGGTTAAGTACTGGCAATAGATCTGACACATAACACACGTGGCGTGCTATATATATATATATATATAATATATATATATATATATATATATATATACCCCCTTTCTTTCTTTGAGTGTTCCTTCTCACCTGTCCAACGTCTGGTCTCGTCATGGTTGACGTAGTGCAAGAATAGACGATCCTTCACGCTTTGACCAGTTGAATTAGATGTGAAGGTAGAAGATTAGATTGAGGCTGGGAATGAGGGGAGGGAGAAAGGAAGGTGTGTGTGTGGTGTGAGTGAATGAGTGAGAAAGAGAGAGAGAGAGAGAGATGGAGGGGGTGAAAGTGAGGCAAATTGGAGATATCTGTGTGTGTGCGTCTCCATTCAGTTTTTCTGTCTGTATTCATTTTCTATCTTTCTCTCTCACCCCATTTGATGTATCTCCTCATTCAGTTTCACTTTCGACATACCAAATAGAGAGATAGAGATAGAGGGGGGGGTGAGTATTATTATATATATATATATATATAATAATATAATATGCCAAACTTATTGGTACCCTTGCGGTAAGAAAAAAAAAAAAAAACGATAAATAGTTTGATTGTAAAGATATACTACCAAACATCACCTGGGGAAAAAAAGACAAAAAAAAAAAAAAAAGACCAAGATAGTCGTACCACCCGAAAATAATCGTTAATACTATAACACTTGGTCAAAAGAAAGATATATTATATATATATATATATATATATATATATAATATATATATATATATACCGCTAGGATTATCTAAAGCTAAAAGTAAAAAGTGCTCAATACCTAAGTAGAGCAAATGTTACACACACACATATATAAGAATAATTAAAGTTCCAATTACCGTCGAACTGGGAAGACAAGGCAACAAACGGTTGTAACTCAAATACAAACCCGAATGCTACAAAGTCCACTGCCAAATGACAAAGTATATATAAGACTCCACAATGTCATTCAAATTAAGCAGTCAATCAGATCTCAAGGAATGGAATCACCCAAATCACCCAGATTCATGGATGGATCATTCTTGATTCCTATTTATGACACTGCTTGAGTGGTACTTAGTTAACTGCTGTTATTAGAACAAACAGACTAACTGACTTCAATATATATATATATATACATACACCAACGCCTCAGCACGAGCAGGATGTGACACAAGGTTAAATTCTTAAGCGGAGTTTAACAGGTTTGAATTCAATTTTCCTTCTAACCTAGTTACCTAGCCATGGTTAAAGAGCCCAGTCTGTCCTGCTTTTTATCTGTAGTTGGAAGGAGAATTGGATTCATACATTTCCCAAGGGTATTAGCGCCATGTGAAAATGCCAACAGCTTCGTCCAGGAATTGAACTCTCGTTGACGAGTCCATTTCCTACGACTAACTATGAGACCACGCGCCTCCATATGGTGATATAAGCGAGTGAGGTCCTTCTAGTTTTTAAAGATTCATCACAATTTCGATGATGAATTTGCACGTAGAAATTTTACCATAAATTATTCGATAAAACTGTCAAGATCAAAACACGATAAAAACGTGATAAGAATTAAATAAAAAAATAAATAAAAGAAACAAAAATAAATAAAAAACAAAAAAATAAATAAAAGAAACAAAAAAAAAAAAATAAAAGAAACAAAAAAAAAAAAAAACAAAAATAAAGAAACAAAAAAAATAAAGAAACAAAAAAAAAAGAACAAAAAAATAAGAAACAAAAAAAATAAAGAAACAAAAAAAATAAAGTAACAAAAAAAATAAAGTAACAAAAAATTTAAAAAAATAAAAAATAAAACAACTCACAAAAACAAAAACGTGATTGGCCCAAAATTCAATATGAAGAATATGCCTAAACGAAGCCCAAAACAATTTCTCTGTGACACATCAGAGTTCTAAAATTATGAAGATTTTATTTATATTCGTGAAGATATTTAAAAATTAGGATTTGAATTGTAAGAGAAGGGAAAGTCATCGGTGGCGTTTGTGATTAAAACATAATTCAATTATATACGACCAAAACAATCAATGGATCTGCGAGACTAACATTTTCTTATCCCTCCGCTACCCAGGCGACGCTGGGTAGCCTCTTCAAGTGTAAGAATAAACTAGGCATTATACTGGTGGTATTAAAAAGTTTGCACTTATTTGTGACAGTAACAAATAAATTAATTTAGCACTTGACTTAATAACACCCAAAACAACAATTCATCTAAGAGACATCAAAAGAAAAAGTGGACTACAGAATACAACGTAAAAAGTAGTCCAAAGTTACTTTAAGAAACAACCCAAAGAGAGAGAGAGAGAGAGAGAGAGAGAGAGAGAGAGAGAGAGAGAGAGAGAGAGAGAGAGAGAGGGCTTATAAAAATGGACTAGAGAAGACACCATAAAGGTAGTCCAAAGTTACTCTAAAAACAACCCAGAGAGAGAGAGAGAGAGAGAGAGAGAGAGAGAGAAGAGGGGGCTTATAAAAATGGACTAGAGAAGACACCATAAAGGTAGTCAAATTAAGAACAACCCAGAGAGAGAGAGAGAGAGAGAGAGAGAGAGAGAGCTTATAAAAAACTAGAGACACCATAAAGGTAGTCCAAAGTTACTCTAAGAACAACCAGAGAGAGAGAGAGGAGAGAGAGAGAGAGAGGTTATAAAAATGGACTAGAGAAGACACCATAAAGGTAGTCCAAAGTTACTCTAAGAACAACCCAGAGAGAGAGAGAGAGAGAGAGAGAGAGAGAGAGAGAGAGAGAGAGAGAGAGAGAGAGAGAGAGAGAGAGAGACTTATAAAAATGGACTAGAGAAGACACCATAAAGGTAGTCCAAAGTTACTCTAAGAGCAACCCAACACAAAGAGGCAATGGGAAAAAAATGAAAATGATACAAATTTGGAAAGATGCTGATAATTTAAAAACAACCAACCAAAGACTGGAAGACCAAACAAGGATGATTAACCATGTAGTAAGTGACAAACTAGAACAACGTGAATACTCGTCTAGGTACGGCTGGCTGGGAATTGTGCAAAAAATTAAATTTTGACAATACAACGAAATGGTATATATATACAAACCAAAATCCGTTCTTGGGAATGAAACGCATAAAATTCTCTGGAACTTTGAGATACAGGCGGATCACCTTATCACAGCCAGAAGACCAGACTAAGTATTGATTAACAAGATAAAGAGAACTTGTTACACTAAAAATTTTAAAAAATAGCCAATGTCAAGCCTTAGTTCACTATGTGCGGCCGACATCGATAAAAGGTTTATAATGCCATAGAAACTGGGGTGGGTAATTTGCGAATATGTATGGGGGGGGTGTTAGTTTAATGGAGGGGAAAAATATTTATGATAAATCACGTTCTGAAAAATCTATGCAGAATAGCCAAGTGTTTTTCCGAAGTGTCCATAGTCTTGAATAAGTCGTGGAAACAGCACCCCACAAGGAAACAGCTGTACGGTCACCTGCCCCCCTTCTCACAAACTATCCGAGTGAGACGGACAAGGCATGCAGGACACTGCTGGAGAAGCAAGGATGAACTCATAAGTGACGTTCTCCTGTGGAAGCCAACACATTGACATGCAAGTGTGGGGCGCCCAGCAAGGACCTACATTGACCAGATATGTGAAGATGCTGGCTGCTCCGCAGAGGAGCTTCCAGGTGTAATGAATGATAGGGAAGGTTGGCGAAAGATTGTCATGGATACCCGTGCTGCATGTGCGACATGATGATGATGATATATATATAAGAAATTGACCTTGTGTCACATCCCGCTCGTGCGGAGGTGGTTATATATATACGCACACACACACACCAAACATTCTCTACTATGAGCAGAATGCAAAAGTTTTTTTTACTTGTATTCATAGCTGACACAGACGTATATATATATATATATATATATATATATATATATATATATACACACACACCAACATTCTCTACTATGAGCAGAATGCAAAAGTTTTTTTTACATGTATTCATAGCTGACACACGTAGTATATATATATTATATATATATATATACACACACACACACACACATATATATAAGCATGTTCAGAGGTGACGTATGCATTCACCTAACCCCTCCACCATGAGCAGTATGCAAAAATTATTCTACATGTGTACATAGCTGACCGAGACGACAGACAGACAGACAGACACGAACGGACTAAATTAACCCCAGCCGAAGTGCAAAGAAAATAAATTAACTTTGACGAGAACTAATCAGCAGGTGCTGGTGGTCCGATTCAACATCAGAGACCGAAGAAAAAAAGGGGGGTCGGACATGGGACTGGGGAGGGAGGGGGTCCCCTAGATGTGTGTGTGTGGGGTGTTGAGTAAAGAAAGGTCTGGATGGTGTGCAAGAGAGAAAAGTAAAATGTAAACGCTAATTAAGAAGAACACATCTGGCGTTTTTTTCTTCTTTTTTTTTTAATGCATCAACCTCGTGACGTCACGACCGACAAAACTAACCGCAAAATCCATCACACATTGTCTCAAAGCAAGGAGACCATAAAATAGAAATTAAATAATAATACACATGCACATCGGTTTAGCTTAGTCGGTAGAGCGTCCCACTAGGAACCACAAGGTTCCTTGTTCGATACCGGCCCTCGCCGACTCAACGTATGAGTAGCACAGGCATCAAAGTAATGAACTGATTGTAGCAGTGACACTCCACATCAGACGCCAAAACAATCTCCTTGGTCAAGCGCTAGTGAAAAGGATATAGACTCCATCGTTGTCTGACTGATACAGACTTTGGGCCACCCCGACGACTTTATAATATATACATATATAATTATATACGTATTTTACAAGCACACACACGCTAATTATATATATATATATATATCTTATTATAATGGAGATTGTGTGTTTGTTTGTCTGTAACCGAAACTAAATCACTATTCAAGTCATAATTCCCTTAGTTATTGATGTCACGTTTACCATGAATTTATCTTTATTTAAACCTCAATTATTGATAAAATTTTATACATTATTAATACTGTTGACCATATCTACGTTCTAATAACATGTAATTGTATTTTTATACAACAAAATAGCGGTTTACAGTGTGAACGAGAAGGCTAATTTGCATATTGATATTTAAAATTTGATTTTAATAAATATATGCTTATTATTATTGGTTTCTAACTGTTGGTTTATTTTAATGAATATCAGCAAAAATCTCTTCAATTAATCTTAAATGAAATCCATTAACAAGAAATAAGTGTCATTTTATTCTTTTACTTCCTATTTTAACTAAAGAGTTAAATTAGGAAAATTTACCAATGATAGACGGGAGTAATGGTAAATGATGGAAGATTAGTTTCAAAGTTGTTCTATTTTTCAATCATACCCCCTCTGTTCCAAATCTTTTATCTGCATACTTATTCAGTTCCATTAGCCTTTCTAATTTAATATGATATTTTATTATATTAAAACTTAAATACTTGCACCCGGAGGGTGCATATATTTGCTAGTATATATAACACATAAATACATACATATATACACATGCACTCACACAGACATGTATACACACCGACATATTTAAATATACGCACATCCACACATATACATAGATATACACACAAATAAATATATAAAAACATATATTCATACATACGCATATACACATGCTTATATACATACTCTCATAAATGTACACACACACACACACACACATTTTTTTGGGGGGGTGACAAATGAAAACAGCTAAGATAGATTTTAAAATAATGTCTTTTGGCACACGAAAGCACTGACCGATAAAGTGCACTAATTGCTCCCAGAACTGAAAACAGCCCCCTCAACCCCCTGACCCCCAGCCTTAAACCACTGCTTTGCCGTTTCTACCTAAAAGATTACGCGTGGGTTAACAGGTTTTTTTTATGCGCTAAACCAGTGCCCTCTCTCCACCGACGAGATTTCATACGACCAACCCGAAATATTACTGAGACACTCTCGAAAGAACTTGACAGAAAGAATATATGGATTACCGCCCAGAAATAAGTCGGCATGTGGGGGTTGACGACTAGTGACTAAGACAAATAACACTCACACACGTTATATTATATATATATATATATATATATATATATAGCATCTTTCATTTTGTCCCTCACATAAACATTAATTAACAGTGTTCTGAAGATGGTATAATATACCGAAATACTTAAGTATTGACACAAAATTGTTTTCCCTGATCATAACATCCTGTGTTTGTTATATTTTTAAAATATTTTCTTCTCATTATATATATATATATATATATATATATATATATATAGGCATTTCAGCCTCGGAAGACTATAATATAGTTTTTGTGCCCCTGAAGTTACAGCGCCTTCTGTGACTAAAGTCCAATATTTGAAAAACATTCTCGACCTCAGACGTCGCATTTGAAGGCTGTCCCCGAAGATGTCGATGCCCCGGTGCTTTGTTGTCGCTGGTTTCTTCTGGACCTCTTAGTTTCATGGTCTTGCGTCAGGGTGACATCAGACATGAATAGTCCTCTACGAAGAGCCTGTCGACACAGAGGGCGGTCCTGGGCCAAATTTTCCCAGCTGGAAGGGGCAATACCAAAGCACTTGAGATCATTTTTGTCTCTTACACGAAAGCTCTGCATAAAGGATGTCCTTTAAGATTCGTCCATCATCCATCCGGCGGACATAACCCAGCTATTGGAGACAATGCCGTCTCTGTAAAGAACACAAGCTGGGGAGTTGAGCTCTCTCTGGGACTGCTGTGTTAGTGATCCTGTCCCTCCATGTGATGCCCAGTATACGTCTAAGGCAGCGAAGGTAGAAGCTATTTAGCCGTCGCTCTTAGTGGGAGTACAGGGTCCATGTTTCATTTCCATACATGACGGTGCTGATGACACATGTCCTATACACTTGTACCTTTGTACGGATAGTGAGTGTTGTTGTCCCACACGCTTGTTGTGAGCTTCCCAAAAGTTTAGGCAGCTTTTCTGATCCGGCAACTGAATATATATATATATATATATTATATATATATATATATATATATACCAACCCCTCCGCACGAGCAGGATGCAATACAAGGTCAATTTCTTAAGCGGAGTTTAACAGGTTTGAGTTTTCCTTCTCCTAGACTGGTTACCTAGCCATGGTTAAAGAGCCTAGTCTGTCATGCTATTTACCCATAGCTGGAGAGAGAATTGGATTCATACCTTTCCCAAGGGTATTAGCGCCATGTGAAATGCAACAGCTTTCGTCCAGGAATTGAACTCTGGTCGACGAGTCCATTTCCCGACTCACCATTAGAAACACGCGCCTCCATATCAGTATATATAAGCCAACATTGTAAAATGCCTATTAATTTCCGCCAATTCTCCTCCATCGTCCTCGAATCATGAAAATCACTAGTTCACACCTGATGATGGACGAAGAAGTGTCGAAAGTACTAGTGTAAGAACCTTCGGTGGATTCATTCACCAATTCCACCCTGATATAAAAAAGGAGCCAAACAATTGGAAAGGACAGAAATATAACTCGTCAGACAAGAATTGTCTGTCGAGTTCAAAACATATAACATACAATTAAAAAAAAAACTAAAAAAAAACAAAACTAATGACCAAAATGTATTATTATGGACCCAAATATTTTACGAGGTATATCAGAGAAGTTCCAGGACCTGTGCCACAAAAAAAAATATTTCAAATCCAAACTACAAGTTATCCCCTTCAAAGAATTCCCCCTGGAGTCTAATGCACTTTCCGATCCTTCTCTACCACGCTTGCATGCACTTCTGGAAGGATTCTTCCAGGATTCTACGTAGCTCTGTCGTCATGGCCTTTTTGATGTCGTGCACACACTCAAAACGGGTTCCCATGATGACCCCTTGGGCTTGGGGAAGAGGAAAAAAATCATATGGAGCCAGGTCCGGCGTGTTGGGAGGTTGCTCCAGCACAGTGATGTTCTTCAGAGCCAGGAACTCTCGGATACTCAGGCAGTGTGGGCAGGTGCATTGTCATGGGGAAGCACCCACAAGTTGTCCTGCCACATCTCTCGCCTCTTTTCGCGTACTGAACGAAGCAAATGCAACAGTATCTCTTTGTACAC
The DNA here is from genome assembly GCA_023376005.1 of Doryteuthis pealeii. NCBI lineage: Eukaryota > Metazoa > Mollusca > Cephalopoda > Myopsida > Loliginidae > Doryteuthis > Doryteuthis pealeii. The sequence continues at coordinate 67,622,063 of CM042167.1, read as the reverse complement.
ATGCTGGTTGATCGTCTGGCCCAGTGGCAAGAAATTACAGTGGGCGATGCCCCTCACGTCGAAGAATGGAACTTTTCTGACATACCTGGTATTTCTCTGAATTTTTTTGAGGTTTGATAATTTGTATCATTTGCATTATTCGGACTATTGCCCTCATCTTTGTTATATAACGTTTCGACCAATGTGCCCTCCAGCTTACTTCAGTTATTTCTTGTTGGACTCTGAAACCTTCTTCTCGAACTCGGGTGCGTCAAGAAATGCCTGAAGAAGGACGGAGGACACATGGGCCAAACATTAAACGGTCCACATTGTGTTTTAAAACAAGTTTTTAATATGTTCAGTATTATATATTTATTTATTTATTATTTTACTCTTACCCTTTTTTCAATAAGAAGTTAACTAAACGTTTACAAATAAATAAATAAATACCTATGATTTTTTGTAAAAATTATGTGTTAAATATTCAAAATGATTAATTAATAATTAATAGATACGCGCAACATTTTATCTGGTGTGAGGGACAGAATTTAGTTTATTTCAAAATTGTTTTATTATTATTATTATATATTATTATTATTATTATAATGAATTTGATGATTTTACTTTAATTATGATACAAACCCTTGACATGAATTTTAACTCCCACCCACCAGGGAAAATCTTTTCAAAAACTTAATTTTTATACCGCCCGGAGGGTGTTTTATTTTGCTAGTGTGTTTAAAAAAATCAACTTAAAAAACACAAAAAATGTAAATATGAATGTACAATAAACGCAATTCCCTAACCTCTAGATATAAAATGCTTTGGTTTTGATTCTTTGTTTAATGGCATATCAATCTCCGTGGGTTATTTAATGCTTAAGCCATCCTTGTAGAAGAACAGTAGTGATACTATTTAAGCCATAGCTGGGGATGAGGGAACCCTAGATGGGTTGACATGCCGTTAAAATCAATACATAAAAATCTTTAAAAAAAAAAAAAAAAAAAAAAATTTTCCCTCCCCCCTTAATTCTGCCCCCACGCATCTTTTTGTTAAACTACATCTACTGATGAGGGTCCAATTTTAAGCTCGAGGTAGTGTGGAGTACCCCTTTATTGCCGTTAATCCCAGGTCTATTCTGAACCGGAGTGGTAGCACCTGTTAGGGTACCGTGTATGGGTTAAGTAGACTTTTAAAAATTCTTAATTAAATACTCAACAAGAATGAATAAAACAAAAACGTCTTCGGCATAAAATAACCCAACAAGGGTTGATGTGCCATAAAATCATTTAAGAGTTGACCGGCTCAAATAGTGCTTTCCGAATAAAATGAAAATCTCATTGAACATCAAGTCGTGTTGATGACAAGGATTTCCTTAACTATCATCCATTGGCAGGTCCTCCTGATGACATCCAGTGTCCACCTAGAGATGATGAATTTTAGTTTCGATGTACGTACATTAATATCTATTAATTATTTTTATAGAGGGATTTTACAAATTAGATATAAATGATTTTTATGGATTTTCAAACTTTATTAACAGAACAGTTACAACGATGCAGAACACACTACAAAAACACACACACACACACATTACAAACATCACAGACACACACAACATTACAACATTCACAGACACACACACACACATTACAACATTCACAACACACACACACACATTCACAACACACACACACACATACAAACATTCACAGACACACACACACACATTACAAACATTTCACAGACACACACACACATTACACAACACAACACACACACATTACAAACATTCACAGACACACACCACACACATTACAACATTCACAGACACACACACACATACAAACATTCACACATTACAAACATTCACAGGACACACACACACATTACAAACATTCACAACACACACACACATTACACATTCACACACACACACATTACAAACATTCACAGACACACACACACATTACAAAACATTCACAGACCACACACACACATTACAACAGACACACACACACATTACAAACAGACACACACACACATTACACACAGACACACACACACATTACAAACATTCGCAGACACACACACACAACATTACACACACACATTCACGACAAACACACACACACATTACAAACATTCGCAGACACACACACATTACACATTACAGACACACACACATTAAAAACCATCGCAAACACACAAATTACGACTAAAAATTAAAAAAAAACCACTGCACACAGTAAATTCAACATACACGCTTACATAGACCATTAGTCTGGTGTGGCTGTTATGGAAAACTGTAAAAAGAAAAGTTTTCGTCAGTTAAACTGAGAAATGCGGAAATTTAGCTCGCCTGCCCCACCCCTACGAATCAAACAGCGATCCCCTTCGAGGCTAAACAGCAAGCCAAACACAAAATGAGACAAACAATTTACTAACTGGAAATAAAAAATAAAATAAAATGGAAGATAAAGAATAAAAAATAATTAACGTGTTGGCGTGCTCACTTCCTTAGTTACGTTGGCGGGAATACCGAGAGAGGTGCGGGAAATTCTGGAGGTGTGGAGTGGAGGCAGAGTGGCCATTTTGACAAATTCCAGGTGTTTCCTTCGTAAATACTAAATAATTATCCACAGAACTATTATATATATATATATATATATATATATATATATAACACGTGTTCTTTAATTATATGGCAGTTATCTTCCAACACCCCCTGGTTAAAATGAAACCTTTCAAATCGTCGAAGATGGAATGCACAAATATAAATCCTGATTATCTGGTGTTGCTTATCTGTGGAATTATTTCTTACGAGTGTTACCTCAACTAAATAACGGACCATTCCGTTTTTACTATACAAAAAGAAAGGGAAGAAAAGGGACATGATACACAGAAAAATATAATAAAGAAAGAAAGAGTAAATGAAAGAGACAGATGGAATGAGCGAGTTGAACTGATAACGCTAATCTATTTAATCGAACACAATGGAAAGATAAAAAAAAGTTAAAGGAGAAGAGAGAGAGAGAGAGAGAGAGAGAGAGAGAGATTAATCAAGATTATTATACTTATATATTGAACTATTTAGCAACAGCTCTTAAGTGAACATATAAAATGTAATAATCAAATTATCATATTGTGGTATATTCACAGGTCCTGGTAGTACTGAATAATTACAAACTGAACTTATATATATATATATATATATATATATATATATATATATATTATATTTACACACTTCTCATACTGTCGTGTAGCAAGTCACCAAAAGTGGAATATAACCGAGTTCAAAACAAACGAAAAATCTGGGAAAACCAGCTGGTTAGAATCCCTGCCTAGTTAGGGTTCGAATCACACACAGAGCACTCTTCCTGTCTATAACTGCTGATGAAGCATAATAGGCCGAAATGTACATACAGAGATTGACTTTTTCTCGATTTGTTTAGCCTTACATTTGAACAGATATGCCCACCTAATTCATTAATTATCAATTAATTAATTTTCAAAATTAGGTATGACTTCAATTAAGCACATATTCTCCCAAAAATTGTCGGCTAAGGTCATATCAAACATTGTTTACTTCTCATATATAACATATATATATGTGTGTGTGTGTGTGTATGTGTGTGTGTGTATGAAATGATCAGTTGAAAGGATTGCCTGTTACTTACTGGGACATGGTCGATTCGGATCAATGGGTACAGTCCAATTCTTGCATGGAGTTCGTTCGACACCACAACGTGATTGGTGAGGAACGCCGTCAGAACCGCACAAAGCGCGCTTTTTGGCGGTTGTGCAGTTCACTTGACAATCAGAATCCCGTAACGCCGTAAATAACATCTGCAAAAAAAGAAAAGAAAAAGGGTTACATCTCAATTAGCACAAGATATAGACACGTGAGCACTTACCGACTAATAAAGCATCAGAGCCTTTTCAGTATTTCCTAATGGTTAGTATATTATAATTCAGCAGAAGGACTCATTACAATAATACAAGGGTGAGTCAAAAAGTTATGCCATTTTACTTGGACAGGTATAATTACCAACACAGGAACATGAATCATACATCAAAATGAAGCGGGACCTCAGTGGATCACATCCCCATATATTCACCGTTTCTCTCAATAGCAATGTTCCACCTTCAAATGAGAGCATGTATCCCTGCTCCTTAAAATTCTGTTGACTGTTCTTTGAGCCACTTCGTCACTACAGAAGTCACTTCCCCGTTACTGGAATAATGTTTGCTTATCAAACTCTTTCGAAGAGATGATAGTCTGAATTCCAGTGACGAGGAAGTGAAATCTGTAGTGAAGAAGTGGCTCAAAGAACAGCCAACAGAATCTTACGGTGCAGTGATATTTGTTCTCATTCTAAGGTGGAACATTGCTATTAAGAGAAACGGTGACTATGTGGAGGAGTAGGGGTGTGATCTACAGAGGATCAGCTTCATTTTGATGTATGATTGGTACTCAAATTTCATTTACAGATGTAGTTTTGTAGGTGTATTTCGTGGATGTATTTTATATCCGATTCATAATTTTCGATATATTTTTATATTATAAAATGTCATCCGTGTTAGTATTCTCAAACAGATCCGTCATATTATTTGCGTTGAAATATTTCTGATTGGAGGGAAAGCTCCACAACCCTTAAGGAAATGTTTGACAGTGTAGGGTGTTTGACGTGTTCCGCACCGTGGTTGATAAAACTAACCTTGTAGAAAAGGAGCAGATCCCAACAGGATTAATTTGCTACCTTCTTCCAACTTCATATTAAAAATGCTTAGTAGTGAAATGTTTGCCTCCTTTTGGTCAATAATACAATATAAAACATTTTTTGAATTAATATTTAAGATCACAAAATTTGTAAATTATTTGAAAAAATACATCCCGAACAATTGGGCTAGACGGGCGGTCGGAGAGGCCCTCTCCGATCAATCGGCTGGTCACGTCAAGCCCTAGCACCTATATGATTTTCCCAACCCTATGCCTTATGGCAAGCCCAAACCCCTTTTTATCATATGGGTGCTAGAAGGCGGTAGCTGCCGGTCTACATGTCCTGGGAATTAAACTATCTGATGGTGAGATTCCAGTTTGGGGAATGTGGAGCACCCCTTCATCACTATTGCTCCCTGGTCCACTCTGACCCGGAGTGGTAGTACCTGTTAGGGTCCCATCTATGGGTTAAATAGAAAAATGTATTTATAAAAAAATTGTATTATCCATTAAGAATTGATTTATTTCAAAACTTTATTGGCATTAAATGACCCACTGAGGTTGATATGCCGTAAAACAAAACAAACCAAACCAGATCCCCGAACAAATAAAGAACGTAATTGAAATTTGTACCAATGGAGACGCAACCAAGAGTCAGCAACGTTTTATTCTTTTTTATATATTTTTTTACTTTTGTTTTTTTTATTTTTTTTTATTTTTCTAGTTAAAAAAATAATGGGAAACAAAAATGCCTATATCAGTTTGTAGGGATAATAAATTTCCCAGAAGAAAAAAACCAACCTTTTCCTGTTAGTTTGCCAATGATCACATTATCGAATTCTAATCTGAACTTGAGAGATTGTCTCTTATGACGAAGATAAAAAACGAGAAAAAGAAACCAAAATCGATTAAGTTATTAATTTTCAGATAGGCTCGATTGTTTTTAAAAAAGTTTTTTTTATCAAATTTAAGAGGAAATAGATAAACTAAAATTGGTCCATATAAATCGTAGGTTTTCTAGAAACGAACTGCTCGGTGTAAATAAGTAAATCCTCAATTTTGTTTTATCTCAAGAGAATAAAACCACTAATAATTATTAATTTTCTCGTGTAGTAAATAAAGCCCCACCCAACGTCCATGAAAAAAATACTAACACTTAATTTCGACACGGCAGGGTTTTTAGATCAACTCATGTCGAATCCAGAAAATTACGTTTTAAACAGAAAAAAAAGGTTGAAGGAAATGTAGAGTAAGAGAAAGGGAAGATAGAAGAGAAAGGGAAAATAAAACAAAACAAACGAAAGAAAGGTGAAAGGAAATAAAGGGGGAAGGAGAAGAGAAAGAAAGAAATAAAGAAAAAAGGAAAAGAAGTGGAGGAGGGAAGAAAGAGAAAAATGAAAGATAAATGAAAGGAGGAAAAGGGAAGAATGAAGAAAAAGGAAAAAATGAAGGAAGGAAAAGAGGAAAAGAAACGAATGAAGAAAAAAAAACGAACGAAGAAAATGAATGAAGGAAAAAGAAATGAATGAAGGAAAATAAGCGGAAAAGAAAAAATGACAGAAAGAAAGTGGAAAGAAAAAACGAAGGAAAGAAAGCGGAAAAAAAAACGAGGGAAAGAAAAAGGGAGAAAGAAAAAAGGAAAGAGAAACGAAAAAAGAGACAGGAAAAAGAAGGGAGAGAAAGGTGAGAAAGGTGAAAAAAAAAGGAGGGAAAGAAGGAAGAGAAAGAAAAGAACGAAGAATAGAATTAAGGAAGAAAAACTGAAAAAAGAAAGGAAAGAAAGAGAAAGAAAGAAAAAAGAGAAAACAATGGAGAAGCAAGGAAATAACAAGGAAGAAAAAGGGAGAAGCAAGGGAAAAAAAGAAAGGAAATCGGAAAGAGGAAGTGAAAGAGAAAATAAATGAAAGAGAAAGGAAAAAGAAAAACAAGAGAATTAACAATCCTAACTCTCCATACAAAACGTCCCTTCCTGCACGCATGCGCTATGACTGTTCAGTCGTTCAACCATGTAATTATTTCCCCATAGCTCACGGCGGCAACTGACACCAACTGTAGATAGAAAAATTTTTGCAGGGTAAGGGAGTAATCGTTAATTTAATAATATGTAAAGGACTTAAAATTTCATCTTCACTCTTCCAGATGACTTGCTTTAATCAGAAAGCAACGAACGCCTGTTAGGGGAATGATATATTGGGTTTATCACCTTCGGCTGCCCAGCAAGAGGGACAAAAAGAAAAGAATCTATACTCGAGGCTTTCTTTTTGTTGGTCTGTCTGTGCCACTAAGTAGTTAGGACGGATAAACGTTCAAAATTCCCACCACTAGAATTTCATTTCTTGAAAGACAGACCCCCTACGCATCCTCAATATCCAGTTGCCTTTAGCACTTGTAAAAAGTCTGTCAGACACTCCAGTTTCTGTGTGTTTCTGAAAAGTAGGTTAAGGACACTCCCTAACGTCTGCAGGTTTACACACAGATTTTTAGGTTGGTTGGATTTTACGGCATGTCAACACTTGTTGGGTTATTTTATGTCGAAGAATTTTGTTCTAGCTACTCCTCATTGGTACTCATTTTTTTGTGTAAATAATTTTTTCAAACCCATTTTTCAACAGTTTTTTTTTTCTATTTAATCCATAGATAAGACGCTAGATACAGTTTCCATATGTTTCTGGAGGTTTACAGACAGCTTTTTAGGCTGATTGTTTGGTTTGTACGGCCTGTCAACACTTATTGGGTTATTTTAAGCCGAAGACATTGTTTTATTTACTCTTCAATTTTTTGTTTAAACACATTTTTTAAAAGGCATTTTTTTTCTATTTAACCCATAGATGGGACCCTATATCCAGTTTCTATGATACTGAAAAGTAGGTTTACACACAGCTTTATTGGTTGGTTGAATTTTAAGGCATGTCAACACTTGTTGGGTTATTTTAAGCTGAAGACATTTTATCTTATTCACTCTTCATGGGTACTCAATTTTTTTGTTTAAACTCAATCTTTTTAAACCCTTTTCTTAAACTCATTTTTTCTATTCAAGCCATACATGGGACGCTATATCCAGTTTCTATATGTTTCTGGAAAGGAGGTTAAGGGCACTCCCTAACGTCTGCAGGTTTACTCACAGCTTTTTAGGTTGATTGGTTAAAATAACCCAATGTTTAACATGGTAAATCCAAGCCAAAGATATTTTGAGGTTATTTCCTAGTTAACTAACATATAACAGGTGACCCAGAAAAAACAGAACCCAAATTATCTATTTTCCCATTAAACTAACCCTAAACCCCAACCCAAAACACCCCTAGTTGAGTAACATAATATTACAGAGTGACCCAGAAAAAACAAAACCCACAATTTTTTAATATAACTTAATTAAAAAAAAAGTCAAACAAGGGTTAGGGTTAGTTTAATGGCAAAATAAATAAATAATTTGGGTTCTGTTTTTTCTGGGTCACTCATGTTACTCAACTAGGAAATAATCCATTTTGTTTTATCACTCTTCATGGGTACTCAATCTTTTGTTTAAACAATTTTTTCAAACCCATTTTTTCAAGCACATTTCTTTCTATTTAACCCATAGATGGGACGCTATATCCAGTTTCAACATGGTTCTGAAAAGTAGGTTAAGGTACTCCCTGACGTCTGCAGTTTTACGAACAGCTTCTTAGGTAAGGCAAGAAAGAAGTTTGTTTGGTTTGCTTTCTTTCTTTGGTTAAATGGCATATCAACCTTCGTGGGTTATTTAGTAAGATACGTCCTTTCCATGCAACTTTTGATCCAACAGTAACTATCACTCAGAGTCGGAATGAACGTGGTTGGTTGGATTTTTCGTCATGTCAACTCTTAGTTGGGTTATTTCATGCCGAGACGTTTACTTTTATTCATTATTATTGAATATTCAATATTTTTGAAACTCATTTTTTTTTTTACATTTTAATTTTTTTAAACATTTTATACATTTTTATAAATCTATTGAACTCATAGATGGAACCATAACAGATACTATCACACCGATCAGAGTGGACCGAGAGTAATGCTGATGAAGGGGTACTCCACACTCTAGAGATCCAGAATTGAAACTTCACCATTTGATTAAATTGAACCTTTTATAATATTTCTTTAAACATTTATAAAAATATGAAATCGTAGATTGTCACTTATTTTTCCCTTAATAACAGAGCCTACATTCTCACACACACACACACACACATATATATATTTGAGAGATTATGTGGCTAATTAAAGTCATACCTAATTTGTTCCTAATAGGCTGAAATGTACATACAGAGATCGACTTTTTCTCGATTTGGTTACGCTTTACATCTAAACCGATATGCACGCCTAATTCATTTAATTATAATTAATTAACAAATTAGGTATGACTTTAATTAAGCACATAATCTCCACCAAAAAATTGTCGGCCTTCGCCATTTCAAATACATTGTTTGTTCACTTCATATTGGAGTTCCTTAATCTTCCGTCCGTTATCTTGCAACAACACCTGGTTAAAAATGAGACCGTCCAAGATGAAATGCAAAAATGTAAACCCCGATTATCTGGTATCGCTTATCCCCGTATTTCTTATGAGTGTCGTTACCTCAGCTAAATAATGGACCATTCCATTTTTATTAATAAGAAAGAACGGATATGCTACACAGAAAAAATAAAATAAAGAGAGTAGGAGAAAGATAGAGAGGGGGCGAAAACAATGCCAATATGTTTCAATCGAACATAATGAGAGAGAGAGAGAGAGAGAGAGAGAGAGAGAGAGAGAGAGAGAGAGAGAGAGAGAGAGTTAAATCAAGATTATTACGCATTTTACATATTGAAGTATTTAGAAATAGCTCTTAAATAAACATAAACGTTTTAATAATTAAATTATAAGTAAAGTCGTCGGGGTAGCTTAAGTCGGTATCAACCAGACAGCGAGGCAGTCTATCCCCTTTTCACTAGCGCTAGACCAAGGAGATTATTTGGGCGTTTGAAGTGGGGCGCTACACCTACCATCAGCTCCTCACGTTACAGCACAGATCCCTGTGCTACTCATGCTCATATCGAACCTTGAACCTTGTGGTTCCTAGTCGAAGTTAAACCGGCCCTACTGTGGATATCCACGGTCCTGCTAGTTGAAATAAATCACGTTAAGAAGAACACATCTCATACTTAGGATACTGAAACTCAACTACCGCTCTCAAGCACAATAGTGTCATCATATAGGTACAAGGACGTGAAGTGACTCGCCGAGTGACCGGAGAGGGCCTCTCGACCACCCCATCCAACTCAAAGTAAAAGCCACTGTGGAGTGTTAAATGTCATGGCCTGCTCTGCCACTAGGATTCCATCCTTAAGCATCACAGGTCACCACCCACGGTCAACAGGTGGCCTCATTTAGGGGTTACACCTCTACAGAGGTGCAGTCAGTATATTATTTAGCCTCACCGACAGGGCTTATAGTGGACTTGAGAGTAATGTCAACGAAGGGGCGTCTCCACCAATATAGTTTATGTCATGCCCTGGAAATTTTTTTTTTTTTTTTGGGGGGGTCCTACCCGTCTGCAGGAAATAAAGTCAGCGTATTCTAAGCCCCTCCAACAGGGCGTTAGAGAAGAAATATGTTAATTTCCTGCAATCAATGCACCTAAAGCAAAAAAAAAAAAAAAAAAATCTTCGTTAACTACTAAAATACTACCGAAGAATCTATAAACTATTTTGTTTGCGTGGACCCCAGGTTGAGAACCACTGACCTAGGGTTCGAATAAAGAAAAGAAGTACAGAAAGAAGAGAAGAATTAGTTGAACATTATATATTTATATATCAACCTTCCGCACGAGTAGAATGTGACACACGGTCAATTTCTTATACAGAGTTTAACAGGTTTCAATTCAGAGTTTTCCTTCTCCTAGACTGATTACATAAACAAGACAAAAGAGCTCAGTATGTCCCATTTACCCATAGCTGGATGGAGAATAGTTGGATTCATACATTTCCCATGAGTATTAAACATTACGTCAAATGCAAACAAACTCATCCAGGATTTGAACTCTTCTCACCGTGTCAGTTATCTACGATAATAATCGTTACACACCGAGCGCTTAGGTTGAAACATATGGACGCGAGACGGTCAAAGAGAGATAGAGAAGGGAGACAGGGGGGGAGACAGAGAAGTGAGACAGTGGGGAGACAGAGAAAGGAGAGAGACAGAGGGGGAGACAGAGAAGGAGAGAGAAAGTGAGACAGTGGGGAGACAGAGAGAGACAGAGGCAGAGACAGAGAAGTGAGACAGGGGGAGACAGAGAAGGAGACAGTGGGGGGAGACAGAGAAGTGAGACAGAGGGGGAGACAGAAGGAGACAGAGACAGAGAGGAACAGAGAGAGAGAGAAAGAGAAGGGAGAAAACACGAGAAAAAGAAAGCAAAGAGTAGAACGAGATGAACGGACGTTGAACAGAAATAATAATATATATATAATATATATATATATATATATATATATATATAATATATATATATATATATATATCGCTACTAGTCTACTCGCGTGTACACCCAGATTACTAACATCAGTAACTGTCAACGCGTATTCAAGCAAAGTTGTAGGAAAATGTATCTTGTAATTTCTTTGCGATAACGAGAGAGTGGAGAGGGGGGCGGGGCCGATTAGCAAACTCTCGACACCCCTTCCCTCTCCCCCCATGTCTTCCTGCTTCCGGTAGGCATGCTTGGCAGAGCGCGAAATAGCAATGACACATGCGCACAGCAACAGTAGGCTTATGTTGCGTCTGAGAAAAAGAGAGTTGGGGATTGACTAAAAGTTTGCTAGTATTTTTCGACCTCTCCATGTAAGAAAATAAAAAAAAAACTTACTACCTTGAACCACACCGTTGTCTTTCAAGATGGCGAGTCGGATATCAGGGATATTATTATTATTATGAATGTCCTTAAATACTACTAAGAATTGGGGTCGGTTTAGCTCAGTCGATAGAGTGTTCGGCTGGGAACTTGAAAGTTCCTAGTTCGATACCGGCCCTCGCCAACAATGATTTCTTAAACCGAAACGTTATAACGTTGGCTCCAACATTAAAATATCCATTTGTACCCCTTGTTCAGTCAGTAGAGTGTTCGGCTAGAAACCACAAGGTTCCTAGTTCGATACCGGTCCTCGCCAACTCAGCGTATGTGTAGCACAGGGATCTGAGCGGTAAAGTGAGGAGCTGATGATATGTGTGCCGCAATATCCTTGGTCGAGCGCTAGTGAAAAGGAGATACACCCTAGCTGTCAGGTTGATACCTACTTTAGGCCACCCCGACGAATTTACTTACTTAAAGACTACATATTCATATTTTTGCTTATAGAGTTTTAGTGCTCTCTAATGCCTACCATTTTGATATTTGGACCATATGACTTTTGCGATCTCGATTCATAAGGACATTTTTTTTCATTTACACCGTCAAAATCCGGTGGTTGTTAGGGTTTAGGTTTAGGGGTTAGTTTTATAATTAAAAAAGATTCTAAAAAATCGTCTGTTAACAAACAACCGGATTTTGACGGTGTGAATGAAAAAAATGTCCTTATGAATCGAGATCGCAAAAGGGGTGCCTAAAGGTCATATGGTCCTAATATTCTACTAGAAATAATAAAATTTTGGTATCTTTGATTTAGAAAAAAAACTTTAAGAAAAATTATTAGATTGCATTTATATCGGGTGGTATTGCATGCTAAAATGACGGAACATCGATGGTGGGGGTCTCGTAGTGGATAACGTGCTAGCCTACGAAATTCTAATAAGCGAGTTCCAACACCTGTCGCACCTTTAAGTTTACTTTCAGACTAATACCCTTGGGAAGAGTATGAACCCCCTCACCCCCACATCTATAGATTAGATAGTACGACTACAGTTCTTCTGTATTAAACAAAAACTCTAAAAAAGATGCAAGTTTGTTTCAAGATTTATTCGAGATCATTCAAAATTGTTTAATTGGTTTGGTTCGTTTTGTTTTACGGCATATCAACCTCGGTGGGTCATTTAATGCCGATAAAGTTTTAAAATAAATTCATTCTTAATGGATAATCAAATTTTGTTTATAAACACATGTTTTTCTATTTAACCCATAGATGGGACCCTAACAGGTACTACCACTCCGGGACAGAGTGGACCAGGGAGCAATGGTGATGAAGGGGTGCTCCACATTCCCCAAACCTCAAAACTGGAACCTCACCATCAGATAGAGTTTAACGTCATTCCCAGGACATGTAGACCCTCAGCCACCGCCTTCCAGCACCCATATGATAAAAAGGGTTTGAGATTGCCATAAGAGTTGTGGCAATCATATAGTTGCTAGGGCTTGACGTGACCAACCGATTGATCGGAGAGGGTCTCTCTGATCGTCCGTCTACCCAAGAAAGGGCCAAAGTGGAGTATTGCAAGTCATGGACTGCTCAACCAACGGCCATTAGGGGAGTCTTACCCCTCTGCAAAGATGCAGTCGGTGCATTCTAACGCCCCACCGACAGGGCGGAAAATTGTTTAATGTTAAAGTAACTTTCTAAATAAGATCTAAATACTTCATTTAAAAAAAAGCCTCACAGATTGGGAATTGTAATAGAATGAGATTAGTTGGATCTTACGGCTTGTCAACCCATTTTTTGATTTCTTTATTTGTATAATGGCATATCAACCTTCGTGGGCAAGATACGTCCTCAGGAAAAGGGTATATGCAAATTTTGATCCAACAGGTACTACCACTCCTGCGTATTGGTAAAGGTCCAGTGATTTAATCCTATGACCGTAGTCAGTGAACGCTACAGTAATTATGACCAGTAGGGTGGATTAAGTATTGTATCAGTCTCAGTGTACTGCCAGTGATTAGCCAAGGAATAGATCACATAATCTCGGCTAGTCTATAAGTATGGGCGGGGATCTAGCACACACCTTATATACCAAAATTTTCTCAACTATAGGTGTTAGGGTTGACGTGACCGGCCGATTGAACGGAGGAAGCTTCTCCATCGCCCGTCTAGCCCAAGAAAAAAGCCAAAGTGGATTGTAGTAATGGTGATGAAGAGATACCCACACTCCCAAGAGATCCAGAATTGGATCTTCACCATCAGATACATTTTAACGTTACCCAGGAAACCCAGACCCTCAAACACCACTTTCTAGCACATATATGATTAAAAAGATCGGGGCTTTCCATCAAGGCAATAGGGTTGCGATAATCATATAGGTGCTAGGGCTTGACGAGACCAGCCGACTGATCGGAGCGGCCTCCCGACCGTCTTTCTAGCCTAAGTAAGGGCCTGAGTGGAGTGTTGGATATCATGGATTACACAAACCAGTGTTCCATCCTTAAGCATCACGGGTCGCTACCCACTGCTAACAGGTGGCCCAGTTGATTGTATCTTACCCCTCTGCTGAGTTGCAGTCTTCGTATTGTACAGCCCCAGGCGACAGGGCAAGGGTTCTACTGTAGATAATATATCTGCAATAGAGTGTAGTCATTTCCTTCTTCCTCAGCGCAGATGAACATCAGAGTGTATTAATTAAAATCACCTCCGTTGCCTGGGTGGCGACAAGCCCCCCGCAAAGATTTTGAGGGTAGGGGGCCCATCTATAAATTCACGTTGGTAGTGGTGGAGGCGAGGAGAAATGCTTTATGATAGTACAGAAGTGAAGAGGCGCCTACGGTGTAATGGTTATCATTCGTAGAAATGAATGAATTCCAATCCAGAACAACGTTATAACGTTTCGGTTTGATTAAGAAATCATCGGCAGGGAATTTATTTATATGAAAAAAAAAAAAAAAAAAAAAAAGGGAAAAAAAGACACTTAAATAGTAGTTTCTATTTATGTATGTATGTATGTATGTATCTATCTATTTTAGTGTTATGCTGCTTCTGACAGTTTCCAAAATACTGTTTTTTTAAGTGTTTGCTTTTTTTTACATATAAATAAATGCCCTGACGATGGTTTGCTAAACAAACCGAAACGTTATAACTTCGGCTCCTACATTAAAACACAAAAACTAGGTTTTCAAATGTACACATTTGAACACAGTTTTCTTCAATTTTCTATTATCCTTACATACCATCGGATTCATATATATATATATATATATATATATATATATATATATATATATCTATATATATATATATATATATATATATATATGAAATAACTGAATACATTTGCTGAGTTGTTTGACAAGTCATTCCTTTACAGACACGACAAAAATCTATCGCTAATGTGGCCGATAAACACGCCCTCTAGTGAAATACCGTTGATCCTGGGAGGGAGACACCCTTTTAACTTCTCCAAAACTCGAGGGTACGGTTATATAATACAGGTGTCATAGCTATAATATACATGTTCTCTAACACCTGTCTTTTTAACAGAAAAAAAAAGACTTCACACTGCGTGTGTGTGTGTGTGTGTGTGTGTGTGTGTGTGTGTGAAAATGAATGACTACCTAAAGAGGGTTTTTTTTTTTCCACCACCTGTGACATGCTTGGCGGTGCGTGTTATGAGACTAATTATTCATCCCAGTTTCCTACCATCACAAGGTGGACATTTGAAAGAAGTCTGGAATATGGGAGAGTCGAGGCTTGAAGAATGCATCAAACATGCCTTACAAAGAATTAATTGTGTTTGGTTTCAGGTCGGCTGACCCTGTCGGTTTGGACGTAGACCCAGAGAGAGAGGGAGAGAGAAGGGGGTAGTAGTAGAGAGAGAGAGAAGGGGGGAGGGAGAGGAGAGAGAGAGGGTGAGAGAGGGAGTGAGAGGGAGGAGAGAGAGGGAGGGAGGGAGAGAGAGAGAGGAGGAGAGAGAGAGAGAGGGAGGAGAGAGAGAGAGGGAGGGAGAGAGAGAGGGAGGGAGAGAGAGAGGGAGAGGGAGAGAGAGAGAGAGGGAGGAGAGAGAAGAGGGGGAGAGAGTGGGGGAGAGAGGGAGAGAGGGTGAGAGTGGGGAGAGAGGGAGAGAGGGTGAGAGAGTGGGGAGGGAGGAGGGAGAGGAGTGGGAGAGAGGGAGGGAGAGAGTGGGTGAGAGAGGAGGAGAGGGTGAGAGGGGAGAGAGAGAAGAGAGAGAAGATGTGTGTGGCGAGCGAGTGAGAGAGAGTGTGTCTGTGTGTGTCCCTGGACCGTTTCATTTCGCAAGACAGATTCAGTTTCTCACCTCTGTATGATCGAGATATACAGACTGGGTCTTTCTTTGGGGGGGGGACAGAGAGAATCAGAGACAGGAAGAGAAAGAAGAAAAAAAAAACAAATGAAAAGAAAGAATGGGGAGGGAGTAACAAAGAAACACAGACGAAAGAAAGAAACAAGGAGGGAAGCGCTCACACACACACACATTATATTATATTATATATACTAGCAAATATATGCACCCTCCGGGTGCAAGTATTTAAGTTTTAATATGATAAAATATCATTAAGTTAGAAAGGCTAATGAAACTGAATAAGAATGCAGATAAGATTTGGAAAAGAGGGGGGTATGATTGAAAAATAGAACAACTCTGAAATTAACTCTTCCATCATTTTCTGTTACTCCCGTCTTTCATAGGTAAATTTTCCTAATTTAACTATTTAGTTAAAATAGGAAGTAAAGAATAAAATTACAGTTATTTCTTCTTGTTAATGGATTTCTTTTAAGATTTATCCGAGATTTTTTGCTCATATTCAATAAGATAAAAGCAAACAATTAGAAATCAATAATACTTATAAATTTGATTTTACTAAATATATGCTAATATCAATATGCAAATTAGCCTTTCCATTCACACTGTAAACCGCTATTTTGTTGTATATATAAATACAATTGCATGTTATTGGTATGTTGATATGGTCTACAGTGGCTTCGGCCTCTGGACCATTGCTATAATTAACGGCGTCGATCCCAGGGGGCCGTCCCCCCAGGCAACACCTGCCCCCTTGATTTAAAGGGGCAGGGCTGTGTTTGTTGCCCAGCGCCTGAGGCGCCCCCTTGAGGGGGAATGCCGACGGGATCGACGCAATTTTTCACCCGCCACCCATGAGCTTCGGTTTGTGGGTGGTCCCACGTTAATAGGGCCTTGTGCCTGACCCGTACAAGTGGGGTACGTGGAAAATATCATGTAGATATGGTCAACAACATTAATAATATAAACCAATTTTATTAATAATTGAGGTTTAAATAAAATAAAATCATGGAGAATGTGACATAAATAACAAAGGGAATTGTGACTTGTATAGTAATATAGCTTCGGTTACAGACAGACAAACCCACAATCTCCATTATAATAAGATATATATATATATATATATATATATATATATATATATATATATATAGTAATCAGAGTTAATTGTATTGTATTTCATCTATCTTTTCCTATCTGTTTAAGCCTATTTATGCCTACGTATCTTAAAACTTTCAGGGTTTAGATCTATCTAAATTGATCTCAATGTGTTCTTACTTACACATCTACCTTTTTAGGATATAAAAACCTTATTCATAAATAGATATTCGAAACAGGCGACCTTTTACTTTCTTCTATTTCACAAGCCAAATCCAGCTAAACTGGCAACTGGGTAATTTCATTTTATACCGAGGTCATGAATTAAACACGCACCACAAAAAAAAAAGAGCTACAACAGATCATCTTTCTGAAGATGATCATGGACGTGGTCGAAAGCGCTTGGGGGAAATATAGAATAACTTCTCTACCATTTGGCACCCTAATATAAGGGGGAAAAACTACTCGAGTGCGTGAACGTAAGCCATTGAAAATCAACAAAAAAGAAAGAAAAAAATGTATTCTATTGAATTCAACAAAAGCTATTTAATATACAATGACTAAAATTGATGTAGATGCAACGAGAGAAAAATAAATATTCTATAATAAGTAAAGTCGTCGGAGCGGCCTAAAGTCGGTATCAGCCAATCAGCGAGGGAGTCTATCCCCTTTTCAATAGCGCTAGACCAAGGAGATTATTTTTAGCATCTGAGGTGGATGGCCACACCTACCATCAGCTCCTTACTTTACCGCACAGTTCCCTGTGCTACTCATACGCTGAGTTGGCGAGGACCGGTATCGAACTAGGAACCTTGTGATTTCTAGCCGAACGCTCTACAAGATCCGTAAAATGGTTTTAATTTTTTTAAATTTAAAAAAAAATTATTTTGATGGGTACAGATTGTTGCCCTGATGAGCTACTAAGCAAGACTATTAGTAGGTATATCCAACTCATTAGGATTAATATTACTATTTGCTCTACTTAGGTATCGAGCACTTTTTACATTTTTAGCTTTAAACAATCCAAGCGGCTTATATATATATATATATATATATATTTTTTTTTTTTCATACATTTTTCCTTTTGGTCAGTGTTTTAGTATTAATCAATTATTTTCGGTTGGTGCGACTTTCTTGGTATTTTCCCTTTTTCATTTTTTTCCCCAGGTGAAGTTTGGTAGTAAATTTTTACTAACAAATTATTTTATTTATTAGTTAATTTTTCTTACCACAAGGGTTTACTAATAGGGTTAGGAGATTATATATATATTAAAAATGGATACAAAAGAAACCTACAACGAGTTTCACCATAAGGATCTTCAGGGTTAAATCCACTGAATTAATCGAGGTACCGATTAATTGCAGCCAATCACACGTGTGTTCACTGTATAAGATCGAGTAGGTTTCTTTTGTATCCACCTTTAATAAATTTGCTCTACTTCGTATTGAGCACTTTGTATTTGTTATATCGCTGACTTAACCCCTGAATTTTGCACCTCAACGACCGTGCCCATTTTCACCGGTAAGCCACCTTATATATATATATATATATATATATATATATATATGGTGATTGCCACTTCTTCGCAGAAGTAGGCGATTTCTACAAGTAGTTCGGTTGTGAGCACGCAGATGGCCCACTGGTCTAAATTTGTTTTTATGTTCCCTGTAAAACATGAACCCCTTTCTCGGCTTACTCTCGCATGCGACCGTACGTGACCGAGAAGCCTCGTCCTCGACAAGCAGGCCCTGCCACAGAGGTTTAAGATTTACATTCGTATTTTGGAGAATACACAATTTTCTTCGATGCAAAGTCTATAGTTGCACCTTCATATGCTAATACTTTTCACATTTATTCTCCATTATATATACTAGCAAATATATGCACCCTTCGGGTGCAAGTATTTAAGTTTTAATATAATAAAATATCATATTAAATTAGAAAGACTAATGAAAATGAATAAGAATGCAGATAAAAAGATTTCGAACAGAGGGGGTATGATTGAAAAATAGAACAACTTTGAAATTAACTCTTCCATCATTTTCCATTACTCCCGTTTTTCATTGGTAAATTTTCCTATTTTAAGTATTTAGTTAAAATAGGAAGTAAAGAATAATATTACAGTTATTTCTTATTGTTAATGGATTTCTTTTAAGATTTATCCCCGAGATTGTTGCTCATATTCAATAAGATAAAACCAAACAATTAGAAATCAATAATACTAAGCATATATTTATTAAAATCAAATTTTTAAGATCAATATGCAAATTAGCCTTCCCATTCACACTGTAATCCGCTATTTTGTTGTAAATATAAATACAATTGCATGTTATTAGTATGTAGATATGGTCAACAGTCTTAATGATGTAAAACAATTTTTATTAATAATTGAGGTTTAAATAAAAATAAAATCATGGACAATGTGATGTAAATAACTAAGGGAATTGTGACTTGAGTAGTAATATAGTTTCGGTTACAGACAGAAAAACGCACAATCTCCATTATAATATATATATATATATATAAAACTTATTGGTAAACCCCAGCTGTAAGAAAAAACTCGGCAAATAGTTTGATTGTAAAAAGATATACTACCAAACATCACCTGGAGAAAAAATGATAAACAGAAAAGCCCAAAGTGGTCGTACCAATCGAAATAATCAGTTGATACTATAACACTTGGCCAAAAGAAATATATATATATATATATATATATATATATATATATATATATATATATATAAAGCTAAAAAGTACTCAATACCTAAGTAGAGCAAATAATAAAGTTAAACCTAATGAGTCAGATATACCTACTAACAGTTTCTCTTAGTAGCTCATCAGGGCAAGAATCTGACTATATTACTACACACACGCAGTACAATCTCATTAATCACCAACTAGCCCATCAACATCCAGCATCTCATGAAAAAAGATCAACCAGCAGCCAAAAAAAATTCACCACTGTCCCCAGTCATGAAAAAGGGAGAAATTACAATCCCGAAAAATCACCACTACTACTGAATAAAAGAAACTAAAAAAAAAAACAACCGAGTTTTCTGATATTTATTCACAGATGAATATATTATGATAACTACATTATTATAATAATAGCTTCATACTAATGCCCAAACCTGATTTTTGTACACTCAAAAAACGGATACACACACAATATTTTATTATATATATATATATTATATATATTATATATATATAAACAACTTTTAGCTATTTTCAGCCGACAGTATATTGGGAGAATATGTGCTTTTTAATTTTAGTCAGACCTCGCCTAATTAAACATAAATGAATTATTTTCAAAATTAGGTCTGACTAAAATTAAAAAGCACATATTCTCCCAATATATATATATTATATATATATATATATAATATATATAAGATATATAAAGAGTGAGTGAGATAAAGTAGGTGAAAGAATAAGAGATTAAGTAACGATTACAGAAAGACAAACATTTAATATGATACAAAATACTGATCCATGCCGTACGAGAGGCCAACTGCTAAAAGGGAGACACGTATCAAATAAATTAAAAAAGGTCGAATCTAAACTGACGTTGTCAGAAGATATTTGTATGCAAAAATAAATAAAATATACAAAAGCAAAAAAGCCTACAGAGACAATGAACGCATTTTGTCAATAGACATTTGTACTGCATTTGAAGACGGAGGGGGCCTATTCTTTTTTTTTCCTTCACATTAGGTGTAGATATATGCAGGTCAGGAAACGCGGTTATGTCTAGCCCTGGCCACTTAATAGATTGGCGGTCAACGTGGCTAAAGTTTTTGTTAATACGAACTGAAACATTGAAAATTACTGTATAATTAGCATCTACAATATGAAATAAGATTTATACACAAACAGATAATTTCATAAATATATCTACAGGACCATCCATCCACCTCTCATATATATATATATATATATATATATTATATATATATATATATATACACCAGCCTCTATCTATTATACTAACGCAGAGTGAATCAACCTTTGTCTCAAGGCTTTTTTTACGGTTTAGTTTGATAACACGAAAGTTATACTAAAATATTCCTTGGTTTTAGGATTGAGCTATGTTTTTTTTAAAATTCCGTTTTAATTGGTTCTAATTAGCCGTAATTTGCAATTACGTCAAAACTGACCCGTCTCTTACTTCACATCCTGTCTGTCACTTTCCACCTCTGTATATCTTGAATACCTCCTCGTTATAGACAATAGAGAACAATGTCGTTGCAGGAATGTCGCTATATATACATATATATGGTGACATCTCTACACAGACATTGTTTCTCTATCTATTTTGCGTTGACTATCCTATGCCTTCCATGTAGATCCGGCCCACGCCGGGGTTCCAGTGGCTTCGGCCCTGGATCTTTACAAGTTAATAGCGTCGATCCCAGGGGGCCATCCCCCCAGGCAACACCTGCCCCCTTGATTTAAAGGGGCAGGGCTGGGTTTATTGCCCAGCGCCTGAGGCGCCCCCCTTGAGGGGGAATGCCGACGGGATCGACGCAATTTTTCACCTGCCACTCCATGGGCTTCGGTTTGTGGGTGGTCCCACGTTAATAGGGACTTTGTGCCTGACCCGTACAAGTGGGGTACGCGGTAAATACTATCCTACGCCTTCCAGAACCGTGACTGGTGTCTTTATACTGTTCGAACCACTGGAAGGATCTTCAATCTTGCTCGTTTTAAAGCTAAAACTAGACCTTGCAGACTTTCGTCCATGAACTTCACTACACTGCTAATGCGGATTTCGTCGCCCACACCGAGGAGGACATGCTAGAAATAATGGATCTCTTCTGTGAAGCATGCAGTGCCTTTCGACTTACCATCAGCCTGAAGAAACTAAAGTGATACCCAGTCCACCAGCCGGTCATCAGTATGTGGAACTCAACTTATACGCCGAGGGGACCAAATTGAATGTGACTGACTCATTTGTTTATCATGTCATATATGTGTGAGTGTGCGTGTATATATATATATATATATATATATGCATGTGAGTGTATATATATATATATGTATGTGTGTGTATATATATATATATATGTATGCGTGTGTATATATATATATTATGTAATGCGTGTGGTGTTTGTGTATATATATATATGTATGCGTGTGTGTTTGTGTGTATATATATATATATATATATATATATTATATATTATATATATATGTATGCATGTGTGTGTGTGTTTGTGTGTATATATATATATATATTATATATATATGTATGCATGTGTGTGTGTGTTTTGTGTGTAATATATATATATGTATGCATGTGTGTGTGTGTTGTTTGTGTGTATATATATATATGTATGCATGTGTGTGTGTGTTGTGTGTATATATATATATATGTATGCATGTGTGTGTGTGTTTGTGTGTATGTATATATATATGTATGTATGCATGTGTGTGTGTGTTTGTGTGTATGTATGCATGTGTGTGTGTGTTTGTGTGTAATATATATAATAGTATGCATGTGTGTGTGTGTTTGTGTTATATATATATATATATATATGTATGTGTGTTGTGTATGTATGTATGCATGTGTGTGTTTGTTGTATATATATATATATATATGTATGTATGCATGTGTGTGTTTGTGTATATATTATATATATATATGTATGTATGCATGTATACGTGTGTGTGTTTGTTATATATATGCATGTATGCGTGTGTGTGTATGTGTATATTATGGCATGCATGTGTATAATATGCATGAATGTGTATGTATATATATATGCATGCATGTGTATATATGCATGAATGTGTATGTAATATATATTGCATGTGTGCGTGTGTGTATATATATGCATGCATGTGTATATATATATGCATGAATGTGTGTGTGTGTATATATATGTATGCATGTGTGTGTGTGTATATATGTATGCATGTGTGTGTGTGTATATATATGTATGCATGTTTGTGTATGTGTGTATATATGTATGCATGTTTGTGTATGTGTGTATATATGTATGCGTGTTTGTGTATATATATGTATGCATATTGTTGTGGGGTTTTAAGGGTAAAAAATAAGACAACCGACTGGTAACAATATATACAAATGTATTGAACAAAAGA